>CM026404.1:23451826-23474455 GCA_014843695.1 Archivesica marissinica
CCTGGGTAAACAAAAATCTCAAATCTACCTGGGTAAACAAAAATATCAAATCTACCTGGGTAAACAAAAATCTCAAATCTACCTGGGTAAACAAAAATCTCAAATCTACCTGGGTAAACAAAAATCTCAAATCTACCTGGGTAAACAAAAATATCAAATCTACCTGGGTAAACAAAAATCTCAAATCTACCTGGGTAAACAAAAATCTCAAATCTACCTGGGTAAACAAAAATATCAAATCTACCTGGGTAAACAAAAATCTCAAATCTACCTGGGTAAACAAAAATCTCAAATCTACCTGGGTAAACAAAAATCTCAAATCTACCTGGGTAAACAAAAATCTCAAATCTACCTGGGTAAACAAAAATCAACTAGTATAGTTAAAACCGTTAAAAACCAATCTCTGACTTTTACTTCATGGTAACTACTATTACCCCCATTTTGGGGAATGCATATATTTGGGGAAATGATAACAATGCATATTTTTATTTATTTACATCTAACTATTCAACTAGCATAGTAACAGTGAACAAGCCGTAATGGACTCTGTCTGTATCATTGCACTATTCTCCAAAAATCTTCAGGAGGCGTCGCTTATATGGGCAACAAAAGGGCGATAAATAAACGTAAAATAATAATAATAACGCTCGGACCGTGTCTCTTTATATGAAAAAGTTGGCCGTTTCTTACGGAGTTTGGTGCACCAAGTACTGGTTAACTGCTGGAGCATGCCCAGGAAAGGTAGTGTTAGGTAATCTGCCAGTCGCTCAAATGGGCAACAGTCAGCGACGTTAAATAAACTTACATAAACATCAATAAAATAACTTGTTGGACTATAACCAACCCATTAAATGGTGTTGGGGTATTGAGCCATGTAAATAATCTGCTGTTATTTTTTTTATGTAACACGCACAATGTATGAAGCAACAATAACCTACAAATAAATACACTATGATATACAAATAAATACACTATGATATACAAATAAATACACTATGATATACAAATAAATACACTATGATATACAAATAAATACACTATGATATACAAATAAATACACTATAATATACAAATAAATACACTATAATATACAAATAAATACACTATGATATACAAATAAATACACTATGATATACACATAAATACACTATAATATACAAATAAATACACTATGATATACAAATAAATACACTATAATATACAAATAAATACACTATGATATACAAATAAATACACTATGATATACACATAAATACACTATGATATACAAATAAATACACTATGATATACAAATAAATACACTATAATATACAAATAAATACACTATGATATACAAATAAATACACTATGATATACAAATAAATACACTATAATATACAAATAAATACACTATGATATACAAATAAATACACTATAATATACAAATAAATACACTATAATATACAAATAAATACACTATGATATACAAATAAATACACTATAATATACAAATAAATACACTAAGATATACAAATAAATACACTATAATATACAAATAAATACACTATGATATACAAATAAATACACTATAATATACAAATAAATACACTATGATATACAAATAAATACACTATAATATACAAATAAATACACTATGATATACAAATAAATACACTATGATATACAAATAAATACACTATGATATACAAATAAATACACTATGATATACAAATAAATACACTATGATATACAAATAAATACACTATGATATACAAATAAATACACTATGATATACAAATAAATACACTATGATATACAAATAAATACACTATGATATACAAATAAATACACTATGATATACAAATACATACACTATGATATACAAATAAATACACTATGATATACAAATAAATACACTATGATATACAAATAAATACACTATGATATACAAATAAATACACTATGATATACAAATAAATACACTATGATATACAAATAAATACACTATGATAATGTCACAGACGGTTAATATCTATTTCCAAATAGAAATTATTAAGCAACAACTATTTATTTATCATTGTTGCTGCATGGTCATTAATAATAATAATAATAATAATAATAAAACGGGACCTCCGTAGTCTAGTGGTTATGGTCGTTGAGAAAGTTATCCAGTTGTCTTGCGACAGTCGGTGGTTCTTCACAGGGAAGGTCGGTGGTTCATCACAGGGAAGGTCGGTGGTTCTTCACAGGGAAGGTCGGTGGTTCTTCACAGGGAAGGTCGGTGGTTCATCACAGGGAAGGTCGGTGGTTCTTCACAGGGAAGGTCGGTGGTTCATCACAGGGAAGGTCGGTGGTTCATCACAGGGAAGGTCGGTGGTTCATCACAGGGAAGGTCGGTGGTCTCACAGGGAAGGTCGCTCACAGGGAAGGTCGGTGGTTCATCACAGGGAAGGTCGGTGGTTCTCACAGGGAAGGTCGGTGGTTCATCACAGGGAAGGTCGGTGGTTCATCACAGGGAAGGTCGGTGGTTCATCACAGGGAAGGTCGGTGGTTCATCACAGGGAAGGTCGGTGGTTCTTCACAGGGAAGGTCGGTGGTTCATCACAGGGAAGGTCGGTGGTTCATCACAGGGAAGGTCGGTGGGTCTTCACAGGGAAGGTCGGTGGTTCATCACAGGGAAGGTCGGTGGTTCATCACAGGGAAGGTCGGTGGTTCATCACAGGGAAGGTCGGTGGTTCATCACAGGGAAGGTCGGTGGTTCATCACAGGGAAGGTCGGTGATTCATCACAGGGAAGGTCGGTGGTTCATCACAGGGAAGGTCGGTGGTTCATCACAGGGAAGGTCGGTGGGTCTTCCCAGGGAAGGTCGGTGGTTCATCACAGGGAAGGTCGGTGGTTCTTCACAGGGAAGGTCGGTGGTTCATCACAGGGAAGGTCGGTGGTTCTTCACAGGGAAGGTCGGTGGTTCTTCACAGGTGCCCTTCCGCGCCAGAAATACTGCTAGCAGGGGCACCAAAGCAACACATTCTCTAGCTAAAAAATATAATAATAAGCTATAATTCCAACAAATGATTCAATACCTTTGAAGTTATACTCTGTTCAGCGTTACCACACACAGCTTGTCCGGTTACATGTCCTCGGAATACTGACGAAATGGTGTTGAAGAAGCTGGATTTCCCCGCACCGACTGAACCAAGAAAAAGGATCTTTGCAGATTTTATCCCGATACCACGCGATGGACAGTAACTATCCACTTCATTCTTCAGTTCTTCCAGATTCTGTAAAAAAAATTAATATTGTTTTTTCAGAATGACGTTATTTTCACTACAGTTT
Source organism: Archivesica marissinica (assembly GCA_014843695.1). Lineage (NCBI taxonomy): Eukaryota > Metazoa > Mollusca > Bivalvia > Venerida > Vesicomyidae > Archivesica > Archivesica marissinica. The sequence continues at coordinate 23,455,139 of CM026404.1, forward strand.
AAAATTATTATTTTTGATTTTTGAGGTTTAACATCACATCAACAGCTTAGGTCATATGGCGATTTTCCAACTATTATTAGTGGAGGAAGACCCCGAGTGCCTCTCCAAGCAGTATTGCAGGCACATACAGGCACCTTGGTAGACCCACTGACCTACTGCAAGCCAGCTGGATAGCGTAAAATGAAGAGTACATATGTGATTGGTGATATATTTCTATGCAGACTGAATTTTAAATCACAAGAAACGTCAATGAAGCTTGTTTTATGCCAGTTTTGGAGTCTGATGATGAGTTGAGTGTCGGTTATCACAAATTGGCATACAACTGATTACTATGATGGGTAGTTAGTTTATACAAATTTAATTTAGCTCGATTGCGAAACAAGTTCTTACAACTTATATTAATCACTCTCGAGACCTCATTCCTGATGGAATCCATCGCCACGAGGGAGAGAAGAGGCAACATGGAATTTAAATGCACAATCGTAACGCTCCAGCGGAGCTCAAACTCCGGACCTTTCGCACGTGGAAGGGAACGCACATCCACCGCGCTATCATGACTTCCACAAGTCATTAATGATGGGTAGTTGTGTTTAAGGTAAGTTATTTGAAGTTTCATGATAGTGCATCGAGATATTCAAGGCGATATCTGTAAAGAATGTCGGTGTCACGCATGTCACCATGGGTCGATCTATCCGTGGATATTCTTGGAGCACGTCTATGTATGGGTTCGGTTGCATTGTTCACCGCCATTTATAAGACTTTCTACGACTTGCGACTGCATCGAATCAGTCGTAAAGTTAAGATTTTATTTACGACGATTTTGTGATAAAACGGGCCGTGGTGTTAACAAACACGCTACGACGGCGTAACTCGGTCTTTACAAAGACGCTACGACGGTGTAACTCGGTCTTTACAAAGACGCTACGATGGTGTAACTCGGTCTTTACAAAGACGCTACGATGGTATAACTCGGTATTTACAAAGACGCTACGACGGTGTAACTCGGTCTTTACAAAGACACTACGATGGTGTAACTCGGTCTTTACAAAGACGCTACGATGGTGTAACTCGGTCTTTACAAAGACGCTACGACGGTGTAACTCGGTCTTTACAAAGACGCTACGATGGTGTAACTCGGTCTTTACAAAGACGCTACGATGGTGTAACTCGGTATTTACAAATACGCTATGACGGTGTAACTCGGTCTTTACAAAGCCGCTACGATGGAGTAACTCGGTCTTTACAAAGACGCTACAATGGAGTAACTCGGTCTTTACAAAGACGCTACGATGGTGTAACTCGGTATTTACAAAGACGCTACGACGGAGTAACTCGGTCTTTACAAAGACGCTACGATGGTGTAACTCGGTCTTTACAAAGACGCTACGACGGAGTAACTAGGTCTTTACAAAGACACTACGACAGCTTAACTCGGTATTAATAAAGACGTTACGACGGCGTAACTCGGTATTAACAAAGATGTTACGACAGCTAAACTCGGTATTAATAAAGACGTTACGACGGCGTAACTCTGTATTAATAAAGACGTTACGGCGGCGTAACTCTGTATTAATAAAGACGTTACGACGGCGTAACTCGGTATTAACAAAGACGTTACGACGGTGTAACTCGGTATTAATAAAGACGCTACGACAGCGTAACTCGTATTAATAAAGATGCTACGACGGAATAATTTGATCTTTATAAAGACAGTACGACGGAGTATCTCGGTCTTTACAAAGACGCTACGACGGTGTAACTCGGTATTAATAAAGATGCTACGACGGAATAATTCGGTCTTTATAAAGACAGTACGACGGAGTAACTCGGTCTTTACAAAGACGCTACGACGGTGTAACTCGGTCTTTACAAAGACGCTACGACGGTGTAACTCGGTCTTTACAAAGACGCTACGACGGAGTAACTCGGTCTTTACAAAGACGCTACGACGGTGTAACTCGGTCTTTACAAAGACGCTACGACGGTGTAACTCGGTCTTTACAAAGACGCTACGACGGAGTAACTCGGTCTTTACAAAGACGCTACGACGGTGTAACTCGGTCTTTACAAAGACGCTACGACGGTGTAACTCGGTCTTTACAAAGACGCTACGACGGAGTAACTCGGTCTTTACAAAGACGCTACGACGGTGTAACTCGGTCTTTACAAAGACGCTACGACGGTGTAACTCGGTCTTTACAAAGACCCTACGACGGAGTAACTCGGTCTTTACAAAGACACTACGACGGTGTAACTCGGTCTTTACAAAGACGCTACGATGGTGTAACTCGGTCTTTACAAAGACAGTACGACGGCGTAACTTGGTCTTTACAAAGACGCTACAACGGAGTAACTCGGTATTTACAAAGACGCTACGATGGTGTAACTCGGTCTTTACAAAGACGCTACTACGGAGTAACTCGGTCTTTACAAAGACGCTACGATGGCGTAACTCGGTCTTTACAAAGACGCTACAACGGTGTAGCTCAGTCTTTACAAAGACAGTACGACGGTGTAACTTGGTCTTTACAAAGACGCTACAACGGTGTAACTCAGTTTTTACAAAGACGCTACGATGGCGTAACTCGGTCTTTACAAAGACGCCACAACGGTGTAACTCAGTCTTTACAAAGACAGTACGACGGCGTAACTTGGTGTTTATAAAGACGCTGTAACTCGGTATTAATAAAGACGCTACGATGGAGAAACTAAAATGGATCCCTGATGATTAAAATTGTAAATACTATCTTGTATTTCCAATGATCATTAAATTACTGAGATTTCAAGTAATATGTTGATGATGTTTCCCAAAATGAACTAAATTGTGTGTGTGTGTGTTGTACGTTTATTTATCGTTGCTACTTGTTGCCCATATGAGCGACGATTCCTGAAGAGATTAGTCATTTTATATTTTGGAGGACAGTGCAATGATACAGACAGAGACCCATTCCAGAGTCTTCTCTGGTTCTTTTACGTTTACGGTGTAAAGCACCGAAACGAGACCTCAGTTTAAAGTTCCATCTGAAAGACTGTTAATTTTATTAGGGTCAGACGGGGGATCGAACCTGCGATCCCTTGATTACCAGTCCAATGTGTTAACCACTGGACTACTAATCTCTTCAGGAAGCGTCGCTCATATGGACAACCGGTAGCGACGATAAATAAACGTAAAATTCACACAGAGACGGCTCAGTAGTCCAGTGGTTAACAAATTGGAGTGCGAATCCAGGGATCGCAAGTTCTCTGACCCTACACATATTAACAGTATTTTGAGGTCTCGTGCTCGCTTAATAGCACAATTCCAAAACTCATTTCATAAAATATGGTATGCAATCACAACTCTTGCAGGATCCTATACTTATGAAATGAATTTTAAAATTCCAAAATGAGTTTCATAAAATATGGCATGAAATCACTACGAGTGTAAGATCCTTTTTATCACTTTACCATATTGGGTTTTAATCATATTTTTGCACACAATAACGCTGCTACTTTCATTTTGGCGCCAAATGTCAGCGCAAATTGTCATGACATCACAAAATTATCATGACGTCACTAAATACAACCCCACAATAGAAAATACAACCCCACAATAGGAAATACAACCCCACAATAGAAAATACAACCCCACAATAGAAAATACAACCCCACAATAGAAAATACAACCCCAGAATAGAAAATACAACCCACAATAGGAAATACAACCCCACAATAGAAAATACAACCCCACAATAGAAAATACAACACCACAATAGAAAATACAACCCCACAATAGGAAATACAACCCCACAATAGAAAATACAACCCCAGAATAGAAAATATGTCCCAAAAATGGATCGCCGCTCAGTGAAAGGCCCTGCCATAGAGAATTGCTTCCGTAAATTGTAATTATCAACCAATAATCGTATTTTACCTCAAGATCCCAGCCGGGAATTTCCCTCCAAACACTGATAACTGAATCTGTAATACAAATAAACACACTCATTCTAACTAAATAATTAAGTCCTCTTTAGGACACCGAAACATACTAGCCAATAAAATTAAGTTTAAACTTTATTTATTTTACAACGATTGCGAAGCAAGTTTTAACAACTTGTATTAATCACTCTCGTTGGCGCGGATGAACGCGTATATGTGGTCATTCATGTGGGAGGAAACTGGAGTACCCAGAGAAAACTCACCTGTACGATCGGTGACCCATCAAACTGGAATTCATCATCGGAATTACCACGGGAACAAGGAAACAATTAAACATTTCAAATCATAACCCACCAATTTACCAATGAAATAAATCATAATGCACGTGCATGGTCGTATGAACAAACACATACTACAATAGGTTGCTCTACATGGGGTGTTTTCACCACACATATGATTTTGTATAATAGAGACCTGTATCAGGTTTTGTTCACCATTAAAAATACAAGATGTTTAAAAATACAGACGAAATATTCTCAATCTGTTAGTAAATTCATTATGTGCAATGTATTTATACTAAGAAAATAGTATTTGTTTATTCTCCTGTCAATGTATCATTCACTGTATAAAATAAACATTAAACTTTAAACAGAACTGCATGCAACTAAACAAGGAAATTGGGTATAATACATTGTATATGATTCTCAAAACAAGTCTTCAAATTTATGGCACTATTATCATTAACATTTTGAACACCCCTCGAATGATTATCAAGGTACTTACCAGAAACCGAATAGACTTCCAGATCTGTTACTGTATTTTTGTCATTTGTTATTTGGCTTGCCGATACGCCACACATATCATAGCTACTTCCGAATTGTGTAGATCCATTCATTGTGTAATAACCACCTTGTAATGGCAAGGAACCACTAAATGTATGTAAATCATGACCGCTACCAAATATAGGCCCATGTGCAGCATGGCAACATATTGCATGTTCAGGAGATTTGACAGGAAACTTGGATGTTGTGACTTTATTGTTATACTTCAGACGAAATAAGAAAGCGTGGTCGTCCGCAATGTAAGATTCAGAACCTGTAAAAGATACAGCAAATTAATGAGCGCCACCAAATGTAGGCCCACATTCAGCTTTGCAACATATTGCATGTTTAGGAGTTTTGACAGGAAACTTGGATGTTGTGTCTTTATTGTTATACTTCAGACGAAAAAAGAAAGCGTGGTCGTCCGCAATGTAAGATTCAGAACCTGTAAAAGATACAGCAAATTAATGGATAATGAAATACTACAATACAGAGAACTATTTAAACGTTCTTAGCAATCAGCGTAGCGGCACTGCACTGGACTGGTAATCCAGGGATCGCAGGTTCGACCCTCCCATCTGACCATAATAAAGTTAACAGTTTTTCAGTTGGGACTTTAAACTGAGGTCTTGTGTCGGTACTTTACACCGTGAACGTAAAAGAACCAGAGAAGACTCTGGAATGGGTCTTTGTCTGTATCATTGCCCTATCCTAAAAAAATTTAAATGACTAATATCTTTATGAGGCGTCGCTCATATGGGCAACCGGTAGCGACGATAAACACGCACACTATGTGACCTCTGATCAGGCTCTATGATGTTTGCTATTCAGATAGTGGAGCTATAAAGCTTGTATGAATAGCAAACAACATAGATCCTGATCAGATCTGACATTGCGCCGCGGCTGATCTGGATCTGTGTTGTTTGTCCATTCCGTCCTATTAATTCGGCGGGTTAAATGATGACATAGTGAATAGCTTCTGACACTTGCAAATGGAGTTGTTGCAATGGAGATATGGAGCAGATTCGTAAACATTTCTACTAATTTTCCAAGATAAAGTCATGGATGCTTGTAACTCCCATATTTCATAAAATGGCAATTTATCATGTTTCTTTGCTTTCGTAAACGACTAATATGCCAAATTAGAGAAACAGGCCATCGAATATACCATATTAAAACACTACACTTGAAATACAACCTGCCCAAGTTTTCTCTGTGTAACCTCCATAAACGGAACCTTCGGTGTTGTATATCACTGTAACAGTAGGTCCTTTGTTGTCACACTTTTGATGAAACGTTGCTGATTGGGCACCATCTTGAGAAAAGCTGTACAACAACTCGAATGACTTCGGACCATCTTCAATGAATTTCTCTAACGCCTTCTTGTCAGGAGTAGAAAGTTTACCAACCATATTGCTTGAGTGGACAGTCCAAAGCTAAACAAAACAATGGCAACATTATACACAGTGGCCACTAATAGACGACCATAACAGGAGGTTCGGGTGGTATAGTGATATATGGTAGAAATGAACTTCTAAGTGGTGTTTCTGTTGTAAAAAATATTATCGCATGACACTATAATATGGCTTAAGCTAGACACGAATTTCGTTGGTATGAGCAAAGATGTGTATCTATGTGCCGTATATATATATACAATACATTAAGTTTATTGCATAAAACAGTATACATACATGTTTGTAGCAATTAAGTAAAAACCACAAGTTCAAATATATGTGTAAAATATGCGTTAGTTTCGTTGCTTATTTGCAAAATATATAAATTTGGAAAGACCAATGGTGATTTTTTTTATTAGCATGACAAAAGATTAATACATTTCTGTACAGTCGGCCAAGTATGGTAGTATCTTTTAATGAATTTCGATCTGTTGGTTTCAGTAATGTGGGCAACTTAATATGAAGTGATACTCATTTTCCGATAGGGCGAACACGCACCTATTTCCACTTCATTTTCCGATAGGGCGAACATGCACCTATTTCCACTTCATTTTCCGATAGGGCGAACATGCACCTATTTCCACTTCATTTTCCGATAGGGCGAACATGCACCTATTTCCACTTCATTTTCCGATAGGGCAAACACGCACCTATTTCCACTTCATTTTCCGATAGGACGAACATGCACCTATTTCCACTTCATTTTCCAATAGGGCGAACACGCACCTATTTCCAATTCATTTTCCGATAGGACGAACATGCACCTATTTCCACTTCATTTTCCGATAGGGCGAACATGCACCTATTTCCACTTCAGCTAATGCATGTACAGCCTGCAAACGTGAGCACGTGGTTAGTGACAATTTCGTTGTAGATATAAATCAACATTCTTATATTCCAGATAACCCAATCCTACGATGTTCATAAGATAAGGGAAGCAACTCATATGGTTCGAAAGTATTGGATTTATACAGCTCTACCTCCCTTAGACTTGTTAATGGCAGGTTGGGCGCCATACTAGAGTGTGGCGTCCTTTATGGAATAGGATGGTAGCAGTTGCTACTAACGTGTTGTATATATTATTTTATTTATTATGCATTATTTTCCATGAACACTTTCGTGGAGTCTGTACAGTCATAATTAATTCTCGACGTTACGGCGATCTCGCCTACAATTAATAACGAGGAGGGCGTCATTATTAGTCGTAAGATGCATGGGCAATTAACAACCCCCCCCCCCACGATTCAAAGACATAATTAAGTAGGGAGTCATTGTTCTATACATAGAAAGATGATTCCCAACTAACCCTTTCAAAGACATAATCATGTAGGGAGTCGTTGTTATATACATAGAAAGATGATCCCCGACTAACCTTTCAAAGACATAATCATGTAGGGAGGCATTGTTCTATACATAGAAAGGTGATCCCCGACTAACCTTTCAAAGACATAATCACGTAGGGAGTCATTGTTATATACATAGAAAGGTGATTCCCGACTAACCTTTCAAAGACATAATCATGTAGGGAGGCATTGTTATATACATAGAAAGGTGATCCCCGACTAACCTTTCAAAGACATAATCATGTAGGGAGTCATTGTTATATATATATATAGAAAGGTGATCCCCGATATAGTCAAGTAAGGACGCAACCTCAACTGCGAGAGGAAAGCACAGGTCAGTATCTATGTTGTTTGCCATTCAACCTAGTCCTTTAGCTCTACTATCAGAATAGCAAGCAGCATAATGTCTGATTAAATGGCAAGATGACGCTCTGAAATTAATTCCAATGTTACACTAATAAACACAAATATCTTCTATCGTTTTGAACAAGAATGTATTTAATTTGACAAATTGTGATAACGGTTAATTAAGCGTGTTTTCAAAGGCGACGAAGAACTGCTTGCGCTGTGAACTGTATGGTACATATAGCTGGACATTGTATGTATCGTATACATGCAAATTATGTAGATGTATATACATGTAGTTGTCACATTTCCTAAACACATATCCGATTATATCTCTTACTTTTTAAGTGTAATGACTAGAAGCGTACTTCAACATTTATCCTTGTTTAACACCGATAAAACGTCGAACATGTATGCAGTTAACCGACCGAACGAATGTCCGGTTAACCGGTTAGTAAATCTGACAGGTTTTGACAGCCCTATATGTACATGTATGTTTAAAAAGATCTGTTTATAATCGATTCTGATTTGAGGCAATGCCGTAGTTCATATTATTATGCAAGACCTCCTTTACTGTTTTAGGGATGTGAAGGAATTTAATATAAGTTGATCATACATACATGTCGCGGATGAAAACGTATATGTGGTCCAAAGCCATTTCTTTGCACACACAAGATGAACTGTGGGCATATTTGTAACACCAGATATTAACCGTTTCTTGCTTTGATAAGGCATGTTTAATGCAATTGCAAAGAGGGGCCATTATTTTATAAGGGGCCACCATCTCACAGCATGGGTCACGTTCTCACGTGTATGGCGTCTTCATTGTTACAGAACTATTGGACAAGGGGTAATTTTCCGACATGAAATGACCGGGGGTCTATTTCTGAAGTGGGTCAAACAATTTCGTTGCACCGACTGTTTCAGAAAGGATGAAGTTATATTCTTCAACTTCAACTTGTTACTACTGAATAATCAGTCATGATTATGATTGGCAGGCGCAATCTAGAACAGCCAGTTAATCTACAATGTTATGTGCAAGGTCAACAGATAAAATGATCTACTTAGCTATAGTTAAAAGCAGACAGTGTGAAGGTTAGAGGGAGTGCGAGTCCAGACTGCCAACACAAGTCGCAGACTCTGATTCCACTGTATACATGTCGGTAGACTGTTCCATAGTCTGATTGTTCTGGGGACAAATTAGTTGGCATGCTATTTGGTTTTTGACTGTTGGATTAGATAGTTACGGTTTGTGGGTGTTAGGTGACAACAACTATAGTTCATTTCTTATTTTGTAAAACATGATCAATGAGGCTTGATTTCATCAATGTTCTAAAGTTTTCCAATTGAGGGTGGATACCATTTGTGATACACTACTAGTGTAAATGTAGTTGCAATCATTAAATATATAACGGGCTGCAGATCTTTGGACCATTTCTAAATTGTCGGTAAGGTGTTTTGTCAGGTATTCCAGACTGTGGAGCAGTATTTAACCTGCGGACGGACACAAGAGGTATATGCAGTTTCTTTGACATGTTTGTTGTTAGTGTGTACGTTCCTTTTGATGAAACAGAGGGTGTTGTTAGCGTTTGAGGTAATATTATTGATGTGTTTGGCCCAGTTGATGTTCTTACTAATGGTGACTCCGAGATATGTGGAGTGTTCAGTTGACCATAAGTGTGCGTTATGTGTCATGTATGGGTAAATGAATGGGTTTCTTTTCCTATGGATTTTTAATATTTTGCATTTATCAGGGTTCTAAGATGTGTAGGTCATGTTGTAGTGCTTCTGCTGAGGACTGGGACTTGATGGTGAGGTAGACGACGGTGACGTCGCCAAAGAGGCGGGCCCGACTTTTGATACTGTTTGGTAGGTCATTTATATAAGATAGAAAGAGAAGGGCACCAGAAGAGAACTGGTAACCTGTCAGAGCAGTTACGAGAAGTTGTTGTGACCTGTTTTTGAGAAAAGAGTGTATCAATGATGTGGCTTTATTACTTATACCAATGTGTTTGGGTGTATGTGTGAGTTTGTGGTGATCTACTTTGTCAAATGTTTTACTGAAATCCATTATGATGACATCCGTCTGGTGACCGAGCTCGAGAATGTCAGCTACCTCTTGTGTGAAACCAATGAGTTGGGTGTCACAGCTGTATTTTGACCTGAACCCGTGCTGCGGTGGACTAATAATATGGCGAGAGTCTAAGTACGACAATGTTGGAAACCAGAATGTGTTCTAAGAGTTTGGATGATATGCGTGTTAGAGAAATGATTGCTAGGCTTGGACTATTGACACTGTTTGTATATAGGAGATATAACTGCATGTCTACAATCAATGAGGACAACGCCGGTGTCAAGTGATCGTTACAAGCTGTATGTTAGCATGGGTGCAATTTCGCTGTGCAGTTGTATAAGTAAATTAGGTGAGATTTCATCAGGATCTTTCAGTTATGTTGTGCTTGATGAAGAAATAGAACTTTGATTATTGATGTCACTAAAGATTAACTGAATCCAAGAATGACCAATAAGAATTTCTGAACTTCTTTTGTATGATGGATTTTAGTGATTTGAATTTGCTGAACATGTTGGTGACGTTTTGAGTTTTGAATAAAGTTTGACCCTTTTTTTAATGAGATTTACTAATGTGTGTGATATCCATGGGAGGTCTCCACACGACTTGTTTAACCTAGATGTGATGTACATTTTGGGTAACCTATTTATTTCGGTCTTGGAACTGTTTCAGGAGGTATTTGGATAAGTGTGGTCTAACTGGTCAAAGCTTCTTGAAGCTTGACCAATCGGACTTACTGTATGATCTGACACTCCTCTTTCCCTGGATAGGGTGGTCCCTGCTAAGTTTGAGTTCATGAAAAACGATGCCATGGTCTGAAGCACCAATGATGGGAAGGGTTTGAATAGTATGGACAAACGATGGGGTGTTGGTTAGGAATAGGTCTAAGATATTTTGTTTTTATCTCTGGTGGGAGTATTAACCATTTGTTGAAATTTGTGAGATTTTCGGAGAATTATGTTTCGGGTTTTACGCCTGCATCAGCACCATTTCGGGCTATATCGCCTGCATCAGCACCATTTCGGGCTATATCGCCGGCGGACAGTTTACCTAACAACACCTTTCCTGGGCAGGCTCCAGCGGTTAACCAGTACTTGGGTGCACCAACCTCCGTAAGAAACTGCCAACTTTTTCATATTAATGAGACACGGTCTGAGCGGGGCTCGAACCCGTGACCATCAGAGATGATAGGTTACAGTGGTATACAAGTCAGCGACATTAACAACTCGACCACGGTGACGGACATTTTCGGAGAAGGATTCGTGCATCTGTTTGAATTTGCAGAATGTGGGGGGGGGGGTCAGTGGACCAGTCCATAGCGATCGGGCATGTTTAGATCTCCGAAAATCCATAATATGTAACAGACTGTACTTTTGGACATGTCTGTATATGAGTTACTTCCCTTGATTGATTAAAATTCTATTTTTAAGTTCCCTCCAAAAGTGTCACATGATGCAGTTCAATCAATCAGAAGTTGCTTGTTTGGTGTCTTGTATGTATGTATGTTCCTTTAATGTCAAACCCCTCGCGGGGACTTAGACATGTTTTCCTGGGCAGGCTTAGCCGACCTAAGCGATTAACCAGTACTAAGCAATGTATGTGAGGTGCCTTGCTCAATGACACTACATACGTGGCCTGACCGAGTATCGAACCAGGGACCGTTCGATTCCAAATCCGACGCTCTACCACTGGACCACGGACGCCACACTTGAGCAGCAGTCATGGTTTTTTACCAAATTTTAATAGTATAACATAAATGGATATCTTTGATGGTTAGTAGCCTACCTATTTATCTATTGAGGTTGATAAACAATAAGTTGTATGTTTCAGTTAGCTGGTTGCTGATTTATTTATTTAAGTAACTTTTGTTTGAATATGGTTTAAATCTGGAGGTGTTATGCACAGAGTTTTGACTCTAATAAAACTACACACTATATATTCTCTAAACTTTACACACTGTTTAATATGCATTGTTACTAACTTCCTGCACCAGCTTATCAGTGTGTATGTGGAGACTGTATGGTGAAGTGGAGGTACACTCAATCCCTTAGACTGATAAGTTGGTCATGCATATGTAATTGTGATGTTTTATTTGTATACACTTTATTGTAAGTATCGATATTAGACACATCCACATGTATAATAATTTACGATGAAAGTAATGTTGACTGTGTTTATCAGTACATAATTGATGACATGTATAGTATATAATGCGAGTGTTGATGGTACATAGATATATCCAGTAAATGCAGATATGATTGTTTTATCAGTATTGTATATCTAAAGTATCGCATACTCAATGTGTACTTTCAGAGTGACTCAGCGAGTCGGTTTGGAGATATGGCTGGTGAATTCTACACTGAACAATAAACATAGATTTGAACCCTCGAACCATAGTTGGTTTTTTCGTATCATTAAGGCGAAAGACACCCCTGTAACACATATAAATATCATTAAATAATAAAGGTGACCATGACTCCAGAACAAGGAACAACATCCTATTCATCTACATCATACTCCCAACACTCAATACTGAGAATGACTGGAAGGCGCTTGTCAGGCACAATGGTTAAAAATCTCAATTAATTGAGACAGAGAGTGTTAAAAAGAACTGCATGTACATACTAATGTTGAAAACAGTCATTAGTGTTACATGGTTGTACAATGGCCAGCCGCTCAGCAAAAAAATGGTTAAGCTGTGGCTGGAATGTACAAAGTAGGGGGGGGGAGGCCATTCCAACGACATATTGTCCGTGGGAAAAAGAGTTGATATGGTAGTGGGTTCGGGACTGCGGAATTAAGTAGTTCAGGTTTCTTGTTGGTGTTAGGTGGTTGACTCATTGTCATTATTTCTGATTACGTATATGACTGATGTTTGTATGCGGCGATATTCAAGTGTTTGAAAGTTCAGGAAATTACACATATTTGTTACACTGCTTGCATAGTTATAAACATTGTAGATATAGGGCATATCAGTGATCAGGTCGTTTTTACCTCGTCGATGTTTCAGCATGCATGTTTCATTTCACCCCGTCACTATCAGAGTAATAATGGTCCATACCCGTCACTATCAGAGTAATAATGGTCCACACCCCGTCACTATCAGAGTAATAATGGTCCACACCCCGTCACTATCAGAGTAATAATGGTCCACACCCCGTCACTATCAGAGTAATAATGGTCCATACCCCGTCACTATCAGAGTAATAATGGTCCACACCCCGTCACTATCAGAGTAATAATGGTCCACACCCCGTCACTATCAGAGTAATAATGGTCCACACCCCGTCACTATCAGAGTAATAATGGTCCATACCCCGTCACTATCAGAGTAATAATGGTCCACACCCCGTCACTATCAGAGTAATAATGGTCCACACCCCGTCACTATCAGAGTAATAATGGTCCATACCCGTCACTATCAGAGTAATAATGGTCCACACCCCGTCACTATCAGAGTAATAATGGTCCACACCCCGTCACTATCAGAGTAATAATGGTCCATACCCTGTCACTATCAGAGTAATAATGGTCCATACCCGTCACTATCAGAGTAATAATGGTCCACACCCCGTCACTATCAGAGTAATAATGGTCCACACCCCGTCACTATCAGAGTAATAATGGTCCACACCCCGTCACTATCAGAGTAATAATGGTCCACACCCCGTCACTATCAGAGTAATAATGGTCCATACCCCGTCACTATCAGAGTAATAATGGTCCACACCCCGTCACTATCAGAGTAATAATGGTCCACACCCCGTCACTATCAGAGTAATAATGGTCCACACCCCGTCACTATCAGAGTAATAATGGTCCACACCCCGTCACTATCAGAGTAATAATGGTCCACACCCCGTCACTATCAGAGTAATAATGGTCCACACCCCGTCACTATCAGAGTAATAACACCCCGTCACTATCAGAGTAATAATGGTCCAACCCCGTCACTATCAGAGTAATAATGGTACCCCGTCACTATCAGAGTAATAATGGTCCACACCCCGTCACTATCAGAGTAATAATGGTCCACACCCCGTCACTATCAGAGTAATAATGGTCCACACCCCGTCACTATCAGAGTAATAATGGTCCACACCCCGTCACTATCAGAGTAATAATGGTCCATACCCCGTCACTATCAGAGTAATAAGACCCCGTCACTATCAGAGTAATAATGGTCCACACCCCGTCACTATCAGAGTAATAATGGTCCACACCCCGTCACTATCCACAAGAGTAATAATGGTCCACACCCCGTCACTATCAGAGAAAATAATAATGGTCCACACCCCGTCACTATCAGAGTAATAATGGTCCACACCCCGTCACTATCAGAGTAATAATGGTCCACACCCCGTCACTATCAGAGTAATAATGGTCCACCCCGTCACTATCAGAGAAAATAATAATGGTCCACCCCGTCACTATCAGAGAAAATAATAATGGTCCACACCCCGTCACTATCAGAGTAATAATGGTCCACACCCCGTCACTATCAGAGTAATAATAATAATGGTCCACACCCCGTCACTATCAGAGTAATAATGGTCCACACCCCGTCACTATCAGAGTAATAATGGTCCACACCCCGTCACTATCAGAGTAATAATGGTCCACACCCCGTCACTATCAGAGTAATAATGGTCCACACCCCGTCACTATCAGAGTAATAATGGTCCACACCCCGTCACTATCAGAGTAATAATAGTCCACACCCCGTCACTATCAGAGTAATAATGGTCCATACCCCGTCACTATCAGAGTAATAATGGTCCACACCCCGTCACTATCAGAGTAATAATGGTCCACACCCCGTCACTATCAGAGTAATAATGGTCCACACCCCGTCACTATCAGAGTAATAATGGTCCACACCCCGTCACTATCAGAGTAATAATGGTCCACACCCCGTCACTATCAGAGTAATAATGGTCCACACCCCGTCACTATCAGAGTAATAATGGTCCATACCCCGTCACTATCAGAGTAATAATAATAATGGTCCACACCCCGTCACTATCAGAGAAAATAATAATGGTCCACACCCCGTCACTATCAGAGTAATAATGGTCCACACCCCGTCACTATCAGAGTAATAAAAATGGTCCACACCCCGTCACTATCAGAGTAATAATGGTCCATACCCCGTCACTATCAGAGTAATAATGGTCCACACCCCGTCACTATCAGAGTAATAATGGTCCACACCCCGTCACTATCAGAGTAATAATGGTCCACACCCCGTCACTATCAGAGTAATAATGGTCCACACCCCGTCACTATCAGAGTAATAATGGTCCACACCCCGTCACTATCAGAGTAATAATGGTCCACACCCCGTCACTATCAGAGTAATAATGGTCCACACCCCGTCACTATCAGAGTAATAATGGTCCATACCCCGTCACTATCAGAGAAAATAATAATGGTCCACACCCCGTCACTATCAGAGTAATAATGGTCCACACCCCGTCACTATCAGAGAAAATAATAATGGTCCACACCCCGTCACTATCAGAGTAATAATGGTCCACACCCCGTCACTATCAGAGTAATAATGGTCCACACCCCGTCACTATCAGAGTAATAATGGTCCATACCCCGTCACTATCAGAGTAATAATGGGCCACACCCCGTCACTATCAGAGTAATAATGGTCCACACCCCGTCACTATCAGAGTAATAATGGTCCATACCCCGTCACTATCAGAGTAATAATGGTCCACACCCCGTCACTATCAGAGTAATAATGGTCCATACCCCGTCACTATCAGAGTAATAATGGTCCATACCCCGTCACTATCAGAGTAATATAATAATGGTCCACACCCCGTCACTATCCGAGTAATAATGGTCCACACCCCGTCACTATCAGAGTAATAATAATAATGGTCCACACCCCGTCACTATCAGAGTAATAATAATAATGGTCCACACCCCGTCACTATCAGAGTAATAATGGTCCACACCCCGTCACTATCAGAGTAATAATGGTCCACACCCCGTCACTATCAGAGAAAATAATAATGGTCCACACCCGTCACTATCAGAGTAATAATAATAATGGTCACACCCCGTCACTATCCGAGTAATAATGGTCCACACCCCGTCACTATCAGAGAAAATAATAATGGTCCATACCCCGTCACTATCAGAGTAATAATGGTCCACACCCCGTCACTATCAGAGTAATAATGGTCCATACCCTGTCACTATCAGAGTAATAACCACACCCCGTCACTATCAGAGTAATAATGGTCCACACCCCGTCACTATCAGAGTAATAATGGTCCACACCCCGTCACTATCAGAGTAATAATGGTCCATACCCCGTCACTATCAGAGTAATAATGGTCCACACCCCGTCACTATCAGAGTAATAATGGTCCATACCCCGTCACTATCAGAGTAATAATGGTCCACACCCCGTCACTATCAGAGTATAATCCAACCCCCACACAAAAAAACCCCCACACAAAAAACCACACCCCCACACACACCCCCACTATCATGGTCCACACCCCGTCACTATCAGAGTAATAATGGTCCACACCCCGTCACTATCAGATGGTCCACAATAGAGTAATAATGGTCCACACCCCGTCACTATCAGAGTAATAATAATAATGGTCCACACCCCGTCACTATCAGAGTAATAATGGTCCACACCCCGTCACTATCAGAGTAATAATGGTCCACACCCCGTCACTATCAGAGTAATAATGGTCCACCCCGTCACTATCAGAGTAATAATAATAATGGTCCACCCCGTCACTATCAGAGTAATAATAATAATGGTCCACACCCCGTCACTATCCGAGTAATAATGGTCCACACCCCGTCACTATCAGAGTAATAATAATAATGGTCCATACCCCGTCACTATCAGAGTAATAATGGTCCACACCCCGTCACTATCAGAGTAATAATGGTCCATACCCTGTCACTATCAGAGTAATAATGGTCCACACCCCGTCACTATCAGAGTAATAATGGTCCACACCCCGTCACTATCAGAGTAATAATGGTCCACACCCCGTCACTATCAGAGTAATAATGGTCCATACCCCGTCACTATCAGAGTAATAATGGTCCACACCCCGTCACTATCAGAGTAATAATGGTCCACACCCCGTCACTATCAGAGTAATAATGGTCCACACCCCGTCACTATCAGAGTAATAATGGTCCACACCCCGTCACTATCAGAGTAATAATGGTCCACACCCCGTCACTATCAGAGTAATAATGGTCCACACCCCGTCACTATCAGAGTAATAATGGTCCACACCCCGTCACTATCAGAGTAATAATGGTCCATACCCCGTCACTATCAGAGTAATAATGGTCCATACCCCGTCACTATCAGAGTAATAATGGTCCACACCCCGTCACTATCAGAGTAATAATGGTCCACACCCTGTCACTATCAGAGTAATAATGGTCCACACCCCGTCACTATCAGAGTAATAATGGTCCATACCCCGTCACTATCAGAGTAATAATGGTCCATACCCCCGAACCCCCCACTGGCGCGGCTCCTGTACCACAAGCGTATGTGTCGATACTAGCATATATTCAAATTGGAAACGAAAAAAACGAAAGTGAAAAGAAAATACATTTTCTAACCGATATTCATTCGCTATTAATACATATATGTACTGTATATATATCTAAAAAGTAATCGAATCTACTTTACACAAAATATAGACAAGCATTTAAAACTTTACCTTTTAGACAAACGTACGATACCAGCGTATTGAAAATCGGAAATGAAAGTAGGTTTCCAGGATTTTCCCTGCGGTCAACATAATTCAGTCTTCAGTAGTGAGCATTCATTAGCAGCCAACACTAATTTGTGTTGATCGGAATAATTACCTGCCCTTGTAATTGTCCAGTATTATGACAATCATTTCGGCAATAAGATCTGGGTATAAAACAACCAAATTACAATTAACAACAATGGCCTATTTGGTGGGAAATGGCAAGCAATCTACGCAATGTTATCCACTGTGACCTATACAATGCATATAGCCCTGTGTAATAACTGCAATGGAATACAAATTATGCTTTTCTATCTTGTGCTCGGTGGATGCAATACTTAGTCAATGTGCCCCTCAGAAAACAAAAGCAGAACTACTGTTAAGAGCCTCTATGGTATTGATTAGAGAACACACTAGGAAATGTGTAACCGTAAGACCGGAGTGGTTGCTGAACTTGTGTACCATTGTAACCTATCATCATGTGTGCAGTTTCATTAAATTCAAGTTGATTTGCAAACTTTACACAAAGCTACATAGCTATTCCCCTTCTTATGGGTAAGTTTTACTTCACAAACGTCAATTGACCAGTTTGATCCATGAGTCAACATATGGGGTCAATTTGAATAATGTTCTCACTGTTCAGTGCCAGAGATGCACGGACGAGTAATTCTGCTCTAACGAATTGTAGTGTCTACACAGGCCAATATAGGGTCATACTGGGTACTGTTCTGCAGCTATTACACAAGGCTACCTACAGTTACCCTCTTATGAGGTCACATTGCCTAGTTCGATCGCTATGCAGTACCAAATAGGCCCGTAACCACAATGTTGCTCATTTAAGGGTGGTTGTACATTGACCAAGTTTAACTGCTACACAGGCCAAACTGTTTTGCAGCTATTACACAAGGATAGTACCTATTCCCAGTCGTATGGGGGTCACATGGACTGGTATGCTTTCTATTCAGTACAACAGTTTGCCCGTAATATAGACTTCAAGTATTCAATTAAACTACGACTGTCTTCCTCACTTACGGTCTCTTGAAACGTGTCCTGTGGAATGTGCACCCGCCTGTAAATAAGGCCATTCACACTCAGGTTTCGAAATTAACTTTTCTGCATAGTATTTAGCTTCCATTTGCAACGAGGTGCTGAATTGATTTATCTTGGGAAAACTGTTACAATGTACTGTTTACATGACGTGACGTACGATAACTCTTCACATTACCCGTTCTTCATGTTAGGGGAAAAGTAATGTTTGCTGTTACTGTGGGCTGGATTGTGCTTAGCTAAATTAACACATCACTTTGTAGCGAAATTGACGATTTATGTAATTGACTATAATGATGAAATTATTGTCGCAGCTCGTTTAACAAGTCAATGTTAGTTATTTGAGATGTCATATAGCGACTCTTCATGTATTATTTGTGGAGTAAACCCCCGGGTGCACTCCGAATAGTACCTCTCGTATGAAATCATTCGACCACCCCAGTCGGATTCAAACCTAGGTTTCAGAAGTGATGGGCATATGACTTAAAGTCAACAACCGTACCCACTAAATTCTTTATTCAGATAGAGTAACCTGTTCTGAGCATCCAT
>CM026404.1:23475455-23580455 GCA_014843695.1 Archivesica marissinica
AACATCTTTTAAATAATTTATACAAAGAGAAGAGAACGGGAGATAAGCATTCTCATTGTCTCACACATGTATATTCTTCACTAATCTCGTTTAGATATTTAATTCTTGACTTTACATTGTCATACATAGATGTGGCTATATCTAACAATTGACCGCATATTCCTAATGTTATCATTTTATACCACACGTTATCCCAAACTACATAATCAAACGCCTTGGTATAATCTACAAACAACATATACAGTTGTTTCTATTGATTCAGTACATGCATATTTAAAGGCCTGCAGGTTGACCTATATTTGACCTTAAACACACGAGGAATAGCGGTACAAATCTGACGGTCGACGCACTAAACACACGAGGAATAGCGGTACAAATCTGACGGTCGACGCACATCGTATTTGCCACATGCGAGGCCCTGCATGGTATACATCTAATACATGAGCACCACTTATATCTATTATGACCCACGTACATATCAGAGGTTATAAATTGCTGAAATTGAAGTTCTGTATTTTTATAGTACTTACAACTGGTATAAACAATTCAACTCCACTTATGGCCCAAATAAGGCTGGTTGCGCGGGTTAGGCAGCCAGTTCCTGCATTGCTGTACCACACATTCAGGCATCAGTTCCCTCTTATTACCAAGTACAGTCTCCTTTTCTAGCCGCTACTTTTCTCTCTATATATCTGACATCTTTCCATGCGCCACAATTATATAGCATTGCCCAAAACCTCCTGTATAGAAGCTTTCTCTCATGTGAATTTAGATTATGCGGTGGACGATTATTAGCAGGCCACCAAAGTTGTTTGTTCTGTTCATTTATTATGCAAGGGGAACACAAGCACAGTGGACACTCAGCAACACCTTCAGCATGCTGAGGCATAGGGGGAGGTACGTAAGCAGCCTCTGCAACGGGCATGGCGGTGGCTGTTTCTTCTATTTCCATCTCTACGTCCCAGTTCTTATTTTGCAAGAAAGTCAGCAATTCTTTTCTCTGCTCATCAGTTACATACATTGTTATTTTACTCAATGGCATCTTGTAGAAATCGGCAGAATATGTGTAATACTCGTATGTTCAAGAGATTATAATTATAATATTATACATGTACTCATAGCATTCACTGTGATTATTATGTAGCATCAATATCGGTAAACACACACTGACACAGAGAAATATTTAAAATATAACAGAAAACTTGCGAATAATACTGTAGATATATAATTAAAGGAAGTATGAAGGTTACCATATAACGAACACATATAGTTTATTCATATAAATACATACATATTATATACATGCATACCAATTATCAGTCTCAGTGATTACGCTACGGCTGATGAGGCACCTACATAACATGTAATCTATGTCCCTGGGCTGATCTGGATTATGTAGTTTGAATACTCATAACTATCAATTTTCTTTACAATCAATAATATACGTTTACTTAAATTGTCAGGGCCTCATTTTGACTAATTCTCAGCTCACAGAGTGATCGTGCATATTAACCGTTAGAAAATACCTACATACGCCAAATTATACTGAATGTACTGCTACATTGTTGATACAAGCCACTAATCACATGGAACAAGTAGTAAAGTATAAATCTTTACAATTGGACGGGGTCAAACTGCAGGCCTTTAATATGTGCAATACAAACACATTATCCGTTGTGCTCATACTTGACCTAAACCCAGCATGTACTTCAACATATATATTATAATTCTCTGCCCAATATTTAAGCCTATTATTTAAGATACCTGTGTCAAAAGGTTCCCCATGCAACTCAATAAGATAACACCGTTACTCTTCTACACTATTTATACTTCCTTCTGTGTTCACTAAAATAGGATTTGAAATTCATATTATTTATTCTTATGCCCCAAAGAGGTAACCTAATTTATTATATATATGTACATTTATCAATTTATGGTTAGTGTACCATACAATTCAGGGGCGGTCACAGGATTTGGCGTTAGGGGGCGCAACATATTTGAAGGCTAGCATCTAGGGGATCCGGGTGCATGATCCCCCGGAAATTTTTGAAAACAATGGATCCACCAGGTGCGTTCTGGTGTATTCTATTAATCAGGGGCTGTTTGGAACCCCTGAGAAAATTCTGGATCCGCGCATGAAATTTCACCAGACCAACAAGACATGCGTGACACGTGGTAGAATTAATTTAATAATGGACTTTGTATTAAAAAAAATTTATATCACCGTTACTGCAAAATATATGTTTATTTTCTGAGCAATTATCTTACCTTTTCTTTGGTTTCTTTCGGAAAAAGCTACTCATCATCGTTTGAAATTTAACGCGTTTCGCACTCGGGGCATCCATTATTGTTTTGATAGACTAGATTGACAACATCGAGTGACGTCATCCTCTACAGAATGTCAAGTGCGGATAGTTGCCGGGACGGATTTGAACATGCGACACAGACTCAAACACATGACGGTTTGGCATATTTGTTGCAGACACCGTAGGCGCACTTTTATCGACAAATAAGTTATAAAATTTATTGTACGAGCGCCGCGAGAATTGTTTTGCATATTACATTTTTAACGCAAAATACGGCACATAGTTACCTATGCACCCGGCGCCCCCCCCCCCTGAATCCGCTAGTGCAATTATACCAATGTATCTAGATTTTATATTACGTGTTCGTACCCGTTACCACTAAATAGCACATCGATCAGATCAGCAGATAAAGGCCTGGTCTAAACAAACTAAAGAGAAAAGAATACGAAGTAGACTGTCACATTGTCCATCGTGCATTTACACTATTAAATGGGCGGGTTACCTCTGCGTGTTTCTGTATACCTAAAACTAACAAGAAAAACTATTACATATACTTAACATACCTGTCGCTTTCGGCGTGAGACTCACGCTTTTAGACATCAAATCACGCTCTCACGCGTATCTTTAATATTGTCACGCTTTTTCTAAAAAACGATTTACCTACACTAACATCTATGTCCGTGCTATTTTAAAATCACAACACATTAGGTTTCCCAAATTGCTATTTTTAGAATGTCTCAGGGCTATATTTGAAACTGATCATTGCTCTGTACAATCGTAACTACTCGGAACCGATGTCGGAACTCTCCGTGCGTTAATAATCACTTATGATTGGCTCCCGAAAACTAACGAAGGCCGAATGTAATGTTTACATTTGTTAACGGTGTATACGCTCTTTTTGTTAACCATGGCTTCAGGATCACTGAATAGAACTAGTCCTGTCAAAAAAAGACGAAGAAACTAGCCGGTGCCGCTATATACAAATCTAGATTTGATTCGTGGATTAGTGGACACTTAATTAGCCAGTAATTGCTTCTCAAAGCTCGGCAAATAACGTTTACTGTACGGTTTGTTCACGAGAGTTTAACTGCGCACACCAAGGTAAAGCAGACGTCAAACGACACGTTACAACTAAGTTGCACATCGAGAAGGTATCGTCTTTGAACAGGCAACCAAAATTAAATGTTGTGTCACAGAATGACCACATAGCCTATAAAACATCTAGAGCTGAAGTTATCATGACAAACTTTATTGTCGAGAATAATCTCCCCATTGCCGTGTCGGGTAAATGCGGACCACTATTCCGGAACATGTTTCCCGACTCACAAATCGCAAAGCAATATCAATGTGCAAAGACAAAAACATTCTGTATCTTGAATGGTGCTTTGGCACAAAGCTTCCACCAGGAACTAGTTTCTCAAATGAGATCAGGTCCATTTTCTTTGACAACAAAAAGATAGTGACTTGACCAAGATGAATCCAGTGACTGTGAAATTATTTGATACCAGTCGTTACTCGGTGACCAGCACTTTTCTTGACTGCGGCGATATTTGCAAAAATTTATCAGGTACTGGCATCCAACGAAATTCCACAAACCCCACAAACACAAATCTAGGAAAACGCAACTCAATTGGAAGTAGGGTTTTAGAGACAAATCCTGAGCTTTACTTTGTTGGCTGCCCGTGTCACATGGCTCATAATGCTGCACGGAAAGGAGGGAATGCATTTGCTAGGGTGTCTGGATTTGATGTACTTAGTTGTAGACCTGTATTACTGGTTTGATAAAAGCACCAAGCGTAAAAATGAACTTAATGAAGTTTGTGTTTTTTGCGATAGCACCTATAAACAAGTGCTGAAACATGTATCGACTCGTTGGCTGAGTTTAGAAAGCGCTGTAACCCGTACACTGGAAATGTACCAGCCCTTAAAAAGCTATGTATTGTCGGGTTCGGACAAACAACCTAGATTTAAGCGCATGGCTATTTCTTTTCAGGACCCTATGACTGAAATCAATCTGCTCTTTTACCAGTTTGTTTTGCAACAGTTTGTGGCATTTAGCCTCTTTTTGCAGAAGGTAGAGCCTAGAACACATCTGCTTGACGCGGAAATGCAGTCTTTCCCTATTGATCAAGTTTGTCAAAGTTAGGCCATTGAAGGCGGCAGTGTCTCCGCTTGAAGTTGACATTACGAATTCTGACAACTTACTTAGTCTTGATGACATACAAATTGGTTCCACAACAAGGCCAACATTGAATAAACTTGAAAATGAAGGTGATATTGCACCAGCTCAGAAATCGAAATTTCTAGAAGCAGCACTTGAATTTTACACCGAGACTGCCAAGTATGTTGTCAAAACATTTCCATACACTGATCTGTTGCTTGGGCATGCTAAATTTGTTGACTTTGAGCAGCGACTGGACGTCTCGTTTGCGAACGTACTGTACTTTGTAGAGAGGTTTCCCCGACTACTACATTTTTCATATCGTGAGATGGATATACTTACTAAGCAATTCAAGGAGTATCAGCTACTTCCTGATCTCTCTGATTATGTTGAGAAAGAAGCATCTGTCTGTGATCAGATGGCCGATGGAACACAGTAACGGTTCCTTCGAATGGATGTTGTGTGGTCTATGTACATTAAGGACAAATTACCGTTACTATTCAAAGTTGCTCAGGTTCTACTTATCATTCCGCACAGCAATGCTGAAGAGGAGCGTATTTTTAGCATGGTGCGGAAAAACAAGACTGATTTTAGAGCCTCCTTGAGCACAGATGGTTCACTGTCATCAATTTTGAAAGTAAAGCTAAGCAACAAAGAACCATCTCATAAGTATGAACCTTCAAAGACTTTGGGAGTACAATAAAGAGCACCAGTGACTGTGACGGGTATTGACTATACACTGTAGACTGACATGATGTGATAGTACCTATACACATGGTGTAAATAATAGTTTTATATCTAGGCAGTAGGCATGAAACATTTAAAACAAACTGGAAATATTCACTCACATTGATGATTGTTTTATATGCTAATTGCAGCAACTTGAGTTTAATAAACGTTCACTATGTTAACTACATTTTATATACATGTACTGTAGTTCCAGTTTGGTGATTTAGCTTGGTATGAATATAAATTCATTTAAGCTCGACTGTGAAGCAATTTCTACTAGACTTAGTTCTTAGCAATGTGGATAAATGGTCTTGCTCAATGAACAATTGGCAAGTCATACCCGGGTTTGAATGTGTGCCGAAATTGTAATCAGCCGATTACTAGCTTGATGTGGTAACCACTAGACCACGCTGATTTTGCTCAAGCTGGTGACAAATGCTTGAAAATTACATCGGAGATTTATTATAAATTGACAATCAAGACAGGTTTGCGCCTGACTTGAAAGTCAATTTAATAAAAATTATAAGATTCAATTACAAAAACACTTTTAATACCTATAATACGAATACATAGCAGTAATTCTTATCGGTACTATTAGTAACCAGACTGATGGTGTAAGCGACATAAGCTAAGGCAGTGTTACTTTCATCGGATAAAAAACATCGATTATAATCTATAATACTAAAACTGTGTAAACGTGAATTGGATATTATCAAAGTAGGCTTTAATTCAGACCATTCCGTGATATTTAATAAACTGAATATGTCGAACGAGAATGATAATAGTGATAATGATACTGGAAACGTTACAAATGTCAACAAATATGGCGGCGCACCAATAGTATATATGCGGGAACGGAGTATATTTGGCAACAGAAGGCCACCGCTTCAGGAATGGTTGAAACACACAGAGTTCTATATGGCTCTTTCTGATGTTATCGAGCCTTCTCATATTACGGGTCTACAACGTGTGAATGGTATGTGGAGGATATATATTGATAATTTGGAGGATAAAGTGACTCTTTTGACAGAAGGGGTACAACTACGAGGTAAGAATATTACACTCCTCCGTACACATCCTGATAGACTGGATGGTGAAAACACACTATCAATCAGAGTGAAAAATGTTCCCCTATCAGTAGATGATGAGGTTATAACTCGGGCTCTGGTACTGAAAGGAATAGATGTCATTTCGTGTATTAGAGAGAGACTTAGAATCAGAGAAAAACTTACTAATTGTGAAACAGGAGACCGTTTGTACACAGTCAAGCGCATATCCCTCAAAGAACCCCTCCCTAAATACATGATCTTTGGAAAGTTTGGAGGTAGAGTGATTCACTTCGGACAGGATATTCGTGATTCAGCTGCAGACAAATGCACAAAATGTCTGGAAACCGGACATAGGTTTTCAACTTGTCCAAATGAAATTAAATGTCAAGCCTGTCTAAAATCGGGACACAAAAAGGGTGAATGTTTATTAAATGCAACCCCCCACTGATACCCCCAAACAACCAGATATATCCAACAGCTATGACATTATAATTACACAGAAGGTGAATCTCGTGCAGAATGAACAATCCTCTAGTATTAATCCGTCTGAAAAACGGAACAGAAAGGCCACTAGAAAGTGTGGCGTCCCCCCTCGTCGGCACTTATCTACGTCTGGTCTATTTACGGCTCTTTCCAAGGTTTAAGCTATATAAACTCTCTGGTCGGTTGTCTAGGGGTATATTTCATTTCTCTATCAATACAATAACAACGTAACACAATGTTCTTTTCTATCTATTTTACTGGTCGTCTGGTATATTCTCCTATTTCGTATATTCACGTCTCGTGAATCTCTGATCTATTATCTATATCATAATCACTTCAAGCCTCATTAATTTCTAGTGTCTTTATTAGATCACCGCCCTGTCGATAATTGGATTACATTTTTAATCTTCAATATACAATCAAGGATATCTCAATTAGACTGTCTAATTAGATCAGCCGCTCGCGTCTCTTGATAAATTCAATATCTCACCGAACTGTTCTGGTATCAATTTATTACCGCTGTATTTTAGAGATAATTTGTATCTCTTATCTCTATCATATTATTTATCACGTATTCTATTCAAGACATACGGTGCTATTTAATCCATCGCTATTCAATGTGTCCGTAACACTTAAGTTCAATTTATAGTTCATTATATAAGTATATTAAATTAATATACAGATGATATCTCGCCTTTAGTCTTAGCTATCACGTATTCTTATTCAAGACATACGGTGCTACTTAATCCATCGCTACCCAAAGTGTCCGTAACACTTAAGTTCAGTTTGTAGTTCGTTTTATAAGTATATTAAATTAATATACAGATGACCTCTCGTCTTTTATCTTAGCTATCACGTATTCTATTCAAAACATACGGTGCTACTTAATCCACCGCTAGCCAATGTGTCCATAACACTTAAGTTCAGTTTATAGTTCGTTTTATACGTATATTAAATTAATATACAGAAGGCATCTCGCCTTTAGTGTCATAGAAACAGTAATTCCTATTTGAGATACACAATCAATCCTTGCATAAGGACAGCCTTTTGTGTTCTAATTTCTCTATCATTTTACTCGGAATTATATACATTTCAGTCAGACCGCGTGGCGCTGACCACCTGTTACCTTACGCAATCAAAATCGTAACGTTAATGAAACAGCCAGACATATTGGCGCCTCATCAAAAGAAACCGACAACTATTACATAATATCTCGCGGTGAGATAATATTTTCGTACATCAGCCTCGCGGTAAGATAAATTAACGATATACAAATTAATTTCTCATGTAATCATATTTTTGCGCGCCAAAATAGCTTATAGGTCATTTCTATTTATAATATATACATTAGACAATCACAATACTACAAAATAGCTATTTTTGTACAAAAGCCTAATACAATACCCGGTCAACAGATCATTGACCAGTACGTTAAATCCGTGCGGAACAATACGGAGACACCCAATAGAGGGAGGCCGAAACTCGTGAAAGATCGTTCGCCTCCAACAACACTCAACAACCTTTGGAAATGTTTTATGGATAAACAACTAGAAATGCGATTTAAAACTAACATTTGGTTTATAGTGATAAGTGACTTCACGACAAGTAGACATACTAGATATATAAAATGGATAAAACTATTATAAAATACAAAGTGTATACTATTTCAGATGTATATATATATATGTATGTATATGTATATATGTGTGCATATGTAGATATGGATAAAACTATTATAGTATATGTATATGTAACGATAAACTTGTTAAAATATATATGTTAATATGTTCAATGAATTTGGTACAACGTAGCGTATATCAAGCATGCACAATGAATGGTTATTATAATACCGCGTATATGCAATAAATAAATGGTACATATCGTTTGACAAATGTAGACAGAAGTGCGTATTGTTTTGATAGTATAGGCTATATTGAATGTACAGTTGATATTCCTTTATGTTACGAGGTCCTGCATGTGTGGAAGCTCATGGATTATATACGAACAGACGATATACATGGTTTTTCCCAAAATATTATCTCGTTTATTAGTAAACAGGTTTGAGATGTTCAGACGTCTGAAAAAAATATATTTTTTATGAAAACACACATATATGTATATAATGTATGTGTGCAATGTGTATATGTGCATGTACATATGGTATTGTCAGAAAGTATATAATTAACTTAATTAAGTGTATGCGTATGCACGTAATGCAATTGTCTCTTATGCGTAACGTTTTGAACATTATAATAGCGTTGCTATTTAGTATTACAGTTACTCATTTTATGTTTTTTTATGAATACATGTATAACCAAAATATTGAATTTTATGAAATGTCATATGTCGTTGGTACATCATAATAACTCGATGCAAATTAATGACATAATTGCTGTACAACTAAATATGAAATAATTCCCCAATGACTAATTTCGATAGCATTCATTTCATCCAACGGTTACGAGATTTATCGAAGAGTGAGAGATTAAAACTCTGGATTACACAACAAGATGTAGGAATTTGTTTTCTGCAAGAAACACACTTTACTGAAGAAATCGAACATTTAATTAATGCAGAATTTTCTGAATGGATATGTTATCATTCATTTGGTAAAAGCAATAGCAGGGGCGTATCTATTCTCATAAAAAACATATTGGTATTTTCGTATTTAAATAAAACGATAGATACAAATGGCAGATACGTATTACTAAATATTGAAATAAGTGATTCAAAATATATATTATTAAACATATATGCAAATAACGATAAAAAACTGCGAAATATACTGTTCTCGGTCGTGTCATCAACACTTAAAACTGAAGCATTAGGACATAAAATTGTGGGCGGTGACTTTAACGACATTCTTACAAAACAAGATCGAATAACACGTACAACTCAAAATAATAATTTGCCGCACGCCGATAATATAACAAAATTCATAACAGAACATTACTTGAACGATATTTGGCAAACCCGAAATCCGGATATATCACAATTCACCTGGCGTAGAAAAGGAAACAGATAAAAGCCGTATCGACTATTGGTTAATAGAAGAAAATACTGTCCCTTTAATTCGAAATTGCGACATAAGGCCAGCACAAATTAAATACACGGATCACTTAGCAGTTTCGCTAAAACTGCATAACAATAGCAGGCGTGGATCTGGAGTTTGGAAATTTAATAATTCACTTTTAGATGACGAAACGTATATAATGCGTATAAATGAACTGATAGAAAACTGTAACACTGAACTTACAGAAAATAATACTTCAAATCAAATAATATGGGAGATCATAAAACTTGAGATTAAACATTTTACCATAGAATACTCGAAAACGAAATCAAGAAAACGGAATATAAGACTAAAACAACTGGAAACTGATTTGAAATATATAATTAAAAAATATGATGGAAATACACTTATACCAAACCAAATTGCTTCTAAAATAAAAGAACTTGAAACTGAAATAGAAAGTATATACGATTTAAAAGCTAAAGGGGCGATGATTCGGTCAAGAATACAATTAATAGAAGATGGTGAAAAATGTTCAAAATTCTTTCTTAACATGGAAAAATCCCGACAAGTCAAATTTTATCATACTCTTTATAAGTCAAATAATGTAAATTATAATAACATCGATGATTATCTATCGGATAGCAATATTCCAATGATCAACGAAGATACAGCTAAATTATGTGATGGTCTATTCTCTTTGGACGAGTGTTTCGAATCACTTTCTGGAATGAAATTGAATAAAGGTCCTGGTAATGATGGGTTAAGTGTTGAATTTTATCGGCATTTTTGGTCGAAAATTGGAAATATTGTTCTAAACTCATTAAATGAGGGCTACATTAAAAAGCATATCCAATAGTCAAAAACATAGTATTATATCGTTACTGTATAAAAAGATGATCCTTCCAACCTGGAAAATTGGAGACCGATATCATTACTAAATATAGATTATAAGATAGCAGCTCGAAACCTAGCAAAACGTTTACAAACATTTATACCTCAAATAATCAGTCTAGATCAGCAAGGATATATATAAAATAGATATATTGGATACAATATTCGTCTTATACAAGACATAATAGATTATACAAAACTTTTAAATATAGATGGGGCAATTTTATATCTTGATTTCCGCAAAGCCTTTGACACGGTGGAATGGAGCTTTATGTTCAAATTGCTAGAAAACGTAGGTTTTGGTAGTTCTTTTATAAACTGGGTAAAGACTTTATATAGAAATATTTCAGCTTGTATAATAAACAACGGTTGGAAATCTAAGTCATTCAGTGCATCACGAGGAATTAGACAAGGGTGCCCTTTATCTGCCCTATTATTTATTATTGTTGCAGAGGTTCTTGCTGATAGGATTAGGTCAAATCATGATTTGAAAGGAATAGAAATAAAACTTAAATAATAATGAATCTAAAACGGTAAAAATCACACAGTTGGCAGATGACACTACTATTTTTGTGAAAGATGAAAACGACATTACAACTGCACTATAAAAATTGTAGACGAATTTGGAAATCATTCAGGTCTAGAATTAAATAAAAATAAAACTGAATGTCTATTGGCTGGAAAATCAAAAAATAAGACTTTAAATATTAAATTAAATTATGTCAAATCTCTGGGTATTCATTTTGGCAATGATAAAGAATTATGTTCACGGTTAAATTGGGATAAACAAATAAATGTATGTGCAAAAATGATAAATCTTTGGTCCAAAAGAAAATTAAGTATATATGGTAAAATAACTGTTATAAAGGCGATACTTTTGCCAACATTTATATATTTATTCCAAACTATGATAGTTCCGAAAGAAATAGTAATTCGGATAAACAAAATGTTCTTCAACTTTCTTTGGGATGGTAAAAAAAGCAAAATTAAGAGGAAAATATTTATAGGAAACAAAGAATCTGGTGGTTTATATATGATTGATATACAAATGTTCATAAACTCTTTAAAAATAAAATGGGTCAAAATGTTGCTGACTGATGATAATGCAAATTGGAAATTAATTGCTAAATGTCTGTTAAATCAATTCGGAAAAATATATCTTGTTTTTCATTTTAAAAACGAAGAAATAAAGTCATTGGTTTGAATTTAAACAGCTAGTAACAGATAATGTGGGGTAATAAATACATTAAAATAAACGGTAAATCGGGAATCATTTTTATAAATGACGTTCTTGGCAAAAACGGAAATATCAGCGAAGAGAAGATTTTACAAAAATTAGATAATAAAGCAAACTTTATCAGCAAACTACCGAAACCATGGAAACACATACTAATATCATTTGCATCTATTTCATCATATGTTAGAACCAATTTGAAACTTTCGTTTGGAAAAATAGATGTCCACTAAACTCTATGACAAATAAAGACTTTTACAGGAATTGGAGGATAAATTCTCTGAAAAGCCTTATCTACACAATTACTGGAGCCAAACATTTAACAAGACTATAAACTGGGAAAAGTTTTACAACTCTTTAAGGTTTAATTGTACTGACAATCGTATAAAACAACTTAAATTCAAGATAGTTCACAACATTGTTGCCACGAGAAATTGCAATATTATTGAAATCTGTGTGAATATATTGTTATATTGTATACTGTTTTGATATAATGTGTACATACTGTATATATTGATATAAAATAAACGAAGCCGCTGAGCTTCACAAAAAAAACTATTAGTAACCAAGTTTCCGCTAGTAGTAACAATTCTCCATGCAAGTTTCGAGAGAGCTGTGTCATTGACGTATGACTAGGTCAATTACGCAGTGTCTTAAAACACTGATGGAGAAACAATGATATTCTACAAAATGGTGTTCCAAAATTAACACAATTTGTGTCCCCCCACCCCCGTTTATAGTCTGAAAGTGCTTGATTAAATTTAAACTTTTATTTATTTTACGACGATTGCGAAGCAAATTTTAACAACTTATATTAATCACTCTCGTTGTTGCGGATAAAAGAGTAAATGTGGTCATTCATGTGGAAGGAAACCGGCGAAAACCCACCTGTCCGATCTGGCGACCACCGTACCACCTCACATACTTCCCGGTCCGCAGATCGAACCCGGGTTGCATTTGTGAGAGGCGAGCGCTAATCGGACATACAAAGTGCTTGATTGTAAAAAGCTTGTTGAATGATAGCCTATTACCAGCGTTAATAAGATTACACCAATAGTTAGTTATTCAATAATAGCGTGTAACATGAAAGGAGAGGAATCATAAGCTATACAGCCTTCTGTCCAATTCCTTATATCAGTTGTTGTAAATAATCATGTATTGACAGAACATAAATATGTTTAAACTAACATGAAATGGATAACGCCCACATTTCCAATATACGGGGAAGTGCTGGTACTGTGTACGACATTTACAAACATTTTACAGAAGATGAATCCTTTCTATTCCGGTATATATTCAAACCTGTGTTAGCGTCACCAATTACACACGATGTGCAAGATACAACACATACTAGGAACATGTGTTTGTTGACTTCAAAGGTAAGTTGATCATCACCGTACAGTCAATTATGTAACGTATGTGCACATGGAATATCGTGAAGAAAGTGTTGACGCAATGCATAGTATCCTGTTTCTAGTTTCGAAACATAGTTTCTAGTTTCTTCAACACCGCATAAGCACATAGGAGAAGGAACGATATCGCTTCTGTGAAGATTGAAGCTCAGTGCAATGCATCCCAGGCGAAGTCGTGCGTGCGTGATAAACTTGGTGTTTCCTCTTTCCAATGTTGTATATGGTTTTCTTTTGTTTAGACCTAATATTCAGCTTGCTTTTAATTTCTATTATAGTATTTTTAATACTTTAATAATTTGTATATACAGTACATTACAGTCATGCATACATACACTCTCCGTTGCCTAGTGGATAAGTCGTTCGCCTATGGAGCGAGATGTCGAAGGTTCGAACCTCGTTATGGGTTCATTCTGATGGCCGGTTGGTGAGCCACCAGCTAGTTAAATAATAGCTACCGATTGCCTACCAGCCTGGTGCCTGACCTACAAGGATAGGATTCGAGTACTGATTTTCAGAGGTGTCTCATAAGCCAGAAATGACCCTTCAATAGTGGTAACACTATAATAAACACACACTTACTTTTTAGTTTTTACATATCTTTCATACAGTACATTACAGTCATGAGTACATATCATTCATACAGTACATTATGGCCATGCATACATATCTTTTATACAGTACATTATAACAATGCATATATATCTTTTATACAGTACATTATAGCAATGTATGCATATCTTTCATACAGTACATTATAACAATGCATATATATCTTTCATACAGTACATTATAATTCATACAGTACATTATAACAATGTATGCATATCTTTTATACAGTACATTATAACAATGCATACATATCTTTCATACAGTACAATACAGCCATGTATACATATCTTTCATACAGTACATTGTACAGCCATGCATATATATCTTTCATACAGTAAATTACAGTAATTATTACATATCATTCATACAACACATTACAGTCATGCTGTCATTGGATCTTCAACTGTCATAGAGAGATTAGTGTCGAATGTGAGAATGTATATCTACATATCGAGCTTGTAAATATAGTCCACACTCTATCGAAAGCTTTGTTAATATCACAAGACAAGCCACCACCTCTCTGACTGAATCGATTGCCACATTCGATCGAAAGCTTTGGTAATATCACAGAAGACAAGCCACACATCCCTGTCCGAATCGATTGCCACACTCGATCGAAAGCTTTGTTAATATCACAGAGGACAATCCACACCTCCCAGGCTGAATCGATTGCCACACTCGATCGAAAGATTTGTTAATATCGCAGAAGAGAAACCACACCTCCCTGGCTGAATCGATTGCCACACTCGACCGAATGCTTTGTTAATATCACAGAAGACAAGCAACACCTCCCTACCCGAATCGATTGCCACACTCGATCGAAAGCTTTGTTAATATCACAGAAGACAAGCCACACCTCCCTTCCCGAATCGATTGCCACACTCGATCGAAAGCTTTGTTAATATCACTGAAGATAAGCCACACCTCCCTGCCCGAATCGATTGCCACACTCGATCGAAAGCTTTGTTAATATCACGGAAGACAAGCCACACCTCCCTGCCCGAATCGATTGCTTCTATGGAAGAAGCTATACAGGTGGTTCAGCTAAATCCCCTGGAGTGAAGCCAGACTGAAGAGGAGCTAAAATATTGTATGTAATGATATTATTAAATGTATGTTTAAAGACTATTCTTTCGAAAACGTTCCATAATGTGCATAGAGAGCAATAGCGACGATAGCTTCCAGCTAATGACCGATCATTGGATTTAGAAATGACTTCGTTCCAGGCATCTGGAAACTGGGATGTTGAATGTAATTGACTATACAGTTTAGAAAGTGTGATTGAAAGTTCTACAGATAATTCCTAAAATATCCAGTTATTGATTGTATCGTGACCTGATGCTTTGTCAAGAGAAAATGAGCTTAATTCAACTTCAGTCGGAGAAGTATTGAACGGTTCCATAGTAGTATCGGGATTGTCCTCTTCTGGGGGAGGGGGTTAACGTGAGTATGCTTCGTCTAGAATGGTTTGGTCTCGGAAGAAGTTGTTGAGAATGTTTGCTTATAATATTCGTATTCCGTAATGCCGTCACAATCCGCGGCAGAGGTGGACTAGATGATGACGCTGTAGGGGAATTCATAAATGAGTTCACGTACTTCCGCTAGGGCGTTCAGTTCTTTTGTTCTATTTTGAGTAAAGTCACTTGACTACTTCTGTATATGACATTCTTTAAAATTGGCTGTTCTAATTTCAGCTACTACCATGGTACGCAGGGTTTGGTATTTGCCCTAGTCACCTTCACTGTTTCTTTTTGTGGTTTTTCTGTACGTCCTACGTCTACACCTTGCCAATCTCTTAATGTTGGAGGAGAGCCACAGAGGGTCACCTGGGCGAACAATATTATTTTTATTTGGAATGCATAGTTTAGAGATATTGAGGATAGCGTTAGTGATATTTCTTGTATGTGTGTTGATATTGCATTATTTCAGTTCGTCCAAATTTGTTCAACAATATCTGGCCCTTTTCCATCTGGTTTTAACAGTGCCTGACCTTGCTCCATCTAGCGTTAACAGTATCTTGGTATATCTAGATTATTATTAGATTATTGGTCCATCTTGTTTTACCTGTACCTGTCTTTGGTCCATCTAGTTGTAATGGTATCTGGCCTTGGTATTTCTAGTTGTATTTATATTACCAGTTACTTCACCGATAATGAGTACCATTTAACCATTTGGTGCCAACTATCTTACATGTCACTCGTAGCTTCAGCCCCGACTGCGATACAGCGGCAGGTCATGGAATCGTTCCTCTAACACCTTAACGCGTCCTGACCCTATGGCTGGTGCCAGGTTCCCGTCAAACTAACCTAAATACATGGAACATTGCCAGGAACAAGTCCATATAAGTAAACATCGTCATCCCCAAAAAAATGGAGTCAACTTTGATGATATGTATAATGCTGGTATTAATTATATCATTGGTGAATATTACGAAGACCCCAGAGCAATAATCGGTTGGGTATGC
The DNA here is from genome assembly GCA_014843695.1 of Archivesica marissinica. Classification (NCBI taxonomy): domain Eukaryota; kingdom Metazoa; phylum Mollusca; class Bivalvia; order Venerida; family Vesicomyidae; genus Archivesica; species Archivesica marissinica. Next base: position 23,491,810 of record CM026404.1, read on the forward strand.
ACCAAGTCCTCTGCAATGATGATCCGTTACATACCACCAAGTCCTCTGCAATGGTGATCCTTTACATACCACCAAGTCCTCTGCAATGGTGATCCTTTACATACCACCAAGTCCTCTGCAATGATGATCCTTTACATACCACCAAGTCCTCTGCAATGATTATCCTTTACATACCATTTGCTGTCGACTTTCCTCATGATACCCATGGTATTAGCTAGTATATGATTACGTGTGATAGTATTCGTTTTTAATCTGTAAACAGGGAAATGGTCATCAAATAAATTAAACATATCCACAGAAATATCATCATATACTTTTTTAAGATTAGATTTGCATTCATGCAACGTTCGGTTAACCATATGTACGCCAGTATTCCCTTCAACGTTAAATTACTGTGATAGTCGTCCATAAAACTACCTTGTAGAGTATCTCCGTAACGGTCAAATTCATTTTCAACTGCATGTTGTATTCCTGCGTCCATGGTTTTTCCAAGCAGGAAGATCACTCTAACATTTCCCAAATGTTGGTAATATGTGCCATTAACCCATGTGTTTCTAATGGAAGACCGCCTCTCAACATGGTCCGTAGACGTATGTATTATTATTGTGATTGAAAAGTTCTTAGCAGAAGAGCAGTGTAGGGTTTTCTAACAAATAAGGAGCCGTTAATGTCGGTATTTCCCAAGATGCATTTATTAAACTCGAAACATTTTGTTTTAGGGTGAGACATATTTCTGATCATTCTGTGATTTATTTGCTGCTGATCGAACCGGGTATAATTCTTCACTGTCTTGTTTCTTGTCTGTTTCATAAAGCTTAGCTGTGTAAGTCTGATACAGGCTGTTTAGAATCTCCGTCCGCCCCTGTGGTCGAGTGGTTAAGGTCGCTGACTTGTATACCACTGTAACATATCATCACTGATGGTCACGGGTTCGAGCCCCGCTCAGACCGTGTCTCATGTATATGAAAAAGTTGGCAGTTTCTGACGGAGGTTGGTGCACCCAAGTATTAGTTAACCGCTGGAGCCTGCCCAGGAAAGGGGTTGTTAGGTAAACTGCCCGCCGGCGATATAGCCCAAAATGGTGCTGATGCAGGCGTAAAACCCGAAATATAACATAACATATTAGAATCACAATGCCATTTTCTTGCCATAACCTGTGTATTATTAGGCATATAACATGCTATGGTTGCTATGCAGGTACAGTGGTGAACATGACGGATTGTGGACACACTATCCGAGGATGCAACTTATTATACTTGCTTAGAGTTGTTAATCAAATTAATGTTTCCAGCTAACGCATAACACACCAATAGTAACCACAATACACCAATGAGTGTGCTTAGTCGTCCAAATGTTACATTTAAACCCATTAGGAAACGCCATTTCTTAGACTAACATTATTGTATCAGTTCGACTTCATTATACTGTTCCAGTACACGTGCATGTCCCAGCCTACTTTAGCCTGTTTATGAATACGACTGATCAGGAGTGTCTACTGTAGACTAGTTCCATTCGTAAATTCAAATAACAGGATGCCGGCGATGATATTCGGATAGTTTCGGGTAGGTTTCATGCATCCCATTTCAAGTGAGAAAACACGTATAGTCTATTAAGTATAAAACATTATAAACTTCAACACATATACATGATAAATATGCATTCACAGTAATGATTTGAATACATTACTTGACACACGGTGAATATAAAAAAAAGCCTACACTGTATTTCAAGTTTCGAAATATTCATTACTTTAGTGTCACAAGCGTGACAAAATATACTCTGTTGAATTGGTGTACGACGATTATGATATTACAATACTATTGCACTGATATATGTTTGTTTCAGTACATGACCGAATGAATATTGGTAGCAATATTATCACAGTGACGTTAACCACGATAGCATTTTAAGTTCACTGTTCATGGGTAAAATATATAAAAGACTATTCTGGCTAATTTAGCTGCATGTTGTTATATAGACAGAGACCCATTTCATAGGCACATCTGGATAATTTACGGCATGTTGTTATATAGACAGACCCATTTCATAGGCACATCTGGATAATTTACGGCATGTTGTTATATAGACAGAGACCCATTTCATAGGCACATCTGGATAATTTACGGCATGTTGTTATATAGACAGAGACCCATTTCATAGGCACATCTGGATAATTTACGGCATGTTGTTATATAGACAGAGACCCATTTCATAGGCACATCTGGATAATTTACAGCATGTTGTTATATAGACAGAGACCCATTTCATAGGCACATCTGGATAATTTACGGCATGTTGTTATATAGACAGACCCATTTCATAGGCACATCTGGATAATTTACAGCATGTTGTTATATAGACAGAGACCCATTTCATAGGCACATCTGGATAATTTACGGCATGTTGTTATATAGACAGACCAATTTCATAGACACATCTGGGTAATTTACGGCATGTTGTTATATAGACAGAGACCCATTTCATAGGCACATCTGGATAATTTACGGCATGTTGTTATATAGACAGACCCATTTCATAGGCACATCTGGATAATTTACGGCATGTTGTTATATAGACAGACCCATTTCATAGGCACATCTGGATAATTTACGGCATGTTGTTATATAGAGAGACCCATTTCATAGGCACATCTGGATAATTTACGGCATGTTGTTATATGACAGACCCATTTCGGCACATCTGATTTCAGCATGTTGTTATATAGACAGAGACCCATTCATGGCACATCTGGATAATTTACGGCATGTTGTTATATAGACAGACCCATTTCATAGGCACATCTGGATAATTTACGGCATGTTGTTATATAGACAGAGACCCATTTCATAGGCACATCTGGATAATTTACGGCATGTTGTTATATGACAGAGACCCATTTCATAGGCCATCTGGATAATTTACGGCATTTGTTATATAGACAGAGACCCATTTCATAGGCCACACGCAAGAACAATAGCATACATTCAAGAGCAATAGTATACACTTAATAAGAAAACAATAGTATACACTCGATGGCAATAGCATGCACTCAATGATGATAGTATACACTCGATGGCAATAGCATGCACTCAATGATGATAGTATACACTCGATGGCAATAGCATGCACTCAATGATGATAGTATACACTCGATGGCAATAGCATGCACTCAATGATGATAGTATACACTCGATGGCAATAGCATGCACTCAATGATGATAGTATACACTCGATGGCAATAGCATGCACTCAATGATGATAGTATACACTCGATGGCAATAGCATGCACTCAATGATGATAGTATACACTCGATGGCAATAGCATGCACTCAATGATGATAGTATACACTCGATGGCAATAGCATGCACTCAATAACAATAGGATGCACTCAATAACAATAATATGTACTCAATAACAATAGTATGCACTCAAGAACAATGGTATGAACTCAATAACAATAGTATGTACTCAATAGCAATAGTATGCACTCAAGAACAATAGTATGCACTAAAGAACAATAGTATGTACTCAATAGCAATAGTATGCACTCAAGAATAATAGAATGCACTCAAGAACAATAGTATGCACTCAATAACAATAGTATGCACCCAATAACAATAGTATGCACTCAAGAACAATGGTGTACACTCAATAACAAAGAACAATAGTATGCACTCAAGAACAATAGTTTACACTCAAGAACAATATTATGCACTCAATAACAATAGTATGCACTCAATAACAATATTATGCACTCAATAACAATAGTTTACACTCAAGAACAATAGTTTACACTCAAGAACAATAGTATACACTTAATAATACTGGTTAACCGCTGGAGCCTGCCCAGGAAAGGTGTTGTTAGGTAAACTGCCCGTCGGCGATTTAGCCCAAAAATGGTGTTGGTGCAGGCGTAAATCCCGAAATATAACATATACACATGTAGTTAAAATGCTTATTCAGCAACTATGTGTGAATATTGACACATTCGGAAAGCACATATAGTTTATTCCATTCCTCATTACGTAATGCCTGTTGGATTACATTTTCTGATATATATATAATTGTCTAAAGAGCATTGCATATTCTTACCGTCTTTGCAAAGTACTATAATAGAATAACTCTTGATAAGATGAAAGGAATTTAGTAACTTCTTCTACAACATACCTACAATCACCGCTGTAGGTATTTTTTATAGAAATTGGAAAATCCCCAACACACGCACACTTTATAAATATCTATAGGTGCATAAATGCCATATAATACTTGATAATTAGCACTCTTCCACTCCTCATGCCCGCTAACATTTACCCTTCTGCGCATGCGCAAACTTTAAGTTCTTACGGTTTTCAATTATGATAGGACACCGGTAGTTCTACCAGGTTGCCTATCCGTGTCGGAAACATGTGGTTGGGCACCCGAAGTTTTCCTAATACTAGCTTGCGAGTCGTCACATGAGAGAGCTCCCTGTGTGGCTTCAAACCCACAAAACAAAAACGAACAAGAAAACGTAATTACCTAAGAAGAACATCACATACTCTTCCTGTCGCTTTAAACTACCATCAGTATTAATAAATCGTTCCGGGTGAAAGGATTCTGGATCTGACCAAATGTTCGGGTCCTTCATAACAGAATCAACGTCAGGTATTATTATGGCACCTTTCGGAATGGTATAGCCCTGGAATATGACGTCACGAGTTGTTGTGCGGAACAAACTGGCCACAGTGAAGTCGCAATACCTGTAAACACAGTGAAACATGTCTAAGCTATGTATGTGACTCCGAGGCCATATGACATAAGTTGACAGTGCGCCATTAAGCGCAACAACCAAACTTGCACAACAACAGTGACAGTATTAGTACGTATCTCTATTTACCTCATAACTTCTAAGTAGAAAGCTTGGATTAACACAAGGGACGGCAAATCGTCAACAGTGGGAAGACGTTCTTGCCCAACAAAGTTCATGATGTCGCTGTACATAGGCTCTTGTACATCCGGATACTCGACAAGACAAACGAGGCTCCATCTTAATACTGTTGAAGTCGTTTCTGAACCGGCCATGAATATCTCAGTTATTACTACACCTATGTTTTCATCTGAAAAGGAAGTACAACAATAACTATTCTACAACAAGCGCAGTCACACTTCTGACGAATCCAACTAATGATTTCGTTGCATGTACATAATCAAGTATTCATAATAAATAGTATGTCAATACACACAGCAACCTGCTTATATTCTGCCTGGAACACATTTCTCGACTATTTACAAATATATTTGAATTAATTGAATGTTCAGCAAACAATTATAAGTAATACAAAACTCAAATGTATGTGCGACCATATCAGTAATGTGGTACATCCCAAATATAGTAAAGCGACATCTAACATAATCCTAATTTAAAAATGAGCATAGTTACGTAGTTACTTTGTTTGACAAACAGATGACAAAGAGGGGATGTGCCAGTGGTCAATGTGGTTATTTGAACACACACATTGGCCTGCAAGTCTGGATATCATGAGTATGCTCGCAAGTCCTACAATAATACTATTGACAATGTCAACGTGGGCTATGGCACACAGTTCCCACTCGCAAGTCCCAACATAATAATATTAGCAATTTCAAATTGGACTATAAACCCAGTTCCCACTAGCAAGTCCTACAATAATACTATTAACAATTTCATTTTGGACTATTCACCCAGTTCCCACTCGCAAGTCCTACAATAATACTATTAAGAATTTCATTTTGGACTATAAACCCAGTTCCCACTCGCAAGTCCTACAATAATACTATTAACAATGTCAACTCTCTACATCATAATTGATAATCCCACTTCAGCTGCAGAAAAACTCAACTCTGATCTCATAAAAATTAACGAGTGTGCAAATAAATGGCTTGTGACGTAATACTATTAACAATGTCAAATTGGACTATAAACTCAGTTCCCATATATCGGTGACATACACCGAGCGTGTGTTGAAATGAGGCATGATTTTGGAATCAGTATCTTACCATATCATTCAAATCAATAGCATTGTCAGGACATTGTCGTCCGATTAGCGCGGTGGTTAGCGCGCTCGCTCCACACCAATGCAACACGGGTTCGATCCTCGGACCGGGAAGTATGTGAGATGGCACGGTGGTCGCCATATGGGACAGGTGTGTTTTCTCGGGGTACTCCGGTTTCCTCCCACACGAAAGACCACATTTACGCTTTCATCGGCGCCAGAGAGTGATTAATATAAGTTGTTAAAACTTTCTTTGCAACCGTTGTAAAATAAATAAAGTTTAAACTAAATCAATATCATGTCTAAATCATACGGAGGTGTTGCACTGAAGTTATGTGTGCCACGGTACATAAACTATTACCAATAACAGATTACTAGGAAGAGGACGATGTGAGAAGCCATACCTTTACAGAATGTTACCATATACATGTAATACATCTCATCAACGGGCAAGTATACTTTTATGATGCAATTGCAGAGATATGAGATTTGCTTGATCCCTTGATGTTCTCTTACGTGACCATACCGTCACCTTAATAAAATAACAACACAAACACAATTAACATTTCAAATTGTTATTTGATTTACGTTTCCGTGAGCACTTGCGAGACGCAACATGAAACCAACATGATACATATAAATTATAACATACTATATTTCAAAGACAATATTAATAGAAATCACCACCACTAACGCATCTCTATAATGCCTCTAGTTTATACTGTAACATTGGTTACATGTATATCATTTTCTATTTCTCAGTTTAATATGTTGATCTGTAATACACTGTATCAATCATAGGGTTTTGTTAATATTAAGAAAAATAAAAATTCAACAATCCGCTCGGTTGGGTCTCGCAAAGCTGAATGACAATACCACGGTAATCCCTGCGCTATAACAATAGCGCGAACATCATTTACCTGTGACTATCTTACACACAAGAGAATTCCCTCGTGGCGATGGATTCCATCAGGAATGAGGTCTCGAGAGCGATTTATATAAGTTGAAAGAATGTGTTTCGCAATCGAGCTAAAATAAATTTGTATAAACTAAACACAAGAGAAAATAGTCTTTTAATTCGTGAACTCAAACTCAGAAAACTATATTTCTAAAGTAAATAGCATTAATACAAGGTCCATTTCCAATCCATTGTTGCATTTATATTACTATGTTCCCATCAAATGTCAGAAGATAAAGTAAATGGCATTAATACAAGGTCCATTTCGCATCCAATGTCAGAAGATAAAGTAAATAGCATTAATACAAGGTCCATTTCCCATCCAATGTCAGAAGATAAAGTAAATAGCATTAATGCAAGGTCCATTTCGCATCCAATGTCAGAAGATAAAGTAAATGGCATTAATACAAGGTCCATTTCGCATCCAATGTCAGAAGATAAAGTAAATAGCATTAATGCAAGGTCCATTTCCCATCCAATATCAGAAGATAAATTAAATAGCATTAATACATTTCTAATCCATTGTTGCATTTGTATTACCATGTTCCCATCCAATGTCAGAAGATAATCTAACAATACGTACATGAAAATATGGTAGGTCTTCCATTTGATTCACAGTCGTTCAGTTCTTTAATGTAAGCACTTGTTAAATCATTGATGTCGTTCTCATCGTACTTTTTTACATGTTCGTCTATTATTGATTTGCAGTACTCATCGATTTTGCGACTGTTTTCGAAGATGTCCTTGATACGCAATGGATCTCCTGGACATTTTTGCAGCCACGGTAGATAATTCGCCAGTGGTCCCATGCATGTCCTGTAAATGTATATTAACGAATACAGAAAGTACTATCAATTTATGTAAAACACCAACACGTGTTTTTCGTACGTTGCACTATCTGCAAATTTGTAATATTAGTATGAATTGCACTAGCAGTTAAAGGGACTGTGAGTGGGGAAACGGGGCGAATATGTTCCGTTCACGAAATATATGCCCTGAAAGCTATTACAAAAATGCGGCATGCATGCAATAAATGCACTGAAATCCATATAAACAATTGGTGACTGCAACTCCAGTAGCCGCTTGTTAATCATATTCCATAATACGAGACCTATCAATGATATACTCGCAGATGTTCCAGTTAATATATTAGTAACTATTCCTGTTCAAACAACTGAAATTGCACTATGCGAGTGTCTAGTTTGTTATGTCAGAGATGTAATAAATCAAGTAAGTATTAATACTTAAATGAACATTCGTGTAACATACAATTGTTCATTTAATTTACCTGAACAGTTTATCCATGTGAACCAGCATGCCTATCCAACGCTGGTCGTCTGCACCAATGCGACCACTATACACAAGCGAACATATAATATTGGCAACCGTTGTTGTCATGACTTGATTCGGGTCAAATGCAGTTTCATTTTGTTTCTGTATGTCGGTGATCAAGTCGTTCATTTCTCTGTGGATTTTGGTTTCTAATACCCTTTTGCCCATTCCAAACTCCTTCAGCGTTGAAACTGTAAAATGTCTATGCTCTTTCCATATTTTACCATTGGCAAATGCCATACCTGCATTGAAGTATTAACATAATATTAAGTTAAACATTTGCAAGATAAGGACAGGTATATGTAGCTATGGTAGGATAATGTTGGTTTGTTTGTCACACACTATTAAAGAGATATATGCATACCTTCTATTCAGCTTGGTAAGAAGGAAATACAGTGTAGTAGATTTAGAGTTATTCTTTATTTCAGTCTCATCGTTGTACAATACATAAACCATACACAACAACTTATCGTCGCAAAGTACAACACCATTCATTATAAAAGAATTATAAGTGACTTATCTAATCACAGATAATCAAACTATCACATTCTACTAACATATTACTATATTTACATATTATAACTGATTAACAGTCGCTAATTAAAAATAATTAAATACTATAAAAATGTATTTATTATTATTACTAATAAATTTTGAAATATTGATATGGAAAAAAAGCACTAATGCGCAATTATTAAAAAATGTTTTAAACAAATCAGTTATCAGCCTCGATCAGATCGTGGTTGAACTAATTACTAGCTGTTTCTCGGAATGGATAAGAGACACACATTTAATAACATAACATATATTTTATTAGGCATTAAATGGTACAAAACACATATATAGCCAACAAAATGCACATATATAAATTTCAAAAACAATTTACAGAGAAGTTTAAATAATATTATATTCTCCCTTATTTTCTATTGTAAATAAAAGTACATGGTGATCTTTAAAGCAAAACTATTAATATTTCATATGAATCGATTAATTGTTCATTCTCTTTCTTTAAACGTGATATGCAAATATTTTGATAGATTATGGGTTTCTAGAGCTCATTAGATTATCGAATGTTGGTAATGTCGGTCAATGACAAAAATATGGCTTAAAAATGTTCTACGTAAATTATAGTATTTTGGACAGTGAAATTCATATTTCGATTACATTCATAGTACATTGCAAACATTTTCGATCTTCTCTGGGAATATTAACGTGCCTGCCCTTTTCTATCGCTAAAGTGTGTGAAGAGAGCCGGAATTTTGTTAAGACTAATTCTATATTTATTGATTTTTAGATAGTCCTCTAGTATGAATTCATGTTTGTATACACTATATGTAGATAATATATTGTTTATACATATCCAATATTCTAAGTTTGCTCATTTGAAAATTAAAATTATAATTGGTTTGATTTAACCATTCATCCGACATTCCTATTGCATTCAATATTATAGTATATTTTATTCTTTATTTCAGTCTCATCAATGTACAGCATATAACAAACATAGAATATAGTTTACATATTAAAAAGTACATTGCCACTCAATTCAGAGTTACAAGAGACTATCTATATATACATCATTCATCTATAACATATAGCACTACTATAGTATATACATGTACACATTATAGTGTTTACTTGATATGCCTTGTTATTTCCATTGTATGGGTTATTATTATCAGCATCGTATTTTAACGTATTATACATATACTTAATTAAGGTGTTATCATCTCATTTTAATATGTTTAGCCAATGTATAATGATAGTAAATTTACGTTGTATTTTCATGGGTACATTATTTACATAAATAAAAAGAGCGTCTTTGAAGAATATAAAAACAGGTTTTGGCAACAATTCTAATCAGAGGTATAGTAGTGCAAATAATTGTAAGCTGGTCGGATACAGGCTTGTTCCGAACGTCATTTTCATATAATGAGGTTTTCTCTAAGAGAACAGCTCTCAAATCATCATAAAGTGAACATGCTAATAATACATGGCTTTCATCTTCTAATACATTACAAAAAGGACACATACGTTCATCAAGTGGTAAATTCTCACACCTTCCGGTTTCTATATGTAATGGAGCATAAGGCGTGTGGGTAAAATCATTTTACAATATACTTCTGTTTCAAATGTAGATGTACAGTAGGATCTAAGTTGATGTATGTACCAACTGGTTGTTGTAACATAGGTATGTATACGACAATGTTATTATAATATGAATATTATGTAAAGCACTTTTGTATGTATGTATTGTTGAAACGAGTGCTATATAAGTATAGTATATAATAATAATAATATATTGATTTCCTTAATTAATACATTGATAAATTATTATTGTTATTATCGTTAACACTGTATGTACATTTATATGCATTTGCACTGTGTGCTTAATATAAGAAGAATATTAAACTTAAACGTTGCATGCAGCAATAATAAATCACAAGATATAAACAATATAACATTGTGAAATCATGCAACAAAGAAAATGTATCATTCCATTTCATATAGAAGAGAATTTCTTCTTTCGTTCGCTTTTATAATATATTTGCCAAGATTTGTTAAAACTCAGGAATTTGTTGGACACGACAGTATTTTATAAAGCAAATGATTTTACTTTACCATAGACCATAGTTGAACCTTGTCACCTAAACTGGCCAATCTACATAATAAAGTGAGATTTACAGATAAAGTCTCATATAATTCAAGTTTGGTTTCGCATCATTATTTCTCATCCTAGGAAGAGTCTTACCTCCGCTAAAAATCCTGTCAATAACAGGTAGGCTAGCGCGATCCTCAAAGTCAACTCCATTGTTCACAAACGCTTCTTTAAACGTTTCGTATCCCGAAAACACAACGGCAAGGCGAACGCCTAGCTGCAGACTGTACACGTTCCTGAGCTCACGACGAAACCGCCTAAACGGTTTTCTCATGTCATCATCTAGTTAAAAGAGATGTCCAACTATTGGTAGAGACATTCCCGGAGGGTGGCAACGTTGAAAACATATCCAATATATGAGAAAACTGACACAAGCTCCTAATAGAACAGTTTTAATAGAAAGTTCATCAATAATGCTAGCAAACATTATTTATATCCAATACGCGAATCTAAACTGTGTGTTGAAGGTTGCCGTATAAATACAAATTGTATGTGTTGAAGATTGTCGTATAAATACTTAACATATGCACGACCTTCATAAATACCTCTGGATGCATACGTTACAAACTTGCTCGTCTAGACTGATTAGTAGCTATACGATAATGTATATACACTTGACTGGATTTCATATTATGTAACTACCACAGGTTGTACTTAAGGTTGTATATACGTAAATAGGCAGAAGTGCATCCGCGTAATTCTAATATAGTTAAGTTTTCTTTTTCATAAAAATGCATTTTCATGACAGGCAGTGTATAGTTTTTGTGTTTCTTGAGAAATTATGTGACATGAAAAGACTTCAGACTGGTTGATGTGTAGAAAAGATGTGGTATAAGAATTCAGGTCATTGCAAGGTGAAGGTTGGTCTACTGTATTATTTGGCGGAGGGATACAGTGTGTAAACACAGTGACGTTATTCACAGATGAGCACTGGGTATTTGAAACTTAAAATTTGAAATATTCTTGGTGTGTTTCAGACTGATTTGAATACCTCTTCACAGTGGATGTGGTATCAGAAGAAATGAAAGATTGGAAATATAAATGAACAGACCGTATGTTTTTACTTTTTACTATGTATTACATAGGCAATTTATTTGTTGTTTTACAAACTTAATCTTTCATTCTTCATCTTGAGTACATCGGAGTTAAATAACGTGAACGGTTGACCATAATATACAAATATGTAATATTCGCGTACCATCGTTGTGTTGTGCAACGGTATTGAATCGGGGATACTGGGAAATCTACGTCAGAGATGTAACTGGTCGATGTTTCCCAGGTCAATTATGTCATGCAAGTGTTTTGACTCGTGAACACATGTCAATGTCTTGTTCTATGTTCAATCATTGTGTGTGTTGTATTTGTATGAATGACATACTAGTATTGTATGAACATTGATGAAAGCTATGCGTATATTGGTTACTAATACATCTTCATTGCACAATGATACCACCGCCCTAGGTCAGAACCCAGAGAAACTAGTGCGGGTAAAGTTATATAGCATAGAGCATATTTACTATATACATGTAACGAGTGCTAGTCGTTTCACTTTTGAATACAACACGATTCTGCTACTTATCAATTTATTCCTCACACACACTTACTGCTATACAAACTCTATCCCAAATAATGCAATGCGAGAGTATATATATGGTAGGTTGCTCCTTCTGAACTAATATGCATGTAAATCATGAAAACATCATGATACTAAACAAAACAGGTATGAACATAGACAATGGAAGGATCTCTTGGACGGAGCCATCCATGGAAGGAGCAATCCACAGAAGGAGCAGTCCATGGAAGGGGCAATCCATAGGAGTAAACAGGACTTGTAAATACATGACCGAATCGCGGGAATCAGACTTCAATCAAGCCCTGCGAAATACACCAAATACCAATTTCGCTACACTACCCCCTCCTTTAAGAAATAGAACCTCCACTGTTCGTATATATAAAAAATAATAGAATAAAATACAGGTCTGGAGGATACGAAACGTTCAGACCCCAAGACCAATCTCGAGTGTGTGCCGGATATTGAGCTGAGTGCGCATCTCAGACCCAACCACCCTTACAAACAGAGCCGAGTCTAAATTGATGCTAAAGCTTCACATCCTCAAAAGCCTTGTCACTTAGTGGAAACAATGAACGAAACAAATGTTATTCCCTTCCTGGGATAGTCACATACTGTTTGACAAGTCTAATAATTACTCTTGATATATTCATTGAATAGAAAGTGTGCCCTTTCGAACACCTCAGCGGGATTCACTGTGTTGACGTCCACGTTATCAGAGTATCCGATGGCGGCTGAATGTGTAACATCAGCTGCCAGTCCATTCACATAACTGGTGGTTCTCGCAACACTGACATGCACGCACTCTACAATAGTTGCCACATTATGCTCGTCGTTATTCATTTCGTCATCGTTCATGTATGTCTGATGACAATAGTATTGGTCATATAGTTCATCTGTGTCAGATACGATACCATTGTTTCCGTCACTTTCATTGTTATATGTACGATCATCAGTAAATCCATTTCCATCATTAGTTTCACTAGCAATATCTTGCTCTACAACTACTCGAAAGTCGTCATCATCATCATCATCATTTACACTAGCAATATCTTGCTCCACGACAACTCGAAAGTCGTCATCGTCATTATCATCAGTTCCCCTAGCAATATCTTGCTCCATGACTACTCGAAAGTCGTCATCATCATCAACATCATCAGTTCCACTAACAATATCTTGCTTCACGGCTACTCGAACGTCGACATCGCCATCATCAGCTGTCGTGTAATCACTGGCCCTGCTTACACGAGGAATCTGTAACTGCGGAATGTGATCAGCTATAGTGTCATCCATCACTACCGACTCCAACCAATGATCAAAGTCATCATCGGATACATCTTCATAGTTGTCCTCATTGAACAACTGCGGCTGAGGTAATTTCTGTGAGGCAACTATGTCCTTATCGAACGACTGCGGCAAGGTCGCATTCAACTGATGTAATATCAGTGAGGTAACGATGTCCTTTGCCTGTCGTTGTGATCTCTCATGGCATTTACGCAAATGTGTTGTGAGGTAGCTTCTTCTGATGAATTTGGAGTTGCAGCCATACTCGGGACACTGAAAATGTAATAGTTTGTCACTGTGCTTTTCCTTCACATGTCTGTTTAAATTCCGTTTATTCGAATATCTTTTTCCACAAGTGTCACAAGTGTACATGGTGGCTAAGTTCCAAATATAATCTCTCAAATAATGCGGTAACTGTCGTGATCGTCCTGTACGAGTTGAACTTTGGGAATGATTCGGGTCTGACTTTGCACGAGGAACACGAGGTTCTTGAGTATTTTGCTCCGCTCACTCCGTTACTAACCACTCCGTCCCATCTACTCCGCTCTGTTGGTCGTGGTAATTTGGTTCCCACCTCCGCTGGTTCCGTCCGTTGTAGTTCTCATAATTTCCGCCACCAGCCGCTTCGTACAAAATTAATGGTTGTGCACTCTCTTGCTCACCATGTACTGATACATCTTCACTGTTATTTTCGTCGGAGCTATTCGGATGGCTTCTATCCTGAACATGAATATATCTAGATTCCCTGTTGTCATCCTTCACACTTTCGGACACTAGATAATCTAGAATTTGTGAAATCACGCAATTGAGGTGATTGCATATACACTTCATCATTAATTCTAGGTTCTATGTCCACTGTTTTGTCACCTATATATTTCTTCAGATTATCACCATGAATGACAATCGAGGGTGAATTACGAGAATGTTTTATTCTAAACAAAATATCACACAACTTCTCCATAACAACCCATGGTCCCGTCCAGTGACGTCGAATTTTAGCTTTAATTCCGGGTGGTGATTGTTTTTTATTTCTCCATACTAAATCACCAACTTGATAATTGCATGTTTTTGTCCGAGAATCGTACTGCCTTTTCTGGCGGAGTGCGGCTTTATGCAAATTGTCTCTTACTAAAGAGTATGTCTGATTCATTTTGTCTTGTAAATTTGACACGTACTCAGTTGTGTTATACTGTTCACTATTTTCACCAACCACCGATTGCGTTAATACATTGAGAGAGAGAGTGACATTTCTTCACCATACACCAAACAATGGGGACTAAAACCTGTGCTGTCTTTGAATTCAGCATACTTGTGAACTACGGTTCGAAGACATATTGCCAATAACACAATCAATGTCCAACTGATCACGAACCCATTCCATCCTTGGCACTGCTCGCTACCGACATTTGTCGGAGCCATTTGAGCACCACCATGCTCCAAGACCGTAGTCGGTGGAGTCAATGGTGTGCTTATTATAGCATTACTATCAAAGTCTGGTGGGAAATACGTCTGACTAACAACACAAGAATCATGAGTGACTCGATGCATATGGTTGTTAGTTCCAGGACATCCGCCTGATGTCGGTGTTCCTGGAGATGCAGTAGAATCTTGCATATTCTGATGTATCAAATGTTAAAACAGTACTCACTCGTTTATTTTATTTGTAGAAAGTTTGTTTATCTCATCAGATAATTAATCCTTGGTAATTAATACGAAGATCCCACCGCTGCCACCAATGAAACGAGTGCTAGCCGTTTCACAACACGATTCTGCTACTTATCAATGTATTCCTCACACACACTTACTGCTATACAAACTCTATCCCAAATAATGCAATGCGAGAGTATATGGTAGGTATGCTCCTTCTGAACTAATATGCATGTCGATCATGAAAACATCATGATACCTTTAGGTCAGACGGTGTTATTGATATAGTGGTCTGGGATTGGTTGAAAAAGTGTAGGGAAGCCCTTAAGAGTTATTGATACATGAACTGATTGGCTGAGTAGGTATTGTCACAAATATTGAAAATGACTTCTAAATATTAAAATACAATATATGAGCTGCATTTTGGAATATTTAAATATATTTGCTGACTATTTGGTGACAAATAAACAGCATATTATAAATGCAGGTGTCAGTGCAACATTCACCACCAAATTACCTTCAGAGTAGGGGGTGGGTGCCTTTAGTGGGAAATTTAAAAAACCGCAATTGGTCAACCCCATTGAAATTTGACATTTTCCTGTGGCTCAAAGGCCATTCTGTTGAAAATTACTCTCTTTTGTGCCAAATATTTTTGGGGGAAATCTAATGGCACTGTGTGTTATAATGGTGGCCTATGGCAATTGCAATAGCGGTGTCTGACCTAAAGGACAATGTAAAGAATGATGTTATTTGAAAAGTACTACACACCAAAATGCTGCCTGGGAGAGGCTTATTTTCAATGTATAGCTTGATTAACTGCCCGGCAGTATGATTTGAATGTGTGAGTGCTGGAAACAATAGGTAGCTATGCAATATGAGCCCAGACAGGGTGTTACATAACATAGTTCTGAGGTGTTTATGTATTGTTTACAATGAAGATTAGTCCTTATTCTCTGTGATACAAAGACTGTGCTGAGATATTTGCAAAATCTGAATCACATATACTAGTTTATCAAGTTGGGAATTACTTCATGGTGTACATTAAGAACCATTTTAAGCTTAAATAATAATTCAAAGGGGTTCCTAATACATACAACAGTAGGGTCTGGAGAAATGCAGTTATTCACATAACGCGAGTCAATAAATGGCTTCAGCGACATATGTCGCAAATTCTGCCACCTAGGTTCCATGTGCGCTTCTTAAAATTTGTCGGTTTCCTTCGCAGTACTTATTGTGGTGCAATTTTCCAGGGAGCTTTCATTCTAATTACTGTTGATAAGAATTACTATGGTGGTTCAGACCTACAACATTGGATTTGATTTATTGAAACTTCACTAAAGATGCCTATTATGGCGCAATAAGCCCAATGTGAATGCAGTTAAACAACGAAAGTGGTCATTTTACATTGCCTGATATAAAATGAACCCAAAAAATGATAAATAATTCATTGTACTGAGTAAATAATGGCATATAGGACCCTATAAGCAGGCTGGTATGTTCAAATTACCTCCCTTTATTAGTGTTAATACTTTATAATTGATATCTCTGTCCTTCAGTGTGAGTATGTTATGGTTAAAATGTGTTTTTTTCATTAGGAAATAGTGTTGTTTAATTGAAACAAGCTTGCAATTGGTTCCAGTAGCTATCAAGGGCCTCACAAAAAGAATTTCATTAAAATATATGGCACAAATATGCATATTCATTGCTTTTGAGTGGTTATATTTCAGTAATTTATTAATATTTGCAACAAACTTCACCTCCCTAAGATGAAATGTCATATTTCAAGAGGCAATGCACAGTTGTAGTCCTCTCACAGTGTTTGTTCAAGACACACTAGCTGAAGTTAAATGCATATTGTAGTTACTTTTCTGCCATTTCTTACTGTCATGTGACCTACAGTAAGCTGCCTGATCCACTCAGCATTTGTAATGACCATCATATGCCATGTTTGTTGTCTTCCTTTTTGCCTGTGTGACATTTTTTGTGCTCCATGCAAATAAGTATTTCCTTTCAGTAGCTTCCTGGTGCAAGATTTAGTTCCATTCTTCAAAAAACCCTTGTTTTGCAGGGGGGTGGGGTAAAATAAGTGTCTCTAATCACCACAAATGTCTTATCTAATACTATAAATGTGGTATGTCTGTCTCATGCAGACATTATTTCATATATTCATGAGAAATATTAC
This sequence comes from Archivesica marissinica, assembly GCA_014843695.1. Classification (NCBI taxonomy): domain Eukaryota; kingdom Metazoa; phylum Mollusca; class Bivalvia; order Venerida; family Vesicomyidae; genus Archivesica; species Archivesica marissinica. Next base: position 23,509,454 of record CM026404.1, read on the forward strand.
ACTGTTAGTTTAAAGATTAATATGTGACGACATTATAAATGTCTTATTTAGAGTTCTATTGCAACAATGGCCAACAGTCTATGTTAAGCACACTGCATAGTGTCCCATGTGAAGGCATGTGCTGTGCAATGGTGATGTGGAAGACATAAGAAAGTCATATTTATGTGCAGAAATGTTCATTGTAATGGTATATATCTTTTATATTAAATGAAATGCCAAAAAAAATTGTCTTTAGGTCAGACGGTGTTATTGATATAGTGGTCTGGGATTGGTTGAAAAAGTGTAGGGAAGCCCTTAAGAGTTATTGATACATGAACTGATTGGCTGAGTAGGTATTGTCACAAATATTGAAAATGACTTCTAAATATTAAAATACAATATATGAGCTGCATTTTGGAATATTTAAAAATATTTGCTGACTATTTGGTGACAAATAAACAGCATATTATAAATGCAGGTGTCAGTGCAACATTCACCACCAAATTACCTTCAGAGTAGGGAGTGGGTGCCTTTAGTGGGAAATTTAAAAACCGCAATTGGTCAACCCCATTGAAATTTGACATTTTCCTGTGGCTCAAAGGCCATTCTGTTGAAAACTACTCTCTTTTGTGCCAAACTATTTTTGGGGAAAATCTAATGGCACTGTGTGTTATAATGGTGGCCTATGGAAATTGCAATAGCGGTGTCTGACCTAAAGAAACAGGTATGAACATAGACAATGGAAGGATCTCTAACGAGCGTTCTGATTGGAGTATTAGAATGTAACAAGATGTTTTTTTATATATGAAGAATAATCATAATCCAATCAGAACGCTCGTTTCAACGCGAATTGCGCCGCTTTAGAGATCTCCGAAAATTCATAAAAAAATCATTAAATAATAAAGGCGACCATGACTCCAGAACAAGGAACACCATCCTATATATATATGATACTTATAATTTACCCAAAATATATGCAAGAATTTAAAATTTTACAATTTCCACAAAGGGCAAATGACCACAGGGATTCGGCACGTTTGGGGGTACTAGTATATATATTTAAGTACAGGGATTCTACTCTGTGGGATGTCAGATTTCGCATCGATCAGTAAAGTGGCCCTATCTGAAACAATTTTGTACAAAGCTGTCCAAATATAACGCCTATCCAGAGTCTTTATATTGTTCTTCAAATAAAACACAACTTTAAGCTGCATGCATGTATACTTTGCAAACAATTGCCACAAACATTGGCCATAGCAGGTCACATTTCCGTACTAGGACACGGGTTCTGTCAGCAACAAAAAAAATCTTCGACGGGAGAGTTTTAACTGTGAATAACATTATCAATAAAATGTGTTTACACTAACGTGTAGGTTTATTCGGCAAAAATGTACGTCAAAAAGAGATTTCGTAGCATTTTCAATTTGTTTTGAAAAATTCTAAAGCGGCGCAATTCGCGTTGAAACGACCGTTGAAACGAGCGTTCTGATTGGATTATTAGAATGTAACAAGATGTTTTTTTATATATGAAGAATAATCATAATCCAATCAGAACGCTCGTTTCAACGCGAATTGCGCCGCTTTAGAATTTTTCAAAACAAATTGAAAATGCTACGAAATCTCTTTTTGACGTACATTTTTGCCGAATAAACCTACACGTTAGTGTAAACACATTTTATTGATAATGTTATTCACAGTTAAAACTCTCCCGTCGAAGATTTTTTTTTGTTGCTGACAGAACCCGTGTCCTAGTACGGAAATGTGACCTGCTATGGCCAATGTTTGTGGCAATTGTTTGCAAAGTATACATGCATGCAGCTTAAAGTTGTGTTTTATTTGAAGAACAATATAAAGACTCGGGATAGGCGTTATATTTGGACAGCTTTGTACAAAATTGTCTCAGATAGGGCCATTTTACTGATCGATGCGAAATCTGACATCCCACAGAGTAGAATCCCTGTACTTAAATATATATACTAGTACCACCAAACGTGCCGAATCCCTGTGCAAATGACATGCATCGATACTAGCCTAAAATCGGAAACGAGAGTGAAAAGAAAATACGTTTTCCAACCGATACTTCATCTATTCATTCGCTATGAATACATGAATATATATGTACAGTATATATATATATCCATATCTAAAAAGTAATATAATCTACTTACATAATTATATGCAAGAATATAAAACTTTCCACAAATGATACTAGGATTTTTTCAGTTGTAAGCACAATTCAGCCTTCAGTAGTGAGCCTTCATTAGCACCCAACACCAATTTCTGTTGATCGGAATAATTACCTCCCCTTGTAATGTTCCAGTATTTTGACGATCATTTCGGCAATAATATCTGGGTATAAAACAACCACATTACAATTAACAACAATGGCCTATTTGGTGCGAAATGGCAAGCAATCTACGCAATGTTATCCAATGTGACCGATACAATGCATATAGCCTTGTGTAATAACTGCAATGGAACATCAATTATGGTTTTCTGTCTTGTGGTCGGTGGATGCAACACTTAGTCAATGTGCCCCTCAGAAAACAAAAGCAGAACTACTGTTAAGGGCCTCTTTGGTACAGATTAGTTAGCAAACTAGGAAATGTGCAACCTGTGTATACAACTGTAACCTATCATCATTGATGATCACGGGTTCGAGTCCCGCTCATACTGTGTCTTGTTATATGAAAAAGTTGGCAGTTTCTTACGGAGGTTGGTGCACCAAGTATTGGTTAATCACTGGAGCCTGTCCAGGAAAGGTGTTCTTATGTAAACTTCACGTCGCTCAAATGGACAATCGGTAGCGACAATAAATAAACGTAGAAAACAAAAATAAAACAATCCGAACATCACAAGATCGAACAGAAGTGGATCAGAATATATTGTAAATGTATACGCATATATATACGCGTATTTGTAACTTTTACAGATTAACAAAAGTTGCTTATTGTCGTCGAAAAATATGACAGCTCAAAGGTATTGGATAAAGATTGGAACAAATAAAACAATATTAAACGTACATGTATGTATGTAAATGTTGGATGGGTAATTGTTAACAAAGGCTGTTGCAAAATGGTATTTACACATGTATTTGACAATAACAGAAATGGTTTGTACTGTGAACCAGTATAAATCTATACTATACTATAACGAAAAACCCGATAGCCTTTTTCAAAGATAGTATATGATTAATAGAACAAAAACAATATAGATTGTAAATGTTAACCTGGGTTGTTCTAGGATGTGGTATGACCAAACCGTTTGAAACGATTGATCGTATCTGGCTAATACGATAACCAGGTCTATGCACAATCAGGGTCCAAAGCAGTGTGCGAGCATAGCTCCCCCCTCAACAACAACGACACTATTCTCCGGGCTTACACGAAGCCGTCATCTGTAACCGGACGGCTCCTTTTTTACGGTGGAGTTGTATCCCCTCTACACGGAGATACAGTCGACATTTTATATCCTCAGTCAGCACGGGGCTGTGATTTAGAATTTACATTCTGAAAATGCAAGTCAAATTGTAGGTTTGCTTCCGCATAAACAAGGCTTAATAGCCGCTACGATTATATTCCCTTAGGCAAGACATTTAAATTCCACACTGCCTCTTCTCTCTCCCTCCTGGCGATGGATTCCATCATGAATGAGGTCTCCACACATTTTCCACCGAATACTTCAATACATCACTGTATCGCACACATATTTTTATATTGTATAAGTGTTGCGTTGTAGAGATTTCCATGGGGCTGTCGTTTTGTGAGGCTCCCGTTACTTTAATGTTATTCTCCGTAGTATAATTGTGATGCTTCTAAATGTTCATAGGGACAGTACACATCGTGTCGTCGAGTGTACATTCGCGTTATTGAAGAGTGCGACACCAGCTGTTGTGGCGATGCATGTTTGTGTTTGAATTTCTGGTATATTTGGTCTCCTTGCCAGTTGAGTACATTACTAATATTCTAATATATAAACTGTGGCTTCATTTGCAGAGTCAAAATCGACATATCATTCCTTTACAGCCCCCACATTATTAAATACCTATTAGATAAACACGGATGTGGACGCTTTTGAGCTACCATGATCGCTAATTCATATTTTTTGTAACTAGAATGACAACATGTCATTACCTCATTGTAACCCCATCTTACACAAAAGAACATATGGAATAAAGCAAAACTAGGGATACACCATTATCAGTATTGACCTAATTGTCATTCTATACCGATACTCACCTTTGCTCCGTTATCTATGAATACACAGGTGTGCAGTTTCATTAAATCCAAGTTGTTTTACAAATGTATTACACAAATCTACATAGCTATTCCCGGTCTTATTTGTAAGTTTTACTTCACAAACGTCAATATACCAGTTTGGTCCATGATACAACATATGGGGTCAATTTGAATACTGTGCTCGCCGTTCAGCGCCATAGATGCACGGACGAGTAATTCTGCTCTAACGAATTGTAGTGTCTACACAGGCCAATATAGGATCATACTGGGTACTGTTCTGCAGCTATTACACAAGGATACATAGTTATTCCCAAGCCAAAATGAGTCATTCTGGCTACTATTCTGCAGCTATTACATAAGGCTACATAGCTTAGCTATTCCCAGGCCAAGATGGGTCATACTGGGTACTGTTCTGCAGCTATTACACAAGGATACATAGTTATTCCCAAGCCAAGATGAGTCATTCTGGCTATTATTCTGCAGCTATTACATAAGGCTACATAGCTTAGCTATTCCCAGGCCAAGATGGGTCATACTGGGTACTGTTCTGCAGCTATTACATAAGTCTACATAGCTTAGCTATTCCCAGGCCAAGATGGGTCATACTGGGTACTGTTCTGCAGCTATTACATAAGGCTACATAGCTTAGCTATTCCCAGGCCAAGATGGGTCATACTGGGTACTGTGCTGCAGCTATTACATAAGGCTACCTACAGTTACCCTCTTATGAGGTCACATTGCCTAGTTTGATCGCTATGCAGTACCAAATAGGCCCGTAACCGCAATGTTGCTCATTTAAGGGTGCTTGCACATTGACCAAGTGTAACTGCTACACAGGCCAAACTGTTTTGCAGCTATTACACCAGGATATTACCTATTCCCAGTCGTATGGGGGTCACATGGACTAGTATGCTTTCTATTCAGTACAACAGTTTGTCCGTAATATAGACTTCAAGTATTCAATTTCTCAATTAAACTACGCCTGTCTTGCTCACTTACGGTCTCTTGAAACGTGTCCTGTGGAATGTGCATACGCCTGTAAATAAGGCCATTCAGACTCAAGTTTCGAAATTAACTTTTCTGCATAGTATTTAGCTTCCATTTGCAACGAGGTGCTGATTCATCTTGGGAACATTGTTACAGTGTACTGTTTACATGACGTGACGTACGATAACTCTTCACATCACCCGTTCTTCTGTTTGGGAAAAGTAATGTTTGCTGCTACTGTGGGCTGGATTGTGTTTAGCTAAATAATCATCTCACTTCGTAGTAATCGAAATCGAAAGTGAAATTGGCGATTCATGTAATTGACTATGATGTGGAAATGACTAGTTACAATTTTTTAGATGTTTTCTTCATGTATTATTAGTGGAGTTACACCCCTGGTGCACTCCGAGCAGTAGTTCTCTCGTATCAAATAAATCGACAGCCCCGTCGATGGATACTGATCATCCATCCATGGAACCTTAACCGTAAGCGCTGATTATGTCACAGACACTTGCGGTCTGGACACACATGTTTTCGGGTTCAAAACAACAAAACATTTTTGTTTTGTTTTTAAGAACACTATGATAGGCTTGACACTATATATACACTATTAGGACATTCCAAGCAAGTTTAAAAGGATATCAAGGCTATACCCTCCGTATAGTATGTGTCGAGATTTAATAATTTGATAACAACAGGAATTAAAAGTATGTTGTGCAAAGAAAACAACAATAAAAACAGAGGACACCAATTAAGATGAAATTTCTATTTTTAAGAGTATTCAGGGGCAGTAACTGACAAATATCTCTCCTTGTCCATTTTCAATATATGTTTGAATCGTCTTTAATTACATTAATTACTAACAACAATGTAAAACACAACACTCAATCAGCAAGGTACAAATTGTCAGATTAGCGCAGTGGTTAGCGCGCATACTTCTCACCAATGCAACCCGGGTTCGATCCTCGGACCGGGACGTATGTGAGATAATACGGTGGTCGCCAGATCGGACAGGTGGGTTTTCTCCGGGTACTCCGGTTCCTCCCACATGAATGACCACCTATACGCGTTCATCCGCGTCAACGAGAGTGATTAATATAAGTTGCTAGAACTTGCTTCCTAATCGTTGTAAAACAAATAAAGTTTAAACTTCGCATTTTAATCATAATTATAAGTAAATACTATTGGAAAATGTAATATACAAACATCTAATAAATCTACAAGAAATAGACAGTATGTTTATCCGCCCTCCTATATATAGCTGTATGACTCATTTATACAATATTAGTTTAAAGCAGCATTACATCGTATGAAATAAAATATATTTGAAAAATTCAAATTTTACGTATGGGTAGCAATGCTGCTACACATTCTAAATTATAATTTGTATACTTATGTTCAATTAGTAAACAGTGTATTTTTTACGATAAAACAAACTCGAAACCGAAAGTAGGACTTTCCGAGTCAGTCGGTCACGCGCGGAAACTGATTTACATTTGGAATGAATCGTCCTCCTTCTGCAATATTGATAACAAACATGGCATATCCGCTGTTGTTTCACGCATACGCGCTGTGCGTGTTTACATTTCGTTTGTTGATAAACAAATTCGCGTATACGACGGTTTATATTTATTTGAATGCTATCCTTTCTGAGCGACTATTTCGATTGTTGTAAACACACACACATTAGTATTTATATTTTATCAAAAACATCCTTTATTACGATATAATGCTGCTTTAATGCCTTTACAACACATAAATGCAATATACCACATAATTATGTCCTCATACTAATGATAGGATGTTCATTACGGCATATTTACAAACAAATAAAACTTACGAACAAACAGCTTTATCATTATTCACTTTTGCCATTTTCTTTGCGGGCGAAAGCAAGTCACGAATAGTCATTAGTTTTACTTACATAATTATTTAGTTTAGTTTTAATGTGAATGGATAAGCATTGCAATGACCCGAAATGTTTGTGTTATACGATATTCCGTTATCGCCATCGCGGTATAATACATCCTCCAGGAAGCGGACGGTACGATAATGCCACGATGCAATGCCGGTGATACGATGTATGATTGCACCATCGTACCATCGTCATCGTACCATCGTCATCGTATCATCGTCATCGTACCATCGTCATCGTACCATCGTCATACTACTATCGCCATCGCACCATCGTCATACTACCATCGCCATCGTACCATCGTCATCGTACCATCGTCATCGTACCATCGCACCATCGACATCGTACCATCGTCATCGTACCTTCGTCATCGTACCATCGTACCATCGTCATTGTACCATCCTCATCGTACCATCGCCATCGCACCATCGTCATCGCACCATCGTCATACTACCATCGCCATCGTACCATCGTCATCGTACCATCGTCATAATACCATCGCCATCGCACCATCGACATCGTACCATCGTCATCGTACCTTCGTCATCGTACCATCGTACCATCGTCATTGTACCATCCCCATCGTACCATCGTCATCGTACCATCGTCATCGTACCATCGTACCATCGCCATCGTACTATCGCCATCGTACAATCGTCATCGTACCATCGCCATCGTACCATCGTCATCGTACCATCGTCATCGTACCATCGCCATCGCACCATCGACATCGCACCATCGTCATCGTACCATCGTCATTGTACCATCCTCATCGTACCATCGCCATCGTATCATTCGTACATTCGTTTCATTGACACCGTCGCATGGCGTCATCGTCATCACGTCTTCGTACCACCGCATTCCTGAATTATGTATTATATATAGATGGCCCTAACGTAACACCGTAGTTGTGTCCAGCAATACAACTGTTGATATAATATATCATTGTATTCGTTCTAGGAACGTTATTATAACGTCACACTTCAAATACGACAGCGACGCACATATGTATATTGTGACAAACATATGGGGCATTGACGTAGATGGATCTGTAGTCCAGTGGTTATCCAGGGAGCGCATGTTCGATCCCCGTCTGACCCTAATAAAATTAACATTAATGAGACTTTAAACCGAGGTCTCGTGTCGGTGCTTTACACAGTGAACGTAAAAGAACCAGAGAAGATTCTGGGATGGTCTCTGTCTGTATCATTTCATTATTCTCCAAAAATCTAAAATGACTAATCTCTTCAGGAGGCGTCGCTCATATGGGCAACCGGTAGCGACGATAAATAAATGTAAAACACAAACAAGGAGCATTGGTATGGGTGCGTATAGAAAGTACATATTAAGAAGTATACCCTTAACCCTTTCAACACCACAGACCTCTAAATTGGCTTACAAAAAAGTGTAGATCCAGATGAGCCGGCTCGTGACGAGCTGTCTCATCAGGATCTGCACTTTTTTCAAGTAATATAACTATTTTTAGAAATTATTTTACCCATTTTGATAAATGAACTGATCCAAATGTAATTTTGTTATTAATTTATTGGTCTAAAAATATCATGGACCAGTCCATGTCAGTCACTTGGTGTTGAATGGGTTAAGAAATAAAATCAACTTATGTTGTGGGTATACACCAATACATGAATTACGGGTATTTCGTTCTTTACATTGATACCACTTTTATTTTTATTAACTCTGACATACGTATTGTATTTTTACTCGAAATGTACAAAACCAGCATGTTTAATTGATTCAATGACGAATGCATGACTTCCATTTCGCCATTATGCAGCCTATCAATGACGAATGCATGACTTCCATTTCCCCATTATGCAGCCTATGTACCCAATGTAAATTCATCATTGGAAAGAGCTGTTTTATGATATCATTAATGTAAGTTCTAATGATCAAATCACATTAGGTCAGATAGTTATTTTCTCCGTTTTGACCCCATTTATTAACCTCCGTATTGTAGGGGGTCTGAGAAGCACCCCCTACCAACCGTACATATGTATTAATCTCCGTAATAGGTATTGTAGGGAGTCTGAGACCCATCCCCTACCAACCGTACATATTTATTAATCTCCGTAATAGGCATTGTAGGGATTCTGAGACCCATCCCCAACCAACCGTACATATTTATTAAGCTCCGTAATAGGTGTTTTAGGGAGTCTGAGACCCATCCCCTACCGACCGTACATATTTATTAATCTCCGTAATAGGTATTGTAGGGATTCTGAGACCCATCCCCTACCAACCGTACATATTTATTAAGCTCCGTAATAGGTAGTGTAGGGAGTCTGAGACCCATCCCCTACCGACCGTACATATTTATTAATCTCCGTAATAGGTATTGTAGGGATTCTGAGACCCATCCCCTACCAACCGTACATATTTATTAATCTCCGTAATAGGTATTGTAGGGATTCTGAGACCCATCCCCTACCAACCGTACATATTTATTAATCTCCGTAATAGGTATTGTAGGGATTCTGAGACCCATCCCCTGCCAACCGTACATATTTATTAATCTCCGTAATAGGTATTGTAGGGAGTCTGAGACCCATCCCCTGCCAACCGTACATATTTATTAATCTCCGTAATAGGTGTTGTAGGGAGTCTGAGACCCATCCCCTGCCAACCGTACACATATTGGTTCATGTAATTATAGATTATATATATGTAATAATTACTATGGTAATATGATCAGCTATTGTTTATGCTACATGTATTTCTAATCTGTACTTCAAAATATGTACAAAGAGTGATATCGTCTGTACCTAGGTTCCATTGATGTCTGTATCATTGCACTATCCTCCAAAACCTAAAATTACTAATCTCATCAGGAGGCGTCGCTCATATGGGCAACCGGTAGCGACGATAAATAAACGTAAAACACACACACGGATGTCCTTATTCAAATGTGAAGGATATATCGGAATTGCGTCTATTTCACAGGATTTATTTGGCCCTTTTTTAATGAACTGTTCGACTTCTTTCTCATTTGATGGACAGAAATTGTTCAAGCAGCTTATCGACCATAGAACACTTTTACAGCGTCTCGAATTTCATTTTGGACTTACTGACTGGAAAACCTCTCGAATGGATATCATCTTATCTTACCGACCATTATCAAGAAGTATGTATCGATGGAAAACTATCCAACTCAGTGCTCACGAATTTCAGTGTTCCACAGGGGTCTGTTTTAGGCCCGAAATTTTACACTATGTATACCAAGACTGTAGGAGCCATTTGTAAACATTATGGACTGAACCATCACTTTTATGCTGACGATTCCCAGCTTTACCTTTCATTCAAACCAACCGTTCAAGCTTCACAAGCAGAGACACTACTTCGAATGGAAAACTGTCTACAAGACATTGTTGCTTGGATGCATGCCAATAATATTATGTTAAAACTCAATACTGATAAAACTGAAATGATTATGTTTTCTAGTCATCGAACTTTGAAATCATAAATGTGAAAGTAGGAGACTCAAATACAGAACCATCAACATGACTGTGTGTGAAATGAAGGGGCTTTCCTAGACTCAAGAATGGATATGGACAAACATGTAAAATCATGTTATGCGCATATCCGGCGGATTGGACACATTCGGCAGTATTTAACAACAGACGCCACGAAAACTCTCATAAACTCAAAAAACACTTCCAATAAATTACAAACTGTTCAAAACACAGCAGCTCGCATCATAACCAGAACATCTCGTTTCAGTCATGTAACGCCCATTCTAAAAGAACTTCATTGGCTACCAGTTCAAGAAAGAATAAAGTATAAAATACTGACTCACACATAGCATTGAATAGAGAAGCACCGATTTATATGAGAAACTTGCTTGAGGTCTATATACCAAGGAGAGAATTACGGTCTAAAAATGAAGCAGCTACTCTTGTGTTACCAAGAAGTCGGACTGTCACATACGGAGATAGAAGTTTCATGACTGCTGCCCCAAAACTTTGGAATTCTCTTCCATCAAATCTTAGAAGTGCAACAACATTGTGTTCTTTCAAAAAGGCTTTGAAGACACACCTTTTTAAATGTTCCTATGGAACATAAATATCGAACTGTGTCTGTGCTCAAAGATTATTTAATTATTACCTATATTTTAATTGTTATAATTTTAGATCCGAATATTTTATAGCATATTTAGAATCCATTGTAATTGTGTTTGCTATTTTTGTCTTGTTTTATCTCATTGTATGTGGACGTTTTTATTTCATTAAATTAAGACTTTATTTCAAAAAGTTGGAAACTTATTTGACAAGATCAATCTTCCGTAAGGCAAACCAAACAAGCATAATTATATGTAGCATAATTATTTAAATACATTAAGCACACAACATGATACCATTGGACTTTTTGCCATTAAATAGTTAGAGAGCTGCTAGTAAATATATGACCTCGTACTATAATAAAGTATACTGGTGACCCGCTCCAAATTAAGTAAAATGATTTAAATTGACTGTGTGTGTGTTTTACATTTATTTATCGTCGCTACCGGTTGCACATATGAGCGACGCCTTCTGATATGACGTGATTAGTCATTTTAGATTTTGGAAGATAGTGCAATGATACAGTCAGAGACCCATTCCAGAGTCTCCTCTGGTTCTTTTACGTGCACGGTGTAAAGCACCGACACGAGACCACGGATTAACGTCCTATCTGAAAGACTGTTAATTTGATTAGAGTCAGACGGGGGCTCGAACCTGCGATCCCTGGATTACCAGTCCAGCGTGCTACCACTGGACGACAAATCCGTCTAAATTGACCGACTGCTAAGACATTTTTTAATTTTATTTGGCAAAATATTCCAGATAAGAGTGCCAGAGTAGTCAAATGACACTCTGAATAATACATGTCTGGGATGACATAGATGTTAAATAGAAAATAATCTCAAAGGAGACTGAACTTAAGGTAAATGTGTGTTCTGGTGTTTCATTCACAAATGCACGCGGCTGGAAAAAAGATAAACGAACATAACTGTCCTCTCTGATTTTTGTAATTACAAATTACAAGTAACAAGAAAAATGATGGCGGTCATTTATAGCTGGTCATTAATTAAATAAATGTGCTTCAAGGGCTAGATGCACCTTTGATCGCGTGTGTCCTAAAGTCCGGGGATAAACTATCGTAGTTCATATCTAGCACAGGAGCGACTGGAAGTATCATATTATATTAAGGTAGATCATATTGTATTGATATAATTAAATCATATTTTATTGATATAATTAACATTGGAAATATCATATTATATTAAGGTAAATCATATTTTATTGATATAATTAACATTGGAAATATCATATTATATTAAGGTAAATCATATTTTATTGATATAATTAACATTGGAAATATCATATTATATTAAGGTAAATCATATTTTATTGATATAATTAAATCATATTTTATTGATATAATTAAATCATATTTTATTGATATAATCAACACTGGAAGTATCATATTACATTAAGGTAGATCATATTGTATTGATCCGATCAATAGGCATACATGTGTTATTGTGTTTATTTATCGTCGCTACCGGTTGCACATAAGAGCTCCGCCTCCGAAAGAGATTAGTCATTTTAGATGTTGGAGGATAGTGCAATGATACAGACAGAGACCCATTCCAGAGTCTCCTCTAGTTCTTTTACGTGCACAGTGCATAGCACCTGACACGAGACCTCTGATCAAATTCTAACCTGAAATACTATTAATACCAACAGGCAATGATTGCTGTAAGTTAGTTTATGCAAATGTATTTAGCTCGATTGCGAAGCAAGTTCTTACAACTTATATTAATCACTCTCGAGACCTCATTCCTGATGGAATCCATCGCCACGAGGGAGAGAGAAGAGGCAATGTGGAATTTAAATGTCTTGCCTAACGACACAATCTTAACAGCTCCAGTGGGGCTCGAACTCCGGGCCTTTTGCACCTGAAGCGAACGCGCTACCACTGCGCTATCACGACTTCCATTGCGGTACGTTATATACATTAGATATGTATTCACGTATTGCAATAGTATTTAATAAAAATTTGAGCAGTATGTGCCAGTATTTCCACTACTAAAATTTGTATTTGTCAAAATATCTTCATTTAAAACATTGTCGTGACGTCATACCTTTGTACAATATTGGACTGCTTTCAAAAGACCAGATTGTTATATTAAATCCTACGCGTAAATATAAGAAATTAACAATTTATGTTTTAAGTAAGATATAAGCCTCAAACGGATCTAATATGTAAAATATTGGTACTGTGATTGGCGCTAAGCGCCTCATAAACGCATCACAGAATCCAATATTTTACATATTGGATCGTTTTCGGTTTATATCCCTTGCATATTTTAGAACATGTATATCATAATATTCAGCGACCCCCCGAATAACCGAAGCGCCCCCCCCCCGAATAACAGAGGCGACCCCCAATCCAATTATTTTGTGGATGCTTGTCTGTGCATTCTGAAGGCAGTTTTATCAGAGTTTTCCTATACCTGTCCTTACTTACCAAATTCTAACCGAGGCGGGTGCCTCATTTGCCTCAGTGTGGCTACGGACCTGCTATTGCATTGTTTTAAAGAAAGTGATACTTATTATTATAATTCATAACTTATATTGCAGCACTCTCTTTAATATGAATATAATCAACCAATAATATCATAGCGTTCACGAATACCACCACGCGGCATTACAATGCAAATATCTTGATAAGTTAATTATCGTCGAACTCTGGTCTATCGGGACAACGTCTCCAGAATTATATTTATATTTTGAGCACAAGATATAGAAGACGCTCCAATTACTGAAGCACCCCTGGTTCTTTTGAATAAGCACCGATTCATGCATATTTAGAAGATTGTTAGATTCCGAAAGCGAGCTGCAAGACTAATTCTTGACAATGATGTTGACACTCCTTCCGAACTGTTCTCAACTCTCAATTGGATGACTTTCCCAAAAATGGTTAACTTTCAAAAAGCAGTATTAATGTTTAAAACACTCAATGGCCTAGTACCTGTCTATCCGCAAGAGTCATTCAGATTTACTTCCGATGTTCGAACTCAAAATTTGTGATCATCTCCCAACTTTACCCACCTGCAGTTTTTAGAAAATCTTTCTTATATTCAGGGTCACACTTGTGGAATTTCCTCCCTTATCACATCAAAACAGCACATTCAAAACGTTATATATCAAGGTGGTGCAAAGAACAGACGAATAACCTAATAAACTTAGTGATAATATATAATTATACATGAATATAAGTATCAGTTCTTGCAGTTTATATCTTATTTCCTATGAAAGTTTTACTGTTTACTGTTTGCATGTTTCATTATGCTAGTTTATGTTTTAATTTGTTGAGGGCCTCGTGGTAGATTGACTTAATTGTTCAAATGAGTACTCTCGATAAATAAAATCTTCATTATTATTATTATTATTATAAATTAATAACCCATCTGGCAGACTGTTAATATTATTAGCGTCAGAAATGGTGTCGATCTTGCGATCCCAGGATTCGCAGTGTAAAGTGTTAATAACTGGATCACTGCCCCGTCTATGCAAGTGTAGTGTGCCCCTGTAATGTGTGTACTAATATTATAAGACATCATAATTATAAGATGCTACGTCACCACATACATCCCAATGTAGCTGCACTGTGTGAGTTCCGACAGCAGTACACGAACAATCGTATAAGATGTTACGTCACCACATACATCTCAATGTAGCTGCACTGTGTGGGTTCCGACATCAGTACACGAACAATCATATAATATGTTACGTCACCACATATATCCCAATGTAGCTGCACTGTGTGGGTTCCGACATCAGTACACGAACAATCATATAAGATGTTACGTCACCACATATATCCCAATGTAGCTGCACTGTGTGGGTTCCGACAGCAGTACACGAACAATCATATAATATGTTACGTCACCACATATATCCCAATGTAGCTGCACTGTGTGGGTTCCGACATCAGTACACGAACAATCATATAAGATGTTACGTCACCACATATATCCCAATGTAGCTGCACTGTGTGGGTTCCGACAGCAGT
Source organism: Archivesica marissinica (assembly GCA_014843695.1). Taxonomy (NCBI): domain Eukaryota; kingdom Metazoa; phylum Mollusca; class Bivalvia; order Venerida; family Vesicomyidae; genus Archivesica; species Archivesica marissinica. The sequence continues at coordinate 23,524,649 of CM026404.1, forward strand.
ACACGGACAAGCATATAAGATACTACGTCACTACATGCATCCCAATGTAGCTGCACTGTGTGGGTTCCGACAGCAGTACACGAACAAGCATATAAGATGCTACGTCACCACATGCATCTCAATGTAGCTGCACTGTATGGGTTCCGACAGCAGTACACGAACAATCATATAAGATGCTACGTCACCACATGCATCTCAATGTAGCTGCACTGGGTGAGCAGTACACGAACACTCGACGAGTATGTAGTCCCTCTGATATACAGTCAAACCTGTCTATAAAGGCCACCCTTGGGAAAGTCAAAAAGTGGCCTTTGTTGGCAGGTGGCCTCTCAATAGGGGGTTAAAATGCATTGAAAATGGCTCGACGGGAGAGAAAAAGTGTCGTCTTTAGAGACAGGTATTTCATATGCGGCCTTTATTCGGAGGTGTCCTTTAGCACAGGTTTGACTGTATTGATATATCAATTATGGGAATTCATAAAATAGTTCCTTCAAAAATATATATCGACGTCTAGGCGGGACATACGTTTAATATAGAATTCGCAGGTAAATTAAATGTTGCAGATTGCTTATGAAGACGGATTTGTTACTTACTATGATGGTGTGCGTTTGGGGTTATCTCTAATGCTAATTCAATACTAGTATTCGGACGTACATACTGATGGTAGGACGGAAGGGCCACACGAATGTGTAATAAAGTGGCTACCCCATTGGTCCCTAATTTGTTCTATTATCCACTTATAAAAAAGAACCACCTGAATTGCCCATACGCCGTGTCAGTTTCGGTGGAAATATTCTCCCAATGATTTGTTTGTTTATATTCGTCTGCTGGATGATGGACCCAACGATGCTTCAGCTCTGTCAGCGAAATTAGCCTAGAACTATATAAATATTTTAACTACAGATGTAAATGAACAAGTATTCTCAGCATAAAAATACGCCGAGCATAGGTTCCACCACTCTATCACTTACACTTACAGTGTAAACTATCAAATGAAAAAAAAAATCTGATTTTCACGAGATTGTATAGACAACAGCTCAATTATATCAGTCTCGAGAGTGATTTATATAAGTTGAAATAACTTGTTTCGCAATCGAGCTAAAATAAATTTGTATAAACTAATTATATCAGTATGTACGATTAGCGCAATGGTTAGCGCTCTCGCTTCTCATCAATGCAACACGGGTTCGATCCACGGACCCAGAAGTATGCGAGATTGTACGGTGGTCGCCATATCGGACAGGTGGGTTTTCTCCGGGGACTCCGGTGTTTCCTCCCACACGAATGACCACATTTACGCTTTCATCCACGCCAACGAGAGTGATTAATATAAGTTGTTAAATCTTGCTTCGCAATCGTTGTAAAATAAACAATGTTTAAGCTCTAGAAAGTTAATGCACATGCGAAATATTACCACGCAACAAAGTTACATTTTGCCTTTGTGAATTTTATGTTCGAATCCCACTTGTGGCGTCGAATTATTGCAGTTGCACGCGAGAAAGTTATCCAGCTGGTTTGTGGTAGGTCAGTGGTTCAACCCGGGTGCCTCCCCGTGCACGGAATACTGCTCGGAGGGGCACCCGGTGTCGTCCTCCACCAATAGCTGGAGTGTCGCCATATGACCTAAGCTGTTGGTGCGACAGTAAACACAAACAAACAACAACTTGATGAATTTTATTTTGTTACCGACTTGTAAAATAAGACAAAATCACTGCACTAACATACTGTATGTATGGCTGTCATTAATTAAAAATATGCATCAGGGGCGGTTCCGGGAATTGGCCTTAGATTGGCATGGGTTGGCACTGGGGGCATGTCGCCAAGAAACATTTGGGGGGAGCATTCTGGTGCGTTTTGAGGTGTGTTATTTGTGCCAAATAACAGTGAAATAAATATAATAATATCAATAGGTCATGATCGAAAGCATAGAATATTACGCAAAGATAAATATTCTGATAATATCTGTATAAGTTTACTGTACATATGGAACGTGTTGTTAACGAGCTGGGTGGCACGTGCTAGAATATTATGCAAAATTGTAGCATAATATATGCTAGAAAACTTATAATTGATAGGATTTGGGGGAGGTGGGGCCGTGCTGGGCGCGCCCCATATAGATACGCTAGTGTGCATGTATATATATTAATTAAACGTGTGATTGCTTATATCTTCACAGTTGGCAACGATGTTGAATTGGACCATAGTTGCTGTCCTTGCCTGGAGCGTTGCTGTCGTGACATCCGCGTTTATCAAGGAAAACTCTCCGACACACGTGCCAAAACGTACGTCGTCATTTTATACCGACTTCATATTATACTATTTTATATCATCAAATTACGAAGCAATGTGTCACTTTAAACCTGTCGCCGATTGTGCATACTGTTTTGGAATACATTCCGATAATTTCTTCCACGTTAAAGCGACATTAAATCGGTTGAAAAAAAGAACAATTCTACAGAATCTAATTCCCTATTATGATGTATCACCCCCTAATCGTTGCCACATACTCGGGCTAGTTCAGCTAATAAAACAAACTTTGACGATTGTTGATATACTAAATGTATATAAATAAGTACTAAGTTCAAAAATAATAATAATTGTATGACCCTAATAAAATTAACCGAGATTTCGTGTCGGTGCTTTACATCGTGCACGTAAAAGAACCAGAGGAGACTCTGGAATGGGTATCTGTCTGTATCATTGCACTATACTCCAAATATCTAAAATGACTAATCTGAGGATGCGTGGCTCATATGGGTAAGCGGTAGCGACGATAAATAAACGTAAAACACACAATACAATATTGAGCAACACAGCACGTGTATCATTAATAAAGGTGTGTTATCAATGGTTGGGTCCTAGTGACACAGCACGTGTATCATGAATAAAGATGTGTTATCAATGAGTGGGTCCTAGTGACACAGCACGTGTATCATGAATAAAGGTGTGTTATCAATGGTTGGGTCCTAGTGACACAGCACGTGTATCATTAATAAAGGTGTGTTATCAATGGTTGGGTCCTAGTGACACAGCACGTGTATCATGAATAAAGGTGTGTTATCAGTAACTGGGTCCTAGTGACACAGCACGTGCATCATGAATAAAGGTGTGTTATCAGTAACTGGGTCCTAGTGACACAGCACGTGCATCATGAATAAAGGTGTGTTATCAGTAACTGGGTCCTAGTGACACAGCACGTGTATCATGAATACAGATGTGTTATCAATGAGTGGGTCCTAGTGACACAGCACGTGTATCATTAATAAAGGTGTGTTATCAATGGTTGGGTCCTAGTGACACAGCACGTGCATCATGAATAAAGGTGTGTTATCAATGGTTGGTTCCTAGTGACACAGCACGTGTATCATGAATAAAGATGTGTTATCAATGAGTGGGTCCTAGTGACACAGCACGTGCATCATGAATAAAGGTGTGTTATCAATGGTTGGTTCCTAGTGACACAGCACGTGCATCATGAATAAAGGTGTGTTATCAATGGTTGGTTCCTAGTGACACAGCACGTGCATCATGAATAAAGGTGTGTTATCAATGAGTGGGTCCTAGTGACACAGCACGTGCATCATGAATAAAGGTGTGTTATCAATGGTTGGGTCCTAGTGACACAGCACGTGCATCATGAATAAAGGTGTGTTATCAATGAGTGGGTCCTAGTGACACAGCACGTGTATCATTTGTAGATAGCATAAACATTAATTACAGTCTACATCCGTTATGTCGAATTCCATCGACTGAACAAAATACATCGACATAACCGAAGTTTGACGAAACGAAATTCGATATAAACAGATCCAGTTATATGTAAAATGATAGTGTCTGAAACGGGACTTTGATTCGACTTCGAGATAACCGGAGAATTCGACATAACTGTTTATATCGAATTTCGTTACATTAAACTTCGGTTATGTCGATGTATTTGTTCAGTCCGATGGAATTCGACATAACGGATGTAGACTGTATATAATTATTTTGGTAGAATTTGTAGTAGCAACGCTATTTATACATGGACATACGCATTATGCATTATTTAGCTGTTTGTTATGTTATGTCGCTATAGTTCCTATGTTTAGTGTACATGCATTTGTATTAATTCCCCTAATCTCTTTTTAGGTTGTTTTCTAGATAAAGCAAAGGGGCCCTGTCACGATTATTCACGACGCTACTACTTTAATGTAACTGCCGGGTATTGTCAGGCCTTTGTTTATGGCGGATGCGGGGGAAACTGGAACAGGTTCAACTCCCAGCCCGACTGTCATAAGACCTGCACATGTGCAACACCACCAGAAACAGGTCCTTGTCGTGGTCATATTAGGCGTTGGTTTTATAGTCCTGCTGATGGATGCTGTCGGCCATTTATATATGGAGGATGTGGTGGAAACAGTAATAGTTATGTAACGTGGACTGAATGTAGCAACATGTGCGGGTACCCTACAGCTGCCAGCAACTGGTCGTCATGGGGTGCCAGCTTGAGAAACAGGTCATCCGGCTCGCAAAAGGCAAATACAGCATCTTCCAGAAACGACTTTATGCGTGACTGGATGATGTGGAATCTTGCAACCGGTGGGGAGGGATTGGAGATTGAAGGTCTGGCAACACGAATAGGACAAGCACATATTCTTAATATGGCGAATTCAGGAACCGGAGCAAGCATGTCAGGCCAGGGTGCTGCTGGTGGATATTTCGGCAATGCTGGCTGGGAAAATGGACAGCAATCTTCAGGACTTGCAAACTGGGGACCAACATACAAAACTGGGAAACCAGGATCGTTCACGCCTCTTGGTAATGTTGGTTCAATTGCGAATATGATCAATACTGGTGTTAATGGAGAGATGCACGGGTTTGGAACTTGGGATCAAATGACTGCTGGGGGTCTAGGAGGTGCTGCACAGGGCTGGGGAGGACAAGGTCAGCCTAACTGGGCATCTAGTGGTCAGGGTTCAGAGCTAGGAATTTTCAACCAAGGTTTTGGGGGAGAATCAGGCTGGAATGGTATAATGGGAGCAGGATTATCAGGGCAAAGCCATTGGGGATCTCAAGGTCAAGGGTCAATCGGACAAGGCACCGGTGGACATGGTAACTGGAATTCTGGAGGAATGGGTAATGGCCAGTTTTCTGATTGGAGTACAGGTGCTACGGGACCTACTGGACATGGGCAATTTGGCAGTTGGAATACAGGACAGACGGGTGGATCCTTTTTGGGGCATGATATGGGAAATGCTGGAATGGAAATTCTGTATTTGGTAGGTCAACTAGGACGTGGGACTCTTAAGCCATCAGATCTGATTAGTCTTGCAGAAAGGTTTGGGGCAATTGGTCCAACTGGAAACATAAATATCCATACACTAGCAACTAGAATGGTTGGAGATTTGCAAGGCCCCAATGGTGCTATGAACATGGCTCATCTGAAAGGTGTTGCACAAAACTTTGGAGCATTAGATACCAACGGTAACATAAACATACCATTACTGATAAAGGGCATAGCGGAAAATCTAACTGGCCTAGGACTAACTAATAATGTAGGTGTTGATGGCCTACCATCACTGGACGAATTCGCTTGGCTAGGATCTGGAAAAAATTCAATTGGAGGGGCGGGTGTTGGAGGAGGAGCAGGTGGCAGACGTGCGGATGTGGGACGAATTGGTACTGGAAGTGGACCACTTCTCGGAGGGGGAAGTGCCGGTGGTTTGGCGAGTAGTGGAGCATGGCCAAGTGATCGAGGTACAAGCGGAGGACTTGGTGTCGGAAGTGGGCCGCTTCTCGGAGGGGGAGGTGCCGGTGGTATGGCGAGTAGTGGAGCATGGCCAGGTGATAGAGGTACAAGCGGAGGACTTGGTGTCGGAAGTGGGCCGCTTCTCGGAGGGGGAGGTGCCGGTGGTTTGGCGAGTAGTGGAGCATGGCCAGGTGATAGAGGTACAAGCGGAGGACTTGGTGTCGGAAGTGGGACGCTTTTCGGAGGAGGAGGAGGAGGAGGAGGAGGAGGCGGTGTTGGAAGAGGGGTGGATGTCAGTGGTGGTGCTGGGAATGCTGGAGCAGGAGGAACAAGGGGAACTGGAGGTGCTGCTGCTGGAGGCGCATCCGGCACTACTGTGGTAGGAGTTGTGAATTCTGCTGGAATGTCTGCAGGAGGAGGGCCTAGACGCGGTTCATATGGCAGAAAATAAATATATATTACTGTTGTTCACGTGTGATTTCAAGGACCTGGCAGAGAAATACAATGCATACGTAGTAATCTTACAGCTCGGAATGAATTATTATTTTATTTTACATTAAACCTAATGTGATAGCAGATTAGCTTTGATGTATACGAGGGAGTAGACTATTAGTATGATCATATTTATACTCAAAACATGACATTTTAATAAAACGTACAGCTGGGAAACAGTTTTAATAGTTTATGTTAAACAGCAGTAGTAACACTGTTGCTTAGTGCAGATGACAGCATACCATGCGGAGCTTACATACGACTAGAGCTAATTAGTGAATGACGTGTGGGAACTCCGAAGGTAATTAAGATAAATAGAACATTCATTTAGCGCAGCTAAACCGATCTGATATGAAACCTGGTTTTGGCGGCTTAATGCGGCATGCATGTGTACACATTTATGGAGATAATCTCAATAAGCTATAAGCTTTCGATTTAATCTATTTTCGTTTTGTATGCAATATATATGTACTGTACATTATGTATAGGATATAAGCCGTAAACGATCCAATATGTAACATATTGGACTGTGTGAGGCTCTTAGCGCCGAAGACTGTACCAATATTTTACATATTGAATCTGTTCGAGGCTTATATCTTACTTAAAGCACACACATATAACAAGATCCTACTAAATAAAATTGTTAATTTCGGATTTCGGGGATTTAATATAATACTTGACATCAGTCCAATATTAATAACAATGGACTGCAAGTACAAATGTATAACGTCACAACAGTGTTTTAAGAGCGAATAAGTATGTTTAAACAAAACCGACATTCTTGTCAAATTTGATTATATTAACCCGTTCAACACCAAGTAACTGACATGAACTGGTGCATGATATATTTAGACCAATAAATTAATAGGAAAATTACATTTGGATCAGTTCATTTATCGAAATATGTCATTTTGTCTAAAAATAGTAATATTACTGGCAAAAAATGCAGATCCTGATGAGAAGTGCTCGCAACTAACCGGCCCATCTGGATCTACACTTTTTGTATGTCTATTTATAGGTACAAATCGAGTTAGGTTCCCGGTATCTGATTTGAGAGAGAAAAGAAAAACCTACATTACTGGAATCGAACGACTCCAGTACAGTCTGGTACGGGGTATTTTAGCACCGTAATTTAACATCTACTAAGTAATCCCATTGCTGTGGACAAAACACTCCCCAGAGACGGATATGTAGTCCAGTGGTAACACGCTGGACTGGTAATCCAGGGATCGCAGGTTCGATCCCCCGTCTGATTCTAATAAAATTAATAGTCTTTCAGACGGGACGTTAAACCGAGGTCTCGTGTAGGTGCTTTACAAGAACGTACAAGAACCAGAGGAGATTCTGGAATGGGTCTCTGTCTGTATCATTGCACTATCCTCCAAAATCTAAAATAACTAATCTCTTCAGGAGGCGTCGCTCATATGGGCAACCGGTAGCGACGATAAATAAACGTAAAAAAACCAAAAACACTCATGAAACATCAAAATTAGATGTTCATCTTTCACTCCTTTCAGGTTCAGCGTTTCCCTTCGCAATGTAATATTGCTCTTTAAAACATTGCCATATGTGGCATCCGTGGTCCAGTGGTAGAGCGTCGGATTTGGAATCGATCGGTCCCGGGTTCGATACTCGGTCAGGCCACGTATGTAGCGTCATTGGTCACGGCACCTCACACACATTGCTTAGTACTGGTTAACCACTTAGGTCGGCTAAGCTTGCCCAGGAAAAAACATGTATACGTCCCCACAAGGGGTTTGACATTAATGGAACATACATACATATAGATCAATGACTGTGCAGAAATACTACTTGAAGCGTGAGATTGTGTTACAGTAGAAATACTACCTACGTGAACCGTGAGTCTGTGTTACAGTAGAAATACTACGTGAAGCGTGAGTCTGTGTTACAGTAGAAATACTACCTACGTGAACCGTGAGTCTGTGTTACAGTAGAAATACTACGTGAAGCGTGAGTCTGTGTTACAGTAGAAATACTACCTACGTGAACCGTGAGTCTGTGTTACAGTAGAAATACTACGTGAAGCGTGAGTCTGTGTTACAGTAGAAATACTACGTGAAGCGTGAGTCTGTGTTTCAGTAGAAATACTACGTGAAGCGTGAGTCTGTGATACAGTAGAAATACTACGTGAAGCGTGAGTCTGTGTTTCAGTAGAAATACTACGTGAAGCGTGAGTCTGTGTTACAGTAGAAATACTACGTGAAGCGTGAGTCTGTGTTTCAGTAGAAATACTACGTGAAGCGTGAGTCTCTGTTACAGTAGAAATACTACGTGAAGCGTGAGTCTGTGTTTCAGTAGAAATACTACGTGAAGCGTGAGTCTGTGTTACAGTAGAAATACTACGTGAAGCGTGAGTCTCTGTTACAGTAGAAATACTACATGAAGCGTGAGTCTGTGTTACAGTAGAAATACTACGTGAAGCGTGAGTCTGTGTTACAGTAGAAATACTACGTGAAGCGTGAGCTTGTGTTTCAGTAGAAATACTACGTGAAGCGTGAGTCTCTGTTACAGTAGAAATACTACGTGAAGCGTGAGTCTGTGTTTCAGTAGAAATACTACGTGAAGCGTGAGTCTGTGTTTCAGTAAAAATACTACGTGAAGCGTGAGTCTGTGTTACAGTAGAAATACTACGTGAAGCGTGAGTCTGTGTTACAGTAGAAATACTTCGTGAATCGTGAGTCTGTGTTATAGTAGAAATACTACGTGAAGTGTGAGTCAACCAGACGTCAATATTTCTCGCTGTTATTGTTTGCTTTGCTTTTTACGGGGCTCGCACCAACAGCTTAGTTCATATGGCGACTCTCCGGCTATTGTTTATGGAGGAAGACCCCGGGTGCCCCTCCGATCAGGCACCCTGACAGAACCACCGACCCACCGACCAACCACAAACCCGAGCAGTATTTCAGATATACCGCAAACCAGCTTGGATAGCTTCCTCACTGGGAAGCTCGGATCGACAGGCTATGGGCAAATCAACGACTCTAACCACCCTGACACGGATGTCCCCTCAATGTATATGTATGTAGATGGCTTGCATGTATATATGTACAACCTGGATGTCCTGCTTTCTGTTTGACTGCTCAATATTGTTCATAGTAGTCATTACACATGTACCAATATACACGACTTCATCTTCTGGCAGTCTACTATACGATATGCATTGAACTGTTGCGATTTTTATTTTCTTCAATTTCATATTTCAGTTGGCTAAGATACAAAATATCCAAACCCACTTGGTCGTACATAGGCACCATTACTACATGCATGTATATCTAAATTCGGCTGTTCGATTAGCACAGTGGTTAGCGCGCTCGCTTCTCACCATATGAAAACTGGCTAGGACCGGGAATTATGTGAGCTGGTACGGTAGCCGCCAGATCGGACAAGTGAGGTTTCTCCGGGTACTCCGGTTTCCTCCCACACCACGAATGACACATTAACGCTTTCATCCGAGCCAATGAGAATGATTAATATAAGTTGTTAAAGCTTGTTTCGCAATCGTTGTAAATTAAATCAAGTTTAAACTTATCTGAACGGTGTGTATATATGGTACTTTAAACCGAGGTATCGTATCTGTGCTTTACACCGTGCACGTAAAAGAACCAAATGAGATTCTGGAATGGGTCTCTGTCTGTATCATTGCACTATCCTCCAAAAATCTGAAATGACTAATATCTTTAGGAGGCGTCGCTCATATGGACAACCGGTAGCGACTGTTTAAAGTCCCATCTGAAAGACTGTTAATTTTATTAGGGTCAGACGGGAGATCGAACCTGCTATCCCTGGATTACCAGTCCAGCGTGCGTGTTACCACTGGACTACAGATCCGTCTGTGTTATTTACCATAGTTGAATTCTCTATATATAATAATACAGTATTAGCGAAAACATTCAGACGGCTCTGTAGTTCAGTGGTAACACGCTGGACTGGTAATCCAGGGATCGCAGTTTCGATCCCCCATCTGACCCTAATAAAATTAACAGTCTTTCAGATGGGAGTTTAAACCGAGGTCTCGTGTCGGTGCTGCACACCGTGCACGTAAAAGAAACAGATGAGACTCTGAAATGAGTCTCTGTCTGTATCAGTGCACTATCCTCCAAAAATCTAAAATTACTAATCTCTTCAGGAGGCGTCTCTCATATGGGCAACCGGTAGCGACGATAAATAAACGTAAACCACACACGGTAAATAATATAATTAATTTCAGAATACTTTGAACATTCTATCTTGTAATCTAAAAATGGCGGACAATCTATTAAAATGGCGGACAATCTATTAAAAATGGCGGACAATCTATTAAAAATGGCGGACAATCTATTAAAATGGCGGACAATCTATTAAAAATGGCGGACAATCTATTAATATCATTTTTTACCCGGCATTGATGGATAATTTGTATGATGTTTTGCCAGAAAGGAAATACAATATTGCACGAAAGGAATTGTTTTACGCTTTTGCATAGGAGACAATTAGGAGAAGCATAACCTATCCCTATATGATTCCATGTTATACTAATGTGTACATAGAAAGGAAGGATTATACCAGAGGACAAAGAAAACGCACAGCTACATTATATACTAGAGGACAAAGAAAACGCACACCTACATTATATACTAGAGGACAAAGAAAACGCACAGCTACATTATATACTAGAGGACAAAGAAAACGCACACCTACATTATATACCAGAGGACAAAGAAAACGCACAGCTACATTATATACTAGAGGGCAAAGAAAACGTACACCTACATTATATACCAGAGGACAAAGAAAACGCACACCTACATTATATACTAGAGGACAAAGAAAACGCACACCTACATTATATACCAGAGGACAAAGAAAACGCACACCTACATTATATACTAGAGGACAAAGAAAACGCACACCTACATTATATACTAGAGGGCAAAGAAAACGCACACCTACATTATATGCTAGAGGACAAAGAAAACGCACACCTACATTATATACTAGAGGACATAGAAAACGCACACTTACATTATGTACTAGAGGGCAAAGAAAACACACATCTACATTATATACTAGAGGGCAAAGAAAACTCACACCTACATTATATGATTATTATTACATGAAAACGAAATACGAAGGATTCCGTCAAAGATATATCACATCCTTTTTACAAAACACAAACTGAACAACTAAAAATATTCCAAAATGTTTAAAATTATGTATTTATATAGTTAATGTTTTTTTTATGTAAAACACACACTTATCCGAAGTGTGCGTTTTCTATGTCCTTACAGAAGCTGGAGCCGTTACGATTGTGCCCTTAGGCAAGGCATTTAAATTCCACCTTGCCTCTTCTCTCTCCCCGGTGGCGATGGATTCCATCAGGAATGAGGTATCGAGAGTGATTAATATAAGTTGAAAGAACTTGTTTAGCAATCGAGCTAAATTAAATTTGTATAAACTAACTATTTGTATGAACTAACTATTTGTATGAACTAACTATTTGTATGAACTAACTATTTGTATGAACTAACTATTTGTATGAATTAAATATAAACAGAAAACAAGATTTATGAATCCAGTTTTATTTTGATACTAAGACTATGTCTAAATACAGCATCGAGCTGATTAATAAATACATTTTCTATCTCATAAGAAAAAATAAACATACGAGTCAATAGTTACAATACAAACATGAGTTTTGTTTTTGGGGGTTAAAGTTGCACCAACAGCTTAGGTCATACGTCGAATCTCCAGCTATCATTGGTCGATGGGAGAGCCCGGTGGCCCTTTGTGCAGCATTGTTGACACGGACGGGTACCCGAGTAGAACCATCGACTTACCGCATGCCAGCTTGATTGATAGCGTCCTCACATGAAATAACTCGACACTCCTGTGAGATTCGAACATACAGCTGTGAGGGGCACGTGAAGTCAACGACCATAACAAGGCCCCCACAAACACATGTAAGTCAGTGTCCTTCTGGCGACATGCGCATGCTTCATTAGAACAATTAACCCTTTCAACACCACATACCTCTAAATAGGCTTACAAAAAGTGCAGATCTAGATGAGCCGGCTCGTCAAGATCTGCTCTTTTTGCAAGGAATATTACTATTTTTTAGACAAAAGTACCCATTTTGATAAATGAACTGGTCCAAATGTAATTTTCTTATTAATTTATTTGTTTAAAAAATATCGTGGACCAGTCCATGTCAGTTACGTGGTGTTGAATGGGTTACGTGTAAATAATTATGCTAAATAACGTAGATTATGCAGCCAACAAACACGGGTATACTGATATGTAAGAATATATATATATATCTGGTGGCCATGGTTCAGAGCTAGGAATGTTCAACCAAGGTTTTGGGGGAGATTCAGGCTGGAATGGTATAATGGGAGCAGGATTATCAGGGCAAAGCCATTGGGGATCTCAAGGTCAAGGGTCAATCGGACAAGGCACCGGTGGACATGGTAACTGGAATTCTGGAGGCATGGGTAATGGCCAGCTTTCTGATATATATATATTCTGATCTTAAAATCATATTCCTGTATAAAATAGGGAAGTAAACAATGTTTGGAGAGAGAAAAAACAAGCTAAAAGTTATTTATGTACATTCATTTCTTTGTGACGAAGCAACGGAGAAACGGAGCCAGGACGAAAGCAGAACGAACAAAGACGAACCTCGTCAAAATAAAGATGTTCTTGATTGCTTCAACATTTCGCCGGACAATTAAGATGTCGACAAAAATGAATTATTCCCACGAGGAGCATTTCATTACATTTTATTTTGCGATTATAATAATATAGTTCTAAGTAATATGTACTATGTAATTTGTAGTTGCCAATGCTACGCAGCTTATTCCGGTATTACAACGAAGCCACGAAACAATACACAACATCACACTAACGTTTTACATTATTACGAGATTTTACAACATTTAAATCTGAATAATGCTGAAAGACATAAATTAAAAATAAATAATATAATAAGAAAGAATAAAAATATGTGTGTTTTAACTGCCGAAATTTCTCTCTTGCTCTCGTGCCTTTTTTTGTTTTTTTAGGGTATAAAATTGCACCAACGGCTTAGGCCATGTGTGTTATACGTTTATTTAATGGACTGCTCGGATGGGCACCCGGGGTCGTCCTCCACCAATACTAGCTGGATAATCGTCATATACTATAAGCATTACTATCCTCCAAAAGTCATTTTAGATTTTTGGAGGATAGTAATGCTTATAGTATATGACGATTATCCAGCTAGTATTGGTGGAGGACGACCCCGGGTGCCCATCCGAGCAGTATTTCAGGCATGGACGGACGGACGGACGGATGGACACTCAAGTAGAACCACAGAGCTTCCGCAAGGCAGCTGGATAGCTTCCTCGTGTAAAAGAATATCCCCATCAATTCAATTCACTTTTTTTCAATTCAATATACAGTTTACATCCGTTATGTCAAAATCGGTTATGTCGAATTATCCGGTTATCTCGAAGCCGGATCAAAGTCCGTTTCAGACTGCATGGATCTGTTTATATCGAATTTCGTTAAGTCAAACTTCGGTTATGTCGAAGTATTTTGTTCGGTCCGACGGAATTCGACATAACGGATGTAGACTGTATGTTATTTGGCATACACATATAATTTGTTCATCGTCATAAACATAACAGCCACTCCGAGCAGTATGTCAGCGGTGATGGACACGTGGGCTTTAACCACTCGGCCACGGGGTGATGGACACGTGATTTGAATGTAACGGCCTTAACCACTCGGCCACGGGGTGATGGACAAGTGGGCCTTAACCACTCGACCACGGGGTGATGTACAAGTGGGCCTTAACCACTCGGCCACGTGGTGATGTACAAGTGGGCCTTAACCACTCGGCCACGGGGTGATGGACAAGTGGGCCTTAACCACTCGGCCACGGGGTGATGGACAAGTGGGCCTTAACCACTCGGCCACGCGGTGATGGACAAGTGGGCCTTAACCACTCGGCCACGCGGTGATGGACAAGTGGACCTTAACCACTCGGCCACGGGGTGATGGACAAGTGGGCCTTAACCACTCGGACACGGGGTGATGGACAAGTGGGCCTTAACCACTCGGCCACGGGGTGATGGACAAGTGGGCCTTAACCACTCGGACACGGGGTGATGGACAAGTGGGGCTTAACCACTCGGACACGGGGTGATGGACAAGTGATTTGGATTTAACGACCTTAACCACTCGGCCAGAGGTCTCGTATCGGTGCTTTACACCATGCACGTAGAGGAACCAGAGGAGACTCTGGAATGGGTCTCTGTCTGTATCATTGCACTATCATCCAACAAATCTAAAATGACTAATCTCTTCAGGAGGCGCCTCTCATATGGGCAACCGGTAGCGACGATAAATAAACGTAAAAACAACTTGGAAAAATAAACAGACTATATATTGTCAGCTCAAAATTAAAAACAAAAATGTCAACTCTCAATTTCACAGTTATTGTCACCACTACGCAATGTCCATCTATATCACTAAAATCATAAATACTTTTATAAAAACAATATATATAATAATAATAAATAATAATAACAATAATAATAATAAATACCAACAAAGCATAAAAATGAAACGTAATCCTAGTCCTAATAAGATTTACATGTACATATATTTTTCGAGCATATTACATTTCATTTTTTTAGAGGATATGTTCCGACCCCTACTAGTCACTGGACGGAGAAAATAAATTGGATCCCACATTTTGGAGACCAAAATCGAAAATAAATGTCTTAGTTTGGATTTCTTTGCTAGAACTCTTGAGTCGTTTATTACATAGATATGCACTTTAGCCTATTGTTTGCCGTTATGTGTCTACCACACTACTGTCTACCACACTACTGTCTACCACACTACTGTCTACCACACTACTGCCTACCACACTACTGTCTACCACACTACTGCCTACCACACTACTGTCTACCACACTACTGTCTACCACACTACTGTCTACCACACTACTGTCTACCACACTACTGCCTACCACACTACTGTCTACCACACTACTGCCTACCACACTACTGTCTACCACACTACTGTCTACCACACTACTGTCTACCACACTACTGTCTACCACACTACCGTCTACCACACTACTGTCTACCACACTACTGCCCACCACACTACTGCCCACCACACTACTGTCTACCACACTACTGTCTACCACACTACTGTCTACCACACTACTGTCTACCACATTACTGTCTACCACACTACTGTCTACCACACTACTGCCTACCACACTACTGTCTACCACACTACTGTCTACCACACTACTGTCTACCACACTACTGTCTACCACACTACTGTCTACCACACTACTGTCTACCACACTACTGTCTACCACACTACTGTCTACCACACTACTGTATACCACACTACTGTCTACCACACTACTGTCTACCACACTACTGCCTACCACACTACTGCCTACCACACTACTGTCTACCACACTACTGCCTACCACACTACTGCCTACCACACTACTGTCTACCACACTACTGTCTACCACACTACTGTCTACCACACTACTGTCTACCACACTACTGTCTACCACACTACTGCCTACCACACTACTGCCTACCACACTACTGTCTACCAGCCAGGTTATGTGCCTACCACACTACTGTCTACCAGCCAGGTTATGTGCCTACCACACTACTGTCTACCAGCCAGGTTATGTGCCTACCACACTACTGTCTACCAGCCAGGTTATTTGCCTACCACAATACTGTCTACCACCCAGGTTATTTGCCTACCACAATACTGTCTACCACCCAGGTTATGTGCCTACCACACTACTGTCTACCACCCAGGTTATGTGCCTACCACACTACTGTCTACCAGCCAGGTTATGTGCCTACCACACTACTGTCTACCAGCCAGGTTATGTGCCTACCACACTACTGTCTACCACCCAGGTTATGTGCCTACCACACTACTGTCTACCAGCCAGGTTATGTGCCTACCACACTACTGTCTACCAGCCAGGTTATGTGCCTACCACACTACTGTCTACCAGCCAGGTTATGTGCCTACCACACTACTGTCTACCAGCCAGGTTATGTGCCTACCACAATACTGTCTACCACCCAGGTTATGTGCCTACCACACTACTGTCTACCAGCCAGGTTATGTGCCTACCACACTACTGTCTACCAGCCAGGTTATTTGCCTACCACAATACTGTCTACCAGCCAGGTTATTTGCCTACCACAATACTGTCTACCAGCCAGGTTATGTGCCTACCACACTACTGTCTACCAGCCAGGTTATTTGCCTACCACAATACTGTCTACCACCCAGGTTATTTGCCTACCACAATACTGTCTACCAGCCAGGTTATGTGCCTACCACACTACTGTCTACCAGCCAGGTTATTTGCCTACCACAATACTGTCTACCAGCCAGGTTATTTGCCTACCACACTACTGTCTACCAGCCAGGTTATTTGCCTACCACACTACTGTCTACCAGCCAGGTTATGTGCCTACCACAATACTGTCTACCACCCAGGTTATGTGCCTACCACACTACTGTCTACCAGCCAGTTATGCCTACCACATACTGTCTACCACCAGGTTATTTGCCTGCCACAATACTGTCTACCACCCAGGTTATTTGCCTACCACAATACTGTCTACCACCCAGGTTATGTGCCTACCACACTACTGTCTACCAGCCAGGTTAATTGCCTACCACACTACTGTCTACCAGCCAGGTTATTTGCCTACCACACTACTGTCTACCAGCCAGGTTATGTGCCTACCACAATACTGTCTACCACCCAGGTTATGTGCCTACCACACTACTGTCTACCAGCCAGGTTATGTGCCTACCACACTACTGTCTACCAGCCAGGTTATGTGCCTACCACAATACTGTCTACCAGCCAGGTTATGTGCCTACCACAATACTGTCTACCACCCAGGTTATTTGCCTACCACACTACTGTCTACCAGCCAGGTTATGTGCCTACCACACTACTGTCTACCAGCCAGGTTATGTGCCTACCACACTACTGTCTACCAGCCAGGTTGATACGCTGTGTTTTCCAGTCTGATATAACGTTTGCTGGTTTGATACGGTCAAATGCCCGTATCAAACCAGAAAAAGACGCATCATAACTAGTTCCTTAGAAAATAAATGCGCACTGGGTGTTATTTTGTTTCCTACCGTAGCGTATATGAGTGTAAATTTGAAAGATAACAGATATTTGTATTTTCGTGGAAATATTTACAATCGATTTCGTGTATCTAATTCAGTAATTGTGATTTATTCCTGACAAATGGCTGTTATCAATTTACATCGGGTCCGGTGGTAGTCCGGTGGTAGCACGCTGGATTGGTAATCCAGGGATCGCAGGTTCGATCCCCCGTCTGACCATAATAAAATAAACAATCTTTCAAATGGGAAGTAAACCGAGGTCTCGTGTCGGTGCTGTACACGGTGTACGTAAAGGAACAAGAGTAGACTCTGGAATTGGTCACTGTCTGTATCCTTGCACTATCCACCAACAATCTAAAATGACTAATCTCTTCAGGAGGCGTCGCTCATATGGGCAATTGGTAGCGACAATAAATAAACGTAAAGCACACGCACCTAAGCTAAATATGATAATAGCCACGTAATAACCTTTAAATCTTGAGAGTCTGCTAAAACACGGGTATGGTGCGGTGCACGTGTAGTTAGCTAAAACACGGGTATGATGCGGTGCACGTGTAGTTAGCTTAAACACGGGTATGGTGCGGTGCACGTGTAGTTAGCTTAAACACGGGTATGGTGCGGTGCACGTGTAGTTAGCTAAAACACGGGTATGGTGCGGTGCACGTGTAGTTAGCTTAAACACGGGTATGGTGCGGTGCACGTGTAGTTAGCTAAAACACGGGTATGGTGCGGTGCACGTGTAGTTAGCTTAAACACGGGTATGGTGCGGTGCACGTGTAGTTAGCTAAAACACGGGTATGGTGCGGTGCACGTGTAGTTAGCTTAAACACGGGTATGGTGCGGTGCACGTGTAGTTAGCTTAAACACGGGTATGGTGCGGTGCACGTGTAGTTAGCTTAAACACGGGTATGGTGCGGTGCACGTGTAGTTAGCTTAAACACGGGTATGGTGCGGTGCACGTGTAGTTAGCTTAAACACGGGTATGGTGCGGTGCACGTGTAGTTAGCTTAAACACGGGTATGGTGCGGTGCACGTGTAGTTAGCTTAAACACGGGTATGTATGGTGCGGTGCACATGTAGTTAGCTAAAACACGGGTATGGTGCGGTGCACGTGTAGTTAGCTTAAACACGGGTATGGTGCGGTGCACGTGTAGTTAGCTTAAACACGGGTATGTATGGTGCGGTGCACATGTAGTTAGCTAAAACACGGGTATGTATGGTGCGGTGCACATGTAGTTAGCTAAAACACGGGTATGGTGCGGTGCACGTGTAGTTAGCTTAAACACGGGTATGGTGCGGTGCACGTGTACTTAGCTTAAACACGGGTATGGTGCGGTGCACGTGTATTTAGCTTAAACACGGTATGTATGGTGCGGTGCACGTGTAGTTAGCCTAAACACGGGTATGTATGGTGCGGTGCACGTGTAGTTAGCTTAAACACGGGTATGGTGCGGTGCACGTGTAGTTAGCTTAAACACGGGTATGTATGGTGCGGTGCACATGTAGTTAGCTAAACACGGGTATGTATGGTGCGGTGCACATGTAGTTAGCTAAAACACGGGTATGGTGCGGTGCACGTGTAGTTAGCTTAAACACGGGTATGGTGCGGTGCACGTGTAGTTAGCTTAAACACGGGTATGGTGCGGTGCACGTGTAGTTAGCTAAAACACGGGTATGGTGCGGTGCACGTGTAGTTAGCCTAAACACGGGTATGGTGCGGTGCACGTGTAGTTAGCTTAAACATATTTTATTCAGTTCATTCAATATATATATATATACAGTATACAAATAGACAGGATATCTGAAATGGATTGGAAAACAAGCTGAGAGCTTATGTAAATTCCTTTCCATGAGGATGTTACAATATAAAGCTGTTCGCATTGAGAGCGGTATTGAGAGCGGTTAGTGAGACACGTGTAGTTGCTGTACGTGTTGTCATTCATCGTAGTAGTTAATCAACCATATATGTGTCAGTATTTGCATTTGTAATTTGTTTTCTGCATTAACACAGTACACGTATACATACAATACTAACTATCGTCTACTAACTACCAGTATCAGAGAAAGACGAATAGTTCACAACCAATAACTTGCTTTTAAAATATAGTCTACATCCGTTATGTCAAAGTCGGTTATGTCGAATTCTCCGGTTATCTCGAAGTCGGATCAAAGTACCATTTCAGACACTATCATTTACATATAACTGTATAACTGTATATAACTGTGTATATAGAATTTCGATCAAAAGTCGGATCAAAGTACCATTTCAGACACTATCATTTACATATAACTGTATAACTGTATATAACTGTTTATATAGAATTTCGTCAAACTTCGGTTATGTCGAAGTATTTTGTTCGGTCGGACCGAATTCGACATAACGGATGTAGACTGCATTACAAATCAATAACAATATTTGAAACACAGATAAATCTATAATATAGGTTTCAAGTTTTGGTAAGCAAATCGATAAATAAATTTCATTTTCCATAATATATATATTATTTATTATATATATATACAGGATCTTACATGAGTGGTGATTTCATACAATATTTTATTAAACGAGTTTTGGAATTATATAAGCGAGCCTTTTGGCGAGCATGATAGCAACATTAGTTAAATTACAAAACAAGTTTCATAAAATATGGTATGAAATCATCACGATGTAAAATACTGTATATATATATTATGGTAAAATAAATGTATGTATCGATTTGCTTACCAACACTTCTACCTATCTATCACATTACCAAAGTAACAACAATCATAAATTTGAAGAAATAAAACGTTTCTGTTTGCCAGTATATTTTTTAGCCTTGTTACTTTAAAGCGACACTACATCGGTGAAAACGCAAATGTCAACAAATGTAATTTCCTATTATATGGTATAATTTTTTTCCAAATATTTTCCTCAAAAACTAAGTATTTCGACTAATAAACAAACGTCGTATACGCGGTTTGTTGACATAACAAACTAATGTAAATAGTGTCGACATCCATGCGGAATACAACGCGTATATCTTGAATAACTCGAGTTATGATACATATTTGTCGCTATATCTCACATGTGTGCCTATGCATATTTATTTGTAGACTAATCTTAGTTGAATTATCTCTAGACGACAGTATCATGCGTTAATTATTGACTCCAATAACAAACACACGTCAATTCAGGAGCATGGATGCCAGTTATATGAAATCCTACTTTCACGTTTGAAAGTTTGTTGACCACAAAATCACTGTTTATTTATTCAATGTTAGTGTTCAAATGTATTCAGAAGATTGTGAAGTAGCAATACATGTATACGTTAACAAATGCATTGTTTTGGCTTTTTGCAATGTAATGTCGCTTTAAGCAGCAACCGTACGCCGTAGTGAATAGCACCTGCTAATAAAACAACTGCATGCATACAATCGGCATGCTATTTTTAATCACCGCTAGTCGATATTTAGCATCTTATTGATTTAAGCAATTGATTTTCAACAATTAAAGCATGAACGCAAATACTATGTATATGTTGAATGTCTATTGCAAGCTGTCAATGTCATGCCGCGTCCATTCATTCCAGGTGTTATCAAACGTGTGGTAATATAGGAATGTATGTCATGACTGTATTACACTGAACACAAGCAAAGTTATGTGATAAATAGAAAATATAATATAATTTACAAGAGGCTACTTTAGTACTTCGACAAGATACCTAAATGTATGACATTGTAATTAGGTTTAAACATTTAGAAAAATTCTACGATAACTGTATTAACGAAGCTTCAAACAAAATTGGACAGTACTGACACTGATCATCTGCGTTCGAGTACTATACTTATCATCTGTGTTCGAGAAGGTGCTGACTATACTTATCATCTGTGTTCGAGAAGGTGTTGACTATACTTATCATCTGTGTTCGAGAAGGTGTTGACTATGCTTATCATCTGTGTTCGAGAAGGTGCTGACTATACTTATCATCTGTGTTCGAGAAGGTGCTGACTAGATTTTGGAGCATAGTGCATGATACAGACAGAGACCCATTCCAGAATCTCCTCTGGTTCTTTTACGTGCATGGTGTAAAGCACCGACACGAGACCTCGGTTTAACGTCCCATCTGAAAGACTGTTAATTTCATTAGGGTCAGACGGGGGCTCGAACCCGCGATCCCTGGATTACCAGTCCAGCGTGTTACCACTGGACTACAGATCCGTCTGCACACACAGTCCTATACATTACTTGTAACATTATTACAGTGGAGTGTGTGTTACATGCAACTAGTTAGAAGTAGAAGTTGGTAGACAAACATTATTGCTGGGAACATACTCGCTAGGATATATCACAAGACCAGTGGTGTGTGGCCATCTTTTCTAAAATCATAGACATATTTTAACCATACAAAGGCAATACAATGCCTAACAGTACACATATAAAAGGTGAGGCCTGGGCTTAAATTAAACTACACTATGAATGATATGGTAATAATGCTTGAAATATAATTATTGTATTGTATCTTACGATTGTGCTCTTAGACAAGGTATTTAAATTCCACGTTGCGTCTTCTCTCTCCATCGTAGCCATGGCCCCGAGGTTATAAAACTGTTCTCCAATCTCAAACTCTAACTCAAAGAAATTGATTGGTTGGATCTGAGTTTTACACCCAGCAGAACCAATCAGAAACTTGAGTCGGAGTTTTTCACCCAGCAGAACCAATCAGAAACTTGAATCGGAGTTTTACACCCAGCAGAACCAATCAGAAACTTGAGTCGGAGTTTTATACCCAGCAGAACCAATCAGAAACTTGAGTCGGAGTTTGAGATTGGAGAAAAGTTTTATAACCTTGGGGCATGAATTCCACCAGGAATGAGGTCTCGAGAGTGATCAATATAAGTTGTAAGAACTTTTTTCACAAATACATTTGTATAGACTACTGACAAAATAACAACTAATTATTTTAAAATATTTGCTTCGCTCTCTGGTGTAAAAGCACACTGCTGGAGACGAGTATACTATACTGACAGCAAAAAGAAACTGTGCACTTGCCTGAGAGGCAAAATTGATATCCTTTTAGAAAAAAATAAAGGCAAATTTCGTATCAAAATGTGCGAAATATTGAGTAAATTAGTGCAATGTGTGAATGATTATTTTCTTCACTCATGATAGTAAAATCCAGTATTCTAAAATTTGTAACGAAAAAGTAACCCTCAATATAAAATTGCACATTTTTTTATGGTGGCAGTATATATATAACTATTGAATGAAAGACAATAATTAACAATTTCATAAAGTATTCCTCTATCTATATACACGTATATATAACTATAACAACATTTTTTAAATATAACTTTGTTTTAGTGGAAACCTCATTAATGGATATATACTCACGCGAAAAAGAAAGTGTGCACTTGGTTAGAGGGGAAATTATACACTTATATTCACACGTAAAACACTGTTCTGATAATTATCAAATTTCAATTAAAAGTAAAACATATACCAATACATTTGTGCACATTTTGATACTAGATTAGCCTATTTATTGCTTCTATATGTGTATAAAAATTGTCCCTCTAACCAAGTGCACACTTTCTTTTTCGTGTGAGTATATACATGTATGATAGCACGTTCGACTTCTTCCAACTTCCATAAACCTGGACCAGATTCTATCTCATACTTTAATGTTGCCCAATTACGACTTGAATCAACGTTTTACAAAATAGTAATCCTGAAATGATGGTAATTAATTATTTACCATCAACCACAGACGCTTGGGGTCTGGACAAATGTGTGTGGGTTCAAAACCACAAAACTAAGAAACTTTTGTTTTTGTTTTTAAGAACACTATGATACACTATGATACACGTTGTTTGGTTTTTTTAGGAACACTATGATACACTATGATACACATTGTTTGGGTTTTTAGGAACACTATGATACACATTGTTTTTAAGGAACACTATGATACACTATGATACACATTGTTTGGTTTTTTTAAGAATACTATGATACACTATGATACACATTGTTTGGTTTTTTAAGGAACACTATGATACACATTTTTATTTTTTTAAGAACACTATGATACACATAGGCTTGACACTATGCATAACATTTGTACACCATTCCAAGCAAGTTTAAAAATGACACCCCATCACTATGAAGGCTATATACTCAGGACAGTGACGGGGTGTCATTTTTAAACTTGCTTGGAATGGCGTAAATGTTTTTTTATGTATAGTGTCAAGCCTATAGTGTATCACAGTGTTCTTAAAAACAAAACAAAAAAAGGTTTCTTAGTTTTGTGGTTTTGAACCCGCAAACATTTGTCTAGACCCCAAGCCTCTGTGTCATCAACCTATAGCCTGGGAACAGGCGTCGAAATAGTTTGCCTGGTCAGTCAAATAAATATATTTTAACACCGAGACTATTAATTGGGCCGTATTGAGTTTCTAATAATATCAATGTCAGTTTGCCAGAAGTTAAAACATGAAAAATCGACACACTGGAACCCAGGCTAATCAACTTATACAGATCATTCGATACATCAAAATATGTACCGATTTCAAATTATGTGTATAATTTTTGTTTGGTTTAAAGTCATCTCAACAGCTTAGATCATATGTCTACTCTCCAGCTCTCCATTGGTGGAGGAAGACAAATAGTGTACCTCCGAGCAGCATTTCACGAGACGTGCACCCTGGTAGAACCACTGACCTCCCCGCAAGCAAGCTGGATAGCGTCCTCACATTAAATCGACAACCCCAGTGGGATTTGAACCTAGAGCTGTGAGGGACAAGTGATTTGACCACCGGCCTTAACCACTAGACCCCGGAGAATACTACAGTATGAGAGAGTCCTGCTACTAGAATCCAACTATCGTGTTATTGTGCTGGCTGTATAAACTATCGTGTTATTGTGGTATCTGTATACACTATCGTGTTATTGTGCTGGCTGTATAAACTATCGTGTTATTGTGCTGGCTGTATAAACTATCGTGTTATTGTGCTGGCTGTATAAACTATCGTGTTATTGTGCTGGTTGTATAAACTATCGTGTTATTGTGGTATCTGTATACACTATCGTGTTATTGTGCTGGCTGTATAAACTATCGTGTTATTGTGCTGGCTGTATAAACTATCGTGTTATTGTGCTGGCTGTATAAACTATCGTGTTATTGTGCTGGTTGTATAAACTATCGTGTTATTGTGGTATCTGTATACACTATCGTGTTATTGTGCTGGCTGTATAAACTATCGTGTTATTGTGCTGGCTGTATAAACTATCGTGTTATTGTGCTGGCTGTATAAACTATCGTGTTATTGTGCTGGTTGTATAAACTATCGTGTTATTGTGGTATCTGTATACACTATCGTGTTATTGTGCTGGCTGTATAAACTATCGTGTTATTGTGCTGGCTGTATAAACTATCGTGTTATTGTGCTGGCTGTATAAACTATCGTGTTATTGTGCTGGCTGTATAAACTATCGTGTTATTATGCTGGCTGTATAAACTATCGTGTTATTGTGCTGGCTGTATAAACTATCGTGTTATTGTGCTGGCTGTATAAACTATCGTGTTATTGTTCTGTATAACTATCGTGTTATTGTGCTGGCTGTATAAACTATCGTGTTATTGTGCTGGCTGTATAAACTATCGTGTTATTGTGCTGGTTGTATAAACTATCGTGTTATTGTGCTGGTTGTATAAACTATCGTGTTATTGTGCTGGCTGTATAAACTATCGTGTTATTGTGCTGGTTGTATAAACTATCGTGTTATTGTGCTGGCTGTATAAACTATCGTGTTATTGTGCTGGTTGTATAAACTATCGTGTTATTGTGCTGGCTGTATAAACTATCGTGTTATTGTGCTGGTTGTATAAACTATCGTGTTATTGTGCTGGCTGTATAAACTATCGTGTTATTGTGCTGGTTGTATAAACTATCGTGTTATTGTGCTGGCTGTATAAACTATCGTGTTATTGTGCTGGTTGTATAAACTATCGTGTTATTGTGCTGGTTGTATAAACTATCGTGTTATTGTGCTGGTTGTATAAACTATCGTGTTATTGTGCTGGTTGTATAAACTATCGTGTTATTGTGCTGGTTGTATAAACTATCGTGTTATTGTGCTGGTTGTATAAACTATCGTGTTATTGTGCTGGCTGTATAAACTATCGTGTTATTGTGCTGGTTGTATAAACTATCGTGTTATTGTGCTGGCTGTATAAACTATCGTGTTATTGTGCTGGTTGTATAAACTATCGTGTTATTGTGCTGGCTGTATAAACTATCGTGTTATTGTGCTGGTTGTATAAACTATCGTGTTATTGTGCTGGCTGTATAAACTATCGTGTTATTGTGCTGGCTGTATAAACTATCGAGTTATTGTGCTGGCTGTATAAACTATCGTGTTATTGTGCTGGCTGTATAAACTATCGTGTTATTGTGCTGGCTGTATAGACTATCGTGTTATTGTGATGGCTGTATAAACAATCGTGTTATTGTGCTGGCTGTATAAACTATCGTGTTATTGTGCTGGCTGTATAAACTATCGTGTTATTGTGCTGGCTGTATAAACTATCGTGTTATTGTGCTGGCTGTATAGACTATCGTGTTATTGTGATGGCTGTATAAACTATCGTGTTATTGTGATGGCTGTATAAACAATCGTGTTAGTGTGCTGGCTGTATAAACTATCGTGTTATTGTGCTGGCTGTATAAACAATCGTGTTATTGTGCTGGCTGTATAAACTATCGTGTTATTGTGCTGGTTGTATAAACTATCGTGTTATTGTGGTATCTGTATAAACTACCGTGTTATTGTGCTGGCTGTATAAGCTACCGTGTTATTGTGCTGGCTGTATACACTATCGTGTTATTGTGCTGGCTGTATAAACTATCGTGTTATTGTGCTGGCTGTATAAACTATCGTGTTATTGTGCTGGCTGTATAAACTATCGTGTTATTGTGCTGGTTGTATAAACTATCGTGTTATTGTGGTATCTGTATAAACTACCGTGTTATTGTGCTGGCTGTATAAACTACCGTGTTATTGTGGTATCTGTATAAACTACCGTGTTATTGTGCTGGCTGTATAAACTACCGTGTTATTGTGGTATCTGTATAAACTACCGTGTTATTGTGCTGGTTGTATAAACTATCGTGTTATTGTGCTGGCTGTATAAACTATCGTGTTATTGTGTTGAATGTATAAACTATCGTGTTATTATGTTGAATGTATAAACTATCATGTTATGTTATTGTGCTGGCTGTATAAACTATCATGTTATTGTGTTGAATGTATAAACAATTGTGTTATTGTGCTGGCTGTATAAACTATCATGTTATTGTGCTAGCTGCATAAACTATCGTGTTATTGTGCTGGCTGTATAGACTATCGTGTTATTGTGATGGCTGTATAAACTATCGTGTTATTGTGCTGGCTGTATAAACTATCGTGTTATTGTGCTGGCTGTATAAACTACCGTGTTATTGTGCTGGCTGTATAAACTATCGTTTTATTGTGCTGGCTGTATAAACTACCGTGTTATTGTGGTATCTGTATAAACTACCGTGTTATTGTGCTGGCTGTATAAACTACCGTGTTATTGTGGTATCTGTATAAACTACCGTGTTATTGTGCTGGTTGTATAAACTATCGTGTTATTGTGCTGGCTGTATAAACTATCATGTTATTGTGTTGAATGTATAAACTATCGTGTTATTGTGTTGAATGTATAAATTATCATGTTATGTTATTGTGCTGGCTGTATAAACTATCATGTTATTGTGCTAGCTGCATAAACTATCGTGTTATTGTGCCGGTTGTATTGCACCATCTGTTGATTGGTACGTTGCTTGTGGTCGGGGAAAACTAGGGATACCCTGGTATTCCGACGAAGCTGCGGGCTCATCATCAATTTGTTTCGAGTACTTTTGACCGGAAGTCGCCGACGACTGCAGGCGCATGCGCTCGTCCTCGTCCACATCGCTTTTCAGGTAGAAGTGAAATCCAATATTTAGCTCCGGGATCTCGTAGAGTATCGCGAGAATGAGCATCATCATCATTAGACCAATGAAAAGGTAAACTGAAAATATGGACAACAGCTTATAATGTAAAGGAAAGTGTACCTTCCAGGAACAATGAGGTTATATAGGGTGAATGTGCGTACATACGGTAGTATGTATACAGCTGAATAATTTGAAGTTCTGAGCGTTACGTAGTATAGCGCAGAACGTATGTCTTAAAGTACTGTAAGCACTACATTAGTTAATGTGCTGTTCAGTCATGTATGCGATCACATGACTGAGTGGTCAAACAGGTTTGTGGCGCTAACACGTCACGAGGAAATCGTTTAGTAGAATCAGTTCTAGTTCTGACTGCGATGCACACGGACGTTTATTTAAATTTCGCTATTCAAATTCTCATATGTACAAAGATATATTGAACAGTAATATTAACATTTATTTAATGCAAGCAACACAAGCTCTCAACGATGTTGAGCGACGGAAAAAGTAAAGTAATGATTGAATGATACTATATGTATGCAAGATGGGTTGAATGTGGTGGACCAGGTGCAGTTTTCCAGAGTATTTTACATAACTACAGTGGGTGAAGTTTTCTCTCTGGTTTTTACCCTGGCTTGGTACATCACATGTCGCATCTGGCATAGTTATATAGCGTTTAGGAAGATAAAGTATATGCAAAGCATTTTGGAAAGTATGTTATTATGTATATTTACTAGTATGTATAGTTATAAGTACACGAATAAACTAGTGGCGTCTGTCTATCGCACGTCATTGCCCACCGCAAATATGTGTTGTTTTGTGCGTAAAGAAGTTAAGACATCATAGTTTGTCTAGTTCATGGTAGTGTTTGGTATCAAACTAAGCTTGAATGCATTTTTGATTTTGATATAGTCTATAATTTATATTATTTGACGCAATTTATGTATATGAAACATTATATTGCCATGTCGCATGTATATTTGACGTCTGTTTTGTCTACATTTAGACAGTTCAAATACTTTGACACAACTAAGCTGGATTAGGCACGATACCGATATACCACGATTACGACAGTACGATATCACGATATCACGACAGTACTATGACGATAACGATAAAATGACATTATCGTTGTATCGTTATCGTAGTATCGCGTTATTGTCGTATCGTGTTGTGATAGTATCGACCCGATAACGATATTATGATGGCCGATAATCGGAACATGATATTGCGTCCGTAGGTGCGTGCGTACGGACGAGCGTGTTGTACTTTACTTTAACTCTCAATTCGTTTCTATGGCGTTCAGAAATGAACAGTGATATTTGAACATCGATAAATGGTTGTCTAGACAACTGACTTCTTGCAATTCATTATTTTCTAATTTACTAATTTGTTCCCTTTCAATAGTCATACATCAGCGAATACAGTCAAACCTGTGTTATGGTCACCTCCATTAAGCAACCGACCGGTAATAAGCAGCCACGTTCCAGATTCCCAATATGTTGAATTATTATACATAAATATTGCCCTCTATTAAGCAGCCATCTCTGCTAAGCAGCCACTTTCTGTGATTCCCTTATTAGTTGGCTGCTTAAGACAGGTTTTACTGTAAAATATGATGACATATGACATTTTCGACAGTATACTGGCGTGATATTCACACTACTATGTATAAGGCCCCTTATTTCTTTCCCACAAGCTTAACGAAGCATAGCGGTAGCCGGGAACCCATGGATACCATGGATTGCAAGTTCTGTTTTCTACTGAAGCACCTATACGGCCCCTTATGTCTTTACCACAAGCATAGCGGTAGCCGGGAACCTATGGATAACATGAAGTGCAAGTTCTGTTGTCTACTGAAGCACCTATACGGCCCCTTATTTCTTTCCCACAAGCATAGTGGTAGCCGGGAACCTATGGATAACATGAACTGCAAGTTCTGTTGTCTACTGAAGTACCTATACGGCCCCTTATTTCTTTCCCACAAGCATAGCGGTAGTCGGGAACCTATGGATAACATGAATTGCAAGTTCTGTTGTCTACTGAAGTACCTATACGGCCCATTATTTCTTTCCTACAAGCATAGCGGTAGCTGGGAACCCATGGGTAACATGAATTGTAAGTTCTAAGTTCTGTTGTCTACTGAAGCACATATACGGCCCCTTATTTCTTTACCACAAGCATAGCGGTAGCCGGGAACTCATGGAAAACATGGACTGCAAGTTCTGTTGTCTACTGAAGCGCATATACGGCTCCTTATTTCTTTACCACAAGCATAGCGGTAGTCGGGAACCCATGGAAAACATGGACTGCAAGTTCTGTTGTCTACTGAAGCACCTATACGGCTCCTTATTTCTTTCCCACAAGCATAGCGGTAGCTGGGAACCCATGGGTAACATGAATTGCAAGTTCTGTTGTCTACTGAAGCACCTATACGGCTCCTTATTTCTTTACCACAAGCATAGCGGTAGCCGGGAACCCATGGAAAACATGTACTGCAAGTTCTGTTGTCTACTGAAGCACCTATACGGCTCCTTATTTCTTTACCACAAGCATAGCGGTAGCCGGGAACCCATGGAAAACATGGACTGCAAGTTCTGTTGTCTAGTGAAGCACCTATACGGCCCCTTATGCCTTTCCTACAAGCATAGCGGTAACCGGGAACCCATGGATGCATGGATTGCAAGTTCTGTTGTCTACTGAAGTACCAAGCAGGGTAACGAAATCATTTCCCGGAAAATGCTCGTCTGGAAAATGCGCAAACCAATATATTGGCTGATTGAGTTATCACCAAGAGGACGTTCTATAATTAAATATTGATGCAGTACAATCACACTGATGAATGGAATGTCTGCCAGTGATACATTTGACGTTTTCATTGTTTAATCAAGTTATGCAGTGGGCATTCATGGAAACGTGAACATGATTGGCTCAACATATCGTTAATTCCATAAAACAAGATCAAAGGATAATTAAATTCATTTGAATCTATGTCTGATTTCTTTAAACTATATCCGGTATTCCTTTTTATCCTAAACGTTTTTATGTCCATTTTAAATATATATATATCTGACTCCTTTGAATCTCTGTCTGATTCTGTGAATATATGTCTGATTCCTTTGAATCTATATCTGATTCCTTTGAATCTATGTCTGATTCTTTGAATCTATATCTGATTCCTTTGAATCTCTGTCTGATTCTTTTGAATCTCTGTCTGATTCTTTGAATCTCTGTCTGATTCCTTTGAATCTATGTCTGATTATTTGAAGCTCTGTCTGATTCTTTGAATCTATGTCTGACTCCTTTGAATCTATGTCTGAATATTTGAATATATGTCTAATTATTTGAATCTCTGTCTGACTCCTTTGAATCCATGTCTGATTCCTTTGAATCTATGTCTGATTCCTTTGAATCCCTGTCTGATTCTTTGAATATATATCTGACTCCTTTGAATCTATGTCTGATTATTTGAATCTATGTCTGACTCCTTTGAATCTATGTCTGATTATTTGAATCTATGTCTGATTATTTGAATCTCTGTCTGATTCTTTGAATCTATGTCTGATTCTTTGAATCTCTCTCTGATTCCTTTGAATATATGTCTGATTCTTTGAATATATGTCTGATTCTTTGAATCTATGTCTGACTCATTTGAATCTATGTCTGATTATTTGAATCGATGTCTGATTTATTTGAATCGATGTCTGATTCTTTGAATCTCTGTCTGATTCTTTGAATCTCTGTCGGATTCCTTTGAATCTCTGAATCTCTGTCTGATTCTTTGAATATATGTCTGATTCTTTGAATCTCTCTCTGATTCCTTTGAATCTCTGTCTGATTCTTTGAATATCTGTCTGATTCTTTGAATCTATGTCTGACTCATTTGAATCTATGTCTGATTATTTGAATCTATGTCTGATTCCTTTGAATCTCTGTCTGATTCTTTGAATATATGTCTGATTCTTTGAATATATGTCTGATTCTTTGAATCTCTCTCTGATTCCTTTGAATCTCTGTCTGATTCTTTGAATATCTGTCTGATTCTTTGAATCTATGTCTGACTCCTTTGAATCTATGTCTGATTATTTGAATCTATGTCTGATTATTTGAATCTCTGTCTGACTCCTTTGAATCTATGTATTATTCTTTGAATCTATGTCTGATTCTTTGAAGCTATGTCTGATTTTCAATATATAATGTCCATCACTCGGTAATGTTCTGTAAATAAATTATTTTCAGCTGTAGCTTTAGACCTAACATCCGTACTAGGCATTTCTAGTTGGTGAGATAGTGTGTTTATTTTATGACAATCTCTCGATATAATTAATTTAACTGAAGTTGTTCTGACAACTGATTTTGTTTTTTAAATATTTAAAAGTTTATTTAACGCAGTTTACCTAAAACACCTTTCCTGGACAAACTCCAGCGGTTAACAAGTACCAACCTCCATAAGAAACTGCCAACAGTTTTACTGTTTTATATAAAGGGACACGGTCTGAGCGGGGAAGTGATGATAGGTTATAGTGGTATGCAAGTCAACGACCTTAACCACTCGACCACGGAAGCGGACATTCTGACAACTTTTATTTACATTATGTCTATACCGGCGGGCATTGTGTGTTTTACGTTTATTTATCGTCGCTACCAGTTGCCCATATGAGCGACGCCTCCTGAAGAGATTAGTCATTTTAGATGTTGGAGGATAGTGCAATGATACAGACAGAGACCCATTCCAGAGTCTCCTCTAGTTCTTTTACGTGCACAGTGTAAAGCACCGACACGAGACCTCGGTTTAACGTCCCATCTGAAAGACTGTTAATTTTATTAGGGTCAGACGGGGGATCGAACCTGCGATCCCTGGATTACCAGTCCAGCGTGTTACCACTGGACTACAGATCCGTCTGTCCGGTGGACATTATTATCGGTACCAGACTACATCGTTGGTGTAATCTGTTTTATATTTCATTACGCAATACAATTACGTAATCATGTACAGACGTTTTTGTTTTTGAACGCATTACCCTCATCTTTGTTCCTGTTAAATTTGTATGTATAAATCCACAAGTTCATCCTCATCTCACCTTCGCATCATTGTCATTGTTATAGAATGTAGCAGTGTATGTTTGTATATAACGAAAAACTGTACAGTTTAAGTTATTAAAACATTCTTCTTCTTCTTCTTCTATATTTCCATAAAATCGAGTTGTAGTATATATTATACAAGGAGTGAATTTGTGCCCTATTTTATATTTCCATAAAATCAAGTTGTAGTATTATGCTATACAAGAAGTGCATTTGTGCCCTTTCCTGTTTTGGAGCAGTCCCTTGTATGAACATGTAGATGCTCGCATACGGATAAAATGGCTATATAAAAAATATAAAATACACTATGTAATAACTTACATGTAGTTGCCACTTTATACAATGGACGAAGCTGCTGATCCGGCGAGTCCCCAGGAATGTAATCTCCCAACCCGACGGTTGTCAAGGAAATAAAGCAGTAATAAAATGCGTCCAGATAGTTCCATTTGGGTTCTATAGACACATAGATACCGGCTGGTATCAAGTAGAAAAACACTATGACTAGAATTATTATAAATGTCAAGTGCAGAAGCTGTATGTGAAACACTTTGTATAAATGCCCCAGTTTTCTGAACATGAACTGCAGGAACCACGTGGTCGGAATCATTAGACGCTCGACAATTGCTGTGAACATAATAAGCGTCAGAGGGATCCCGATTATTGCGTAGAGTACACAAAACCCCTTTCCTGCTTCGGACAGTGGCGTGACTCTTCCATAACCTGCAGAAGAAGAACAACGTATTCAATCATTCTAATATCACATATAAGATCCTTTTAAACGGCATATATGTTGTCACTGAAACCTAAAACCGGCGTGGTGAAATTAAATATCAGAACGAACCACTGACACGATTCGAACCTTCGACCCCCGCTCCGTAGGCGGACGCCTTAACTTGTTTACAACAATTGGGCAGCACACTATACAGCTTAAGATTGTCCTCTCCTTCAAGTATGTGTCCTGTAATTCTATATTAATATATGGCTATGTACTGTTATAATTATATTACTCGTGTTTTGTTTTATTACATACGGTCTACCGTGACCCGCTATGTCAAATTCGGTTATTTCGAATTATCCGGTTATCTCGAAGTCGGATCAAAGTCCCGTTTCAGACATTATCATTTTACATATAACATACTCCGTTTATATCTAATTTCGTTAAGTCAAACTTCGGTTATGTCGAAGTATTTTGTTCGGTCCGACGGAATTCGACATAACGGATGTAGACTGTATATGAGACAAAGATTAAAACTAAACTCCTTAAATAAATGACCCGTTTTCAATGTGATGTAGTACATATGGCAAGTTAATTGCACTGAAGTCAAAAGTCAAAGTAATTATGTTATGTTATATTTCGGGTTTTACGCCTGCATTAGCACCAGTTCGGGCTATATCGCCGGCGGGCAGTTTACTTAGCAACACCTTTCCTGGGCAGGCTCCAGCGGTGCACCAACCTCCGTAAGAAACTGCCAACTTTTTCATATAAATGAGACACGGCCTGAGCGGGGCTCGAACCCGTGACCATCAGTGATGATAGGTTACAGTGGTATATAAGTCAGCGACCTTACCACTCGACAACAGTCAAAGTAAAAACACATTTTATTCTCTCATTTCACATGAAAGAATGAGGCTTACGATAACAAATGTTGTACGAGGCTTGACTATCATAATATATGACTATCATAATATATGACTATCATGGTATATGACTATCATGGTATATGACTATCATGGTATATGACTATCATAATATATGACTATCATGGTATATGACTATCATGGTATATGACTATCATGGTATATGACTATCATGGTATTTGACTATCATGATATATGACTATCATGGTATATGACTATCATAATATATGACTATCATGGTATATGACTATCATAATATATGACTATCATAATATATGACTATCATGGTATATGACTATCATGATATATGACTATCATGGTATATGACTATCATAATATATGACTATCATAATATATGACTATCATGGTATATGACTATCATGGTATATGACTATCATGGTATATGACTATCATGGTACTATCATGGTATATGACTATCATGGTATATGACTATCATGGTATATGACTATCATGATATATGACTATCATGGTATATGACTATCATGGTATATGACTATCATGATATATGACTATCATGGTATATGACTATCATGGTATATGACTATCATAATATATGACTATCATAATATATGACTATCATGGTATATGACTATCATGGTATTTGACTATCATGATATATGACTATCATGATATATGACATGATATATGACATGGTATATGACTATCATGATATATGACATGATATATGACATGATATATGACTATCATGATATATGACTATCATGATATATGACATGATATATGACATGATATATGACATGATATATGACATGATATATGACATGGTATATGACATGATATATGACATGGTATATGACATGATATATGACTATCATGATATATGACTATCATGATATATGACATGATATATGACTATCATGATATATGACATGATATATGACTATCATGATATATGACATGGTATATGACATGATATATGACATGATATATGACATGATATATGACATGATATATGACTATCATGATATATGACTATCATGATATATGACTATCATGATATATGACATGGTATATGACATGATATATGACATGGTATATGACATGATATATGACTATCATGATATATGACTATCATGATATATGACATGATATATGACATGATATATGACATGATATATGACATGATATATGACATGGTATATGACTATCATGATATATGACATGATATATGACATGATATATGACTATCATGATATATGACTATCAGAATATCATGATATATGACATGATATATGACATGATATATGACATGATATATGACATGGTATATGACATGATATATGACATGGTATATGACATGATATATGACTATCATGATATATGACTATCATGATATATGACATGATATATGAATATCATGATATATGACATGATATATGACTATCATGATATATGACATGGTATATGACATGATATATGACATGATATATGACATGATATATGACATGATATATGACATGGTATATGACATGATATATGACTATCATGATATATGACTATCATGGTATATGACTATCATGATATATGACATGGTATATGACATGATATATGACTATCATGATATATGAATATCATGATATATGACATGATATATGACATGATATATGACATGATATATGACATGATATATGATATCATGATATATGACATGATATATGACTATCATGATATATGACTATCATGGTATATGACTATCATGATATATGACATGGTATATGACATGATATATGACTATCATGATATATGACTATCATGATATATGACATGATATATGACATGATATATGACTATCATGATATATGACTATCATGATATATGACATGATATATGACATGATATATGACATGATATATGACATGGTATATGACATGATATATGACATGGTATATGACATGATATATGACTATCATGATATATGACTATCATGATATATGACATGATATATGACTATCATGATATATGACATGATATATGACTATCATGATATATGACATGGTATATGACATGATATATGACATGATATATGACATGATATATGACATGATATATGACATGGTATATGACATGATATATGACTATCATGATATATGACTATCATGGTATATGACTATCATGATATATGACATGGTATATGACATGATATATGACTATCATGATATATGACTATCATGATATATGACATGATATATGACATGATATACGACATGATATATGACATGATATATGACATGATATATGACATGGTATATGACATGATATATGACATGATATATGACATGGTATATGACATGATATATGACTATCATGATATATGACTATCATGATATATGACTATCATGATATATGACATGGTATATGACTATCATGATATATGACATGATATATGACATGATATATGACTATCATGATATATGACTATCATGATATATGACTATCATGGTATATTGCAAGTACTATGCATGATAATACTATGATTGTTGACATCGAGAATGATTAGATTTCCAGGTACAGTATACTTGAGGAGATCGTCAAATTTCTTATTAAATGGTATAATTTCCCCCCAAATATTTGCATCAAAAACCGAGTATTTCAATTAATAAAGAAACGTCGACTACGCAGTTTGTTGACATATTAAAATAATGTAAATAGTGTCAATATCCATGCGTAATATAACACGTGTAACCTTGAATACTAAAAATTGATATATCTGACATGTGTGCCTATGCATATTTAATTGTAGACTAATCTTAGTTGAATTATCTCTAGACGACAGTATCACGCGATATGACTCCAATGACAAACACACGTCAATTCAGGTGCATGGATGACAGTTATATGAAATCCTACTTTCACTTTTGAAAGTTAGTAGACCACAACAACACTGTTTATTGATTCAATGTTAGTGTTCAAATGTATTCGGAAGAATGTGTAGTAGCAATGCATTTATAATACGTCAACAAATGCATTTTATTTGTTTTTTTGCGATGTAATGTCGCTTTAATATATTTGGGATCGACGTAGCGTCAAGCATTTATGTTTTGTCAATGGCATAACAGTGTGTTTTACGTTTATTTATCGTCGCCCATATTAGCAACGCCTCCTGAAGAGATTAGTCATTTTAGATTTTTGGAGGATAGTGCAATGATACAGACAAAGGCCCATTCCAGAGTCTTCTCTGGTTCTTTTAAGTCATGGTGTAAAGCAACGACAACGTTCGTACATTTAAAGTCCCGTTTGAAAGACTGTTAATATTAGTAGGCGGGGTGTAGGGGGTCAAACCTGCGATCCACGAATTCCCAGTCCATTTAGTATCTATGGTAACGTATCAAAGGTGC
Organism: Archivesica marissinica; assembly: GCA_014843695.1. Classification (NCBI taxonomy): domain Eukaryota; kingdom Metazoa; phylum Mollusca; class Bivalvia; order Venerida; family Vesicomyidae; genus Archivesica; species Archivesica marissinica. The sequence goes on from CM026404.1 coordinate 23,562,164, forward strand.
TGATCGACCCATTTAATCAGTTTATATTAATTTATTTTAGCTCGATAGCGAAACAAGTTCTTACAACTTATATTAATCACTCGAGAGAGATCTGGTGTAATCCATCGCCACGAGGGAGAGAGAAGAGGCAACGTGGAATTTTAATACCTTGCTTAAGGGCACATTCGTAACGGCTCCAGCGGGCTCGAACTCTGGGCCTTTCACACCTGAAGCGAACACGTTACCACTGCGCTATCACGACATCCACATTTAATTGTCCCTACCGTGTCCTAACTATGACACTTGATAATATCAATACAATATGTCGACAATGTAATAGAATTATGTACTGATTGTGTTATGGATGTCAACAGCGATATATTTACAGATGCAACTGCCGACAGTTTGTAATGTCCGTAGAGATATTCTTATCTGGGTGAAATAAAACGGAATTCGACGGAATTTTATCTAGATTAACTCGATGCAGGTCTGCGTTAGACGCCATTTTGTTAGATAGCTTGTCTCGCGTGGTTACAGCGAGCACCTGTAACTATGGGGGGCGTGCCTAAGTAGCGTTTGCAGAAAGGTCAATTGTCTCAGACAGTCTAGCTGACGATTTTATCAAGTTAAAGAAAATTACTAATTAGTACATCGAGGACAGTTCATTATTGAGTCCTTTCTATTTTCGACTTCTACTTACAGAATGTCTCCCAATTACGAATTAGTATCTACTACTTATTATATTAGGAACATCCGGAGAAAACTGACATGGCGACATCCGATCTCACACTTTCAAGATCGACGACCGAACAATGGTGTATTGGTGAAACACGAACTTGCTAAATCATTAGGTAGCTATTATTAAATTACTCTCAGTGTGTGTGTGTGTGTTTGTTTTGTTAACGTTTATTTGTCGTCGCTACCGGTTGCCCAAATGAGCGACGCCTCCTGAAGAGATTAGTTTTTAGATTTGTGGAGGATACTGCAATGATACAGACAGAGACCCATTCCAGAGTCTCTTCTGGTTCTCTTACGTGCGCGGTGTAAAGCACCGACTGGAGACCTCGGTTTAACGTCCCACCTGATAGAATGTTAGTTTTATTAGGGTCAGACGGGGGGGGGGGGGTCGAACCTGCGATCCTTGGATTACCAGTCCAACGTGTTACCACTGGACTACAGATCCGTCTGATGTTTGGCTGTGATCTACCAAGTATTTATTATTACTATTCACAATTACCCACTTACCGGAACCTACCGGAACCTACCGTAACCTACCGGAACCTACCGTAACCTACCGGAACCTACCGGAACCTACCGTAACCTACCGGAATGTTAGCTCATAATAACACTTAAATTGTCACGATGTATGATGTCTTCCAAAATAAACTTCTGTTCTGTTCTGTTCATAATCATGTATTAGTAATGACTATATATTGTCAAATGTCCCCATAAAATTGACTGCAAATTACGTATTATTATCTCCCATTTACCGATTGTCAGCTGTCCATTTACCTGTTGTTGGCTGTCCATTTACCTGTTGTTGGCTGTCCATTTACATGTTGTTGGCTGTCCATTTACCTGTTGTTGGCTGCCCATTTACATGTTGTTGGCTGCCCATTTACCTGTTGTTGGCTGTCCATTTACCTGTTGTTGGCTGTCCATTTACATGTTGTTGGCTGCCCATTTACCTGTTGTTGGCTGTCCATTTACCTGTTGTTGGCTGTCCATTTACATGTTGTTGGCTGTCCATTTACCTGTTGTTGGCTGTCCATTTACCTGCTGTTGGCTGTCCATTTACCTGTTGTTGGCTGTCCATTTACATGTTGTTGGCTGTCCATTTACCTGTTGTTGGCTGCCCATTTACCTGTTGTTGGCTGTCCCTTTACCTGTTGTTGGTTGTCCATTTACCTGCTGTTGGTTGTTCATTTACCAGTTGTTGGCTGTCCATTTACATGTTGTTGGCTGTCCATTTACCTGTTGTTGGCTGCCCATTTACCTGTTGTTGGCTGTCCATTTACCTGTTGTTGGCTGCCCATTTACCTGTTGTTGGCTGTCCATTTACCTGCTGTTGGCTGTCCATTTACCAGTTGTTAGCTGTCCATTTACCTGTTGTTGGCTGCCCATTTACCTGTTGTTGGCTGTCCATTTACCTGTTGTTGGCTGTCCATTTACCTGTTGTTGGCTGCCCATTTACCTGTTGTTGGCTGTCCATTTACCTGTTGTTGGCTGTCCATTTACCTGTTGTTGGCTGTCCATTTACCTGCTGTTGGCTGTCCATTTACCTGTTGTTGGCTTCCAATTACATACATGTATTATATTATCGTCAACTTACCGATTGTTCCCTGTTAGTTTCCAGTTACATATTATTAATTTACACTTACCGATTGTTCCCTGTTAGTTTCCAGTTACATATTATTAATTTACACTTACCGATTGTTCCCTGTTAGTTTCCAGTTACATATTATTAATTTACACTTACCGATTGTTCCATGTTAGTTTCCAGTTACATATTATTAATTTACACTTACCGATTGTTCCATGTTAGTTTCCAGTTACATATTATTAATTTACACTTACCGATTGTTCCATGTTAGTTTCCAGTTACATATTATTAATTTACACTCACCGATTGTTCCATGTTAGTTTCCAGTTACATATTATTAATTTACACTCACCGATTGTTCCATGTTAGTTCCCACTTACATATAATCTACACTCACCGATTGTTCCATGTTAGCTATCCCTTACATATAATCTACACTCACCGATTGTTCCCTGTTAGCTCTCCCTTACATATAATCTACACTCACCGATTGCTCCCTGTTAGCTCTCCCTTACATATAATACACTCACCGATTGTTCCCTGTTAGCTCTCACTTACATATAATCTACACTCACCGATTGGTCCATGTTAGCTATCCCTTACATATAATCTACACTCACCGATTGCTCCCTGTTAGCTCTCCCTTACATATAATCTACACTCACCGATTGGTCCATGTTAGCTATCCCTTACATATAATCTACACTCACCGATTGCTCCCTGTTAACTCTCCCTTACATATAATCTACACTCACCGATTGCTCCCTGTTAGCTCTCCCTTACATATAATCTACACTCACCGATTGCTCCCTGTTAGCTCTCACTTACATATAATCTACACTCACCGATTGCTCCCTGTTAGCTATCCCTTACATATAATCTACACTCACCGATTGGTCCATGTTAGCTATCCCTTACATATAATCTACACTCACCGATTGCTCCCTGTTAGCTATCCCTTACATATAATCTACACTCACCGATTGGTCCATGTTAGCTATCCCTTACATATAATCTACACTCACCGATTGTTCCCTGTTAGCTCTCCCTTACATATAATCTACACTCACCGATTGTTCCCTGTTAGCTCTCCCTTACATATAATCTACACTCACCGATTGCTCCCTGTTAGCTCTCCCTTACATATAATCTACACTCACCGATTGTTCCATGTTAGCTCTCCCTTACATATAATCTACACTCACCGATTGCTCCCTGTTAGCTATCCCTTACATATAATCTACACTCACCGATTGCTCCCTGTTAGCTATCCCTTACATATAATCTACACTCACCGATTGCTCCCTGTTAGCTATCCCTTACATATAATCTACACTCACCGATTGCTCCCTGTTAGCTCTCCCTTACATATAATCTACACTCACCGATTGCTCCCTGTTAGCTCTCCCTTACATATAATCTACACTCACCGATTGCTCCCTGTTAGCTATCCCTTACATATAATCTACACTCACCGATTGCTCCTGTTAGCTATCCCTTACATATAATCTACACTCACCGATTGCTCCCTGTTAGCTATCCCTTACATATAATCTACACTCACCGATTGCTCCCTGTTAGCTATCCCTTACATATAATCTACACTCACCGATTGCTCCCTGTTAGCTCTCCCTTACATATAATCTACACTCACCGATTGCTCCCTGTTAGCTCTCCCTTACATATAATCTACACTCACCGATTGCTCCCTGTTAGCTCTCCCTTACATATAATCTACACTCACCGATTGCTCCCTGTTAGCTCTCCCTTACATATAATCTACACTCACCGATTGCTCACTGTTAGCTATCCCTTACATATAATCTACACTCACCGATTGCTCCCTGTTAGCTCTCCCTTACATATAATCTACACTCACCGATTGCTCCCTGTTAGCTCTCCCTTACATATAATCTACACTCACCGATTGTTCCCTGTTAGCTCTCCCTTACATATAATCTACACTCACCGATTGCTCCCTGTTAGCTCTCACTTACATATAATCTACATTCACCGATTGTTCCCTGTTAGCTCTCCATTACATATAATCTACACTCACCGATTGCTCACTATTAGCTATCCCTTACATATAATCTACACTCACCGATTGTTCCCTGTTAGCTCTCCCTTACATATAATCTACACTCACCGATTGCTCCATGTTAACTCTCCCTTACTTATAATATACACTCACCGATTGCTCCTGTTAGCTATCCCTTACATATAATCTACACTCACCGATTGCTCCCTGTTAGCTATCCCTTACATATAATCTACACTCACCGATTGCTCCATGTTAACTCTCCCTTACTTATAATCTACACTCACCGATTGCTCCTGTTAGCTATCCCTTACATGTAATATACACTCACCGATTGCTCCCTGTTAGCTATCCCTTACATATAATCTACACTCACCGATTGCTCCATGTTAACTCTCCCTTACTTATAATCTACACTCACCGATTGCTCCATGTTAGCTCTCCCTTACATATAATCTACACTCACCGATTGCTCCATGTTAGCTCTCCCTTACATATAATCTACACTCACCGATTGCTCCCTGTTAACTCTCCATTACATATAATCTACACTCACCGATTGCTCACTGTTAGCTATCCCTTACATATAATCTACACTCACCGATTGCTCCATGTTAACTCTCCCTTACTTATAATCTACACTCACCGATTGCTCCATGTTAGCTCTCCCTTACATATAATCTACACTCACCGATTGCTCCCTGTTAGCTATCCCTTACATATAATCTACACTCACTGATTGCTCCCTGTTAGCTATCCCTTACATATAATCTACACTCACCGATTGCTCCCTGTTAGCTATCCCTTACATATAATCTACACTCACCGATTGCTCCCTGTTAGCTATCCCTTACATATAATCTACACTCACCGATTGCTCCCTGTTAGCTATCCCTTACATATAATCTACACTCACCGATTGCTCCCTGTTAGCTATCCCTTACATATAATCTACACTCACCGATTGCTCCATGTTCGCTCTCCCTTACATATAATCTACACTCATCGATTGCTCCATGTTAGCTCTCACTTACATATAATCTACACTCACCGATTGTTCCCGGTTAGCTCTCACTTACATATAATCTACACTCACCGATTGTTCCCGGTTAGCTCTCACTTACATATAATCTACACTCACCGATTGCTCACTGTTAGCTCTCCCTTACATATAATCTACACTCACCGATTGTTCCCGGTTAGCTCACACTTACATATAATCTACACTCACCGATTGCTCCCTGTTAGCTCTCCCTTACATATAATCTACACTCACCGATTGTTCCATGTTAGCTCTCCCTTACATATAATCTACACTCACCGATTGCTCCCTGTTAGCTCTCACTTACATATAATCTACATTCACCGATTGGTCCATGTTAGCTCTCCCTTACATATAATCTACACTCACCGATTGCTCCCTGTTAACTCTCCTTTACATATAATCTACACTCACCGATTGCTCCATGTTAGCTCTCCCTTACATATAATCTACACTCACCGATTGCTCCCTGTTAACTCTCCCTTACATATAATCTACACTCACCGAGTGCTCCCTGTTAACTCTCCCTTACATATAATCTACACTCACCGATTGCTCCCTGTTAGCTATCCCTTACATATAATCTACACTCACCGATTGCTCACTATTAGCTCCCAGTCACGTGGTATTAGCATCCACTTACCTATAGTTGTAATGACGGTCCCAGCGAAGAACAATGACTGGCCGAAACTCCAATTAGGATTTGAGTTTGTCACATTGCGCACGGCCGATATGCCTCTGTTTGTTGCTTGCACTATTTTCACTATGAACTCCTCCAGCTCGGCATCTGCACAATAAAACACACATGCTCTAGTAAGCAATTATTAACGCATAAGCAAACCCTGAATAGTTCTGGTGCCTCGATCCATTCTACGATTCTGGAGGGACTAGGATGGGGAAGTGTAAATCGAAACAACCAGACAGGGTGATATAAATGTGTCAATTGTTTCAGTGATGTTGATGAAAATCGAATCACAACTCCATAGTGTTTATTTGCATGCTCGGAGAAGTGTTCATCTTCCAAAAAATATTTCGAACTTGAAATTGTCGCCTGTATATGTGCATATTGAAACAGGCTCTATAGCAAACCAGAGTATTATTGCGACTTATTAATTATTTTGAAATGATTTTAGCCACGTTTTTGCCGTTATTTGCCTCTCACAATACTGTCTACCACCACGGTAGATACGCTTGTGTTTTCCTATCTGATATTACGTTTGCAGGTTTGATACGGTCACGAGCCTGTATCAAACCAGAAAAAGCCGTATCATAACTAGTTCATGCAAAATAGCGCATGCGCATTCGGAGCGATCATCATTAATATATTATACACATTTATTTTAGCTCTATTGCGAAACAAGTTATTACAGCCTATATTAATCACTCTCGAGACATCATTCCTGATGGAATCCATCGCCACGAGGAGAGAGAAGGGGCAACGTTGAATTTAAATACCTTGCTTAAGGGCACACTCGTAACGGGCTACATCGGGACTCGAACTCCGGGCCGTTTGCTTACGGGCACATTCGTAACGGCTACACCGGGGCTCGAACTCCGGGCCGTTCGCACCTGAAGCGGACGCTCTACCACTGCGCTATCACGACTTCCATATATTACTCCTTCCCTTTTGGTAGATTACGTGGGTTATCAGAAAGTGTATACTTGTATAATTTTGAACAGAGAGGACTTCCAAGACGTTGTAAGTAAAATAAATGATAAACCGATTTCTCCTGATAGCTACATCACTAATCTCGTCGTCTATGAAACTGCCATCGACAGCATAATCACATCTGTGATAAATCCCAGACACTCCTAGCTATGCTTGTCTATAAGATCTTCATTTCTTAGCATTTTTACATATTAAGAAGCAATACAGACAAAATGTCGCCGCCGGGTTCTGTTTTCGTGTGGGGAATTTATCGGCCTGTTGCGCCATAAATAAAATAATCAATGAGAGGAACAGAATCACAGGGGCCATTACCGGAACCCCCGTTGTCTACAACTCAGCACATAAGGTTTGAGCCTCTGATTATGTGAAATTCGATGAGTATTATCGTTGCAGCTTCGACATTATTTTGTTATGCCCTTCGCATTCTCAATCCAATCCAATAAGTTTATTTATACTCGTATCGGCACGTGGTTGAGTGAGTCATCTACGTAGCTTATGTCGATCTAAGTTGCTTGGTTGACATCAAGAGGAGGTACCCTCTCCATTCACAGGGTGAAACGTCCTGTGTTTCTTCTTGCGATACGGCCATCTTTAGGGTATACTCGCATCCGCCGCGGCACGTGGTCGAGTGAGTCATCTACGTAGCTTATGTCGATCTAAGTTGCTTGGTTGACATCAAGAGGAGGTACCCTCTCCATTCACAGGGTGAAAAGTCCTGTGTTTCTTCTTGCTATACGGCCATCGTTAGGGCCACCCTCTCAATGTTGGTCATCTCACAGCAGCATAGAAACCGCCCATGCTGTTAGACATCAGCATGTGGCGTGTTGCTTCCCGGTCTGTTGATCATCTTGGCTGCTGGACAATGCTGGATAAAGGCTGTGAGGGCTCATATAACGCCAGCAAATTTGGAATCAAAATGTGCGCAATATTGAGTAAATTAGTGCAATGTGTGAAGAATTATTTCATTCACTCATGATAGTAAAATCCATAATTCTACAATTTGTAACGAAAAAAGTAACGCTCATTATGAAAGTGCACATTGTTCGTTTGATGTCAGTATATAATGTTAATATTACTGTCATACATATTATTCCATACTTAACATGGCTTATTGTTGATGTAAACACAATGATCTATACTATATGACCCATCCCAGAGTCTCCGCTGGTTCTTTCACGTGCACAGTGTAAAGCACCGACACGAGACCTTAGTTTAATGTCCCATCTGAAATACTATTAATTTTATTAGGGTCAGACGGGGGATCGAACTTCCGATCCCTGGATTACCAGTCCGACGTGTTAACCACTGGACTACAGATCCCTGTGTTGTCTGGTGGTCGAGTTTCTGGACCCCACTTATACGTCGAATAAATAGCACGTGTGTATACGCTTATAAATCTATATACAGTCAAGTATGTGTTAGTGGTCACCTCTATTAAACAGCCAACCTGCGTTTAATAGAGGTTAAAAGTATAATAAAGAAACATATTGTGAATATGGAAAATGTCAACAAATTTACAGATTCCCAATAATTATATAGTTTTATTATACGTTTTACCTCTATTATGTAGCCATATGTTCTAAGCAGCCGCTTTCTGAGATTCCCTATCCTGGCTGTCTAAGGCAGGTTTAAAGATAACACTTTACACGTAACTTTACAACGATTGCGAAGCAAGTTCTAACAACTTATATTAATCACTCTTTGGCGCGGATGAAAGCGTATATGTGGTCATTCGTGTGGGAGGAAACCGGAGTACCCGGATAAACCCCACCTGTCCGATCTGGCGACCACCGTACCACCTCATATACTTCCCGGTCCGAGGATCGAACCCGGGTTTCAGTGTGAAACTAGCGCGCTAACCACTGCGCTAATCGTACAGGTTTGACTATAGATGTATTACGTTTCAACCAAGTGTCAGTTAGAATATATTTGTTGGTGTAATTCCAGAACTGAATTAAGCGGGCTTAGCCAAACCGCTCAATTGAAATAATAACACCAACATCTAGCCAAGGCTTGGTTTGTTCTATGTGGAAATAATTACTTCATGATTATTGGAATACAACCGTGTTCAAATTCAATCAAATGCATATTTGCAGTTTTTCGCATAATTGAAAATAGTCTTTGTTAAATCAATTGCGCAGCGGATTTAGACAAGAACAAGAGAGACGCTATTTGTTGTATATACGTAAATAGGCGGAAGTGCATCCGAGGTGAAGTCCTGATAACTAATATAGTGCATTTTTCTTTTTGGTAAACTATGCATGTTCATGACAGGCATGGATTAGTTTTGTGTTTTCTGAGAACGTATGTGATTTGAGAATACTTCAGACTAGTTGATGTGTAGAAAAAATGTGATATAAGAAGTCAGGCAATTGCAAACTGAATGTGGGGTATACCGTACTATTTGGCGGAGGAATACAGTGTGTAAACACAGTGACGTCATTCACAGGTTACCGGTGTCAATGCTCAAAATTACATTAGTGATAAGTTTGCTGTTTTTCAGTTTGATTTGAATACATGTTCCGTGGTATCAGAACAAATGAAAGATTGAAAATATAAATAAACATACTGTATGTTTTTACTTTTACTATGTATTAAATAGACAATTTTTTTTTTAAAAACTTGCGCTAAAGCAATACACAAATAATACGAGACTAATATCCATCTAGTCTGATGCTAGCTATTATACCTTCGACTTATATAGAGAAATTAGACAGTTTATATTCATTCATGATGCAGCGAACTGATCATCCGTCGAAACGATAGGATTTTCGTCGAAGATTGTAATAACATATTACATGAATTGCAATAAACAAGCAGTCAGGCGACGCCGCTTTCCTAACAGAATTGAAAATCGGGAGATATGTCTGATCATGTGCAGAAGGGTACATCTTTCCAGGCGTGAGGAATGGACGTTACAGCTGTCGGTTCTTCTAGGCATGCATTCTATAGACACGGATGTCCGTCTTATGACGAGTTAGCAAATACGTTTAACGTCTACAACAAAATCACAATTGTTGTCATCATTCTATATATATATATATATATATATGTCTCTCCCTCGAGATGATGTAGCCAGATTCCTCCTATAATGTATAGTTCAGTAATTGATATTGGCTTCCCCGCTGATAGATAGTGCCTATTTCATATCAGAATATTAGGATTAATTGAATATTGAGATTAATATTAGGTTGAATATTAGGATTAATTGAATATTAGGATTAATATTAGGATTAATATTAGGATTAATATTAGGTTTAATAATAGAATATTAGGATTAATATTAGATTTAATAATATAATATTAGGATTAATATTAGATTTAATAATAGAATATTAGGATTAATATTAGATTTAATAATAGAATATTAGGATTAATATTAGATTTAATAATAGAATATTAGGATTAATATTAGGTTTAATAATAGAATATTAGGATTAATATTAGATTTAATAATATAATATTAGGATTAATATTAGATTTAATAATAGAATATTAGGATTAATATTAGGTTTATTAATAGAATATTAGGATTAATATTAGGACTAATATTAGGTTTAATAATAGAATATTAGGATTAATATTAGGTTTAATAATAGAATATTAGGATTAATATTAGGTTTAATAATAGAATATTAGGACTAATATTAGGATTAATAATAGAATATTAGGATTAATATTAGGTTTAATAATATAATATTAGGATTAATATTAGGTTTATTAATAGAATATTAGGATTAATATTAGGACTAATATTAGGATTAATAATAGAATATTAGGACTAATATTAGGATTAATAATAAAAAGAATATTAGGACTAATATAATATTAGGATAATGTCTGATCAATTTAAATTAAAAACCTCCCATTGTTTGTTTCTACAACCCATCGTGTTTGTTTCTACAACCCATATTGTCTGTTTCTACAACCCATCGTGTTTGTTTCTACAACCCATATTGTCTGTTTCTACAACCCATCGTGTTTGTTTCTACAACCCATATTGTCTGTTTCTACAACCCATAGTGTCTGTTTCTACAACCCATCGTGTTTGTTTCTACAACCCATATTGTCTGTTTCTACAACCAATCGTGTTTGTTTCTACAACCCAACTTGTCTGTTTCTACAACCAATCGTGTTTGTTTCTACAACCCATCGTGTTTGTTTCTACAACCCATCGTGTTTGTTTCTACAACCCATCGTGTTTGTTTCTACAACCCATATTGTCTGTTTCTACAACCCATAGTGTCTGTTTCTACAACCCATCGTGTTTGTTTCTACAACCCATATTGTCTGTTTCTACAACCAATCGTGTTTGTTTCTACAACCCAACTTGTCTGTTTCTACAACCCATATTGTCTGTTTCTACAACCAATCGTGTTGTTTCTACAACCCATCGTGTTTGTTTCTACAACCCATCTTGTCTGTTTCTACAACCCATCTTGTCTGTTTCTACAACCCATCGTGTTTGTTTCTACAACCCATATTGTCTGTTTCTACAGCCCATCTTGTTTGTTTCTACAACCCACCTTGTCTGTTTCTACAACCCATCTTGTCTGTTTCTACAACCCATCGTGTTTGTTTCTACAACCCATCTTGTCTGTTTCTACAACCCATATTGTCTGTTTCTACAACCCATCTTGTCTGTTTCTACAGCCCATCTTGTATGTTTCTACAACCCATTATGTCTGTTTCTACAGCCCACCGTGTCTGTTTCTACAACCCACCGTGTCGGTTTCTACAACCCACCGTGTCGGTTTCTACCACCAATCTTGTTGGTTTCTACAACCCATCTTGTCGGTTTCTACAACCCATCTTGTCGGTTTCTACAACCCATCTTGTCGGTTTCTACAACCCATCTTGTCGGTTTCTACAACCCATCTTGTCTATTTCTACAACCCACCTTGTCGGTTTCTACAACCCATCTTGTCTGTTTCTACAACCCATCGTGTTTGTTTCTACAACCCATATTGTCGGTTTCTACAACCCATCTTGTATGTTTCTACAACCCATCTTGTTTGTTTCTACAACCTATCTTGTCTGTTTCTACAACCCATCTTGTCTGTTTCTACAGCCCATCTTGTATGTTTCTACAACCCATTATGTCTGTTTCTACAACCCACCGTGTCTGTTTCTACAACCCACCGTGTCGGTTTCTACAACCCACCGTGTCGGTTTCTACAACCAATCTTGTTGGTTTCTACAACCCATCTTGTCGGTTTCTACAACCCATCTTGTCGGTTTCTACAACCCATCTTGTCGGTTTCTACAACCCATCTTGTCGGTTTCTACAACCCATCTTGTCGGTTTCTACAACCCATCTTGTCTATTTCTACAACCCACCTTGTCGGTATCTACAACACATCTTGTCTGTTTCTACAACCCATCTTGTTGGTTTCTACAACCCATCTTGTCGATTTCTACAACCCATCTTGTCGATTTCTACAACCCATTTGTCGGTTTCTACAACCCATCATGTCGGTATCTACAACACATCTTGTCTGTTTCTACAACCCATCTTGTCGGTTTCTACAACCCATCTTGTCGGTTTCTACAACCCATCTTGTCGGTTTCTACAACCCATCTTGTATGTTTCTACAACCCATCTTGTTTGTTTCTACAACCCATCTTGTCTGTTTCTACAACCCATCTTGTCTGTTTCTACAACCCATCTTGTCTGTTTCTACCACCCATCTTGTCTGTTTCTACAACCCACCGTGTCTGTTTCTACAACCCACCTTGTCTGTTTCTACAACCCACCGTGTCTGTTTCTACAACCCACCGTGTCTGTTTCTACAACCCACCTTGTCTGTTTCTACAACCCATCCTGTCTGTTTCTACCACCCATCTTGTCAGTTTCTACAACCCACCGTGTCTGTTTCTACAACCCACCGTGTCTGTTTCTACAACCCACCTTGTCTGTTTCTACAACCCACCTTGTCTGTTTCTACAACCCATCTTGTCTGTTTCTACAACCCATCTTGTCTGTTTCTACAACCCATCGTGTCTGTTTCTACAACCAATCTTGTCTGTTTCTACAACCCATCTTGTCTGTTTCTACAACCCATCTTGTCTGTTTCTACAACCCATCTTGTCTGTTTTACAACCCATCTTGTTTGTTTCTACAACCCACCTTGTCTGTTTCTACAACCCACCTTGTCTGTTTCTACAACCCATCTTGTCTGTTTCTACAACCCATCTTGTCTGTTTCTACAACCCATCTTGTCTGTTTCTACAACCCATCGTGTCTGTTTCTACAACCCATCTTGTCTGTTTCTACAACCCATCTTGTCTGTTTCTACAACCCATCTTGTCTGTTTCTACAACCCATCTTGTCTGTTTCTACAACCCATCTTGTCTGTTTCTACAACCCATCTTGTCTGTTTCTACAACCCATCGTGTCTGTTTCTACAACCAATCTTGTCTGTTTCTACAACCCATATTGTCTGTTTCTACAACCTATCTTGTCTGTTTCTACAACCCATATTGTCTGTTTTACAACCCATCTTGTCTGTTTTACAACCCATCTTGTTTGTTTCTACAACCCATCTAGTCGGTTTCTACAACCCATCGTGTCTGTTTCTACAACCCACCGTGTCTGTTACTACAACCCATATTGTCTGTTTCTACAACAAACCGTGTCTGTTTCTACAACCCACCGTGTCTGTTTCTACAACCCATCTTGTCTGTTTCTACAACCCATCGTGTCGGTTACTACAACCCATCTTGTCTGTTTCTACAACCCATCTGGTCTGTTTCTACAACCCATCTTGTCTGTTTCTACAACCCATCTGGTCTGTTTCTACAACCCATATTGTCTGTTTCTACAACCCATCGTGTCGGTTACTACAACCCATATTATCGGTTTCTACAACCAATCTTGTTTGTTTATAAAACCCATCTTGTCTGTTTCTACAACCCATTTTGTCTGTTTCTACCACCCATCTTGTCTGTTTCTACAACCCATCTTGTCTGTTTCTACAACCCATCATGTCTGTTTCTACAACCCATCGTGTCTGTTTCTACAACCCATCTTGTCTGTTTCTACCACCCATCTTGTGTGTTTCTATCACCCATCGTGTCTGTTTCTACAACCCATCTTGTCTGTTTCTACAATCCATCTTGTCTGTTTCTACAACCCATCTTGTTTGTTTCTACAACCAATCTTGTCTGTTCCTACCACCCATCGTGTCTGTTTCTACCACCCATCTTGTCTGTTTCTACCACCCATCTTGTTTGTTTCTATCATCCATCCTGTCTGTTTCTACAACCCATCTTGTCTGTTTCTACAACCCATCGTGTCTGTTTCTACAACCCATCTTGTCTGTTTCTACAACAAACCGTGTCTGTTTCTACAACCCACCGTGTCGGTTTCTACAACCCACCGTGTCTGTTTCTACAACCGATCTTGTCTGTTTCTACAACCCACCGTGTCTGTTTCTACAACAAACCGTGTCGGTTTCTACAACCCATCTTGTCTGTTTCTACAACCCACCGTGTCTGTTTCTACAACCCACCATGTCGGTTTCTTCAATAACTCGCCTAATAAATATAAATGATTAAGATAGCAATCTAATATTATCTCAATGGCAGAAGAATATTTCAAAGGTAAAATATATCGTTCAGTTGCAGTCTCCTGTCATCGTTAAACTGAGAGCAATATGTCACACTTATACATTGATTCTATTTGTTTGTATCGTTGAATCTGGAAGGACTCCTAACGTAATGTTCCGAGATTCCGATCATAGCAACAATGTAATGTGTGTAACAAGTTAGAGGATGAATATCATTTGATCATTTAATGCTTACTTTATATTGATTTAAGAACACTTTGCATCAAGGAATTATTGACACATACCTCATATGGTTAAATGTGTTACGTTAATGCAATTAGAAAATGAGAATGCAGTTCGGAAATTATCTTTATTACGTTGTTAACGCATTTGAACGTCGTAGATCATTTTGTCAATATCTAAACAGATCTACTTAATAGTTAATATTGTTTTCAATGATGAATGCTAGATTTATTTATTTGTTGTTTTAGTTTATAATACTGTATGTCTCTCCCATAATTGTTCGTTGAGATTAGTGTCCGTCACCATATTACCATACATGTTTCATCGTCGTGATAGCGCAGTTGATGCGTGTTCGCTTCAAGTGCGGATGGTCCGGAGTTCGAGCCCCGCTGGAGCTGTTACGAGTGTGCCCTGGTGAAAGCAAGGCATTTAAATTCCACGTTGCCTATTCTCTCTCTCTCTCTCTCTCTCTCTCTCTCTCTCTCTCTCTCTCTCTCTCTCTCGTGGCGATGGATTCCATCAGGAATGAGGTCTCGATAGTGATTAATATAAGTTGTGTTTCACTTTGTAATGTTTTGTATTGATGGGCCAGAACTGACTTATTACGAAATAAAAATATATCATATATATATAAATAGTTCTGTAATCAGTGATATCCAGATAGCGTGCGTGCGTGTGTGCGTTCGTTCGTGCGTTCGTGCGTGCAGTATATTAGCCCGGGAAGATGTGTTGATATATTTCGCCATGTCCTGAGCGTGGCTCGAACCCGTGATCACCACTGATGATAGATTACATAGGTATATAAGTCAACGACCGTAACCACTCGACAGACACAGACGGATCTGTAGTCCAGTGACACGTTGGACTGGTAATCCAGGGATCGCAGGTTCGATCCCCCGTCTGACCCTAATCAAATTAACAGTCTTTCAGATGGGAAGTTAAACCGAGGTCTCGTGTCGGTGCTTTACACCATGCACGTAAAAGAACCAGATGAGACTCTGGAATGGGTCTCTGTCTGTATCATTGCACTGTCCTCAAAAATCTAAAATGACTAATCTCTTCAGGAGGCGTCGCTCATATGGGCAACCGGTAGCAACGATAGACGTAAAACACACACAAGATCATCAGACAACGATACACGCACGGACGGACGGACGCACGCACACTTGTTTGTATGCGCACATAATATGTCAGTGCAGGACAGCCTACAGCTGCAATAAAATGTAGGCATCGATCCACTGCCATGAACTTCACGACAGGGAACTTAATATATGGTTTCATTTAATGACAGTTCTGTGAAACAGTAATATTCGTTGTAATTAGGTCCAGTAAAAGTTGCAAAACGCGACCAAGTGACCGTTTTCTAAGATAAACCATTAATCTAATCGCGTATACATGCTCACAAATGAGGACATATTCGAAAACCATAAATTCAAGGTGGTTACCATGGCAACTGTTTATTGGTAGCAGTATACAGCCTTCAACGCATGCAACCGCTCTATGACAGATGAATTTGTAGTGGTTCACACGTTGAACTGTTAATCCAGGGATCGCAGGTTCGATCCCCCGTCTGACCATCATACTATTAACAGTCTTTCAGATGGGACGTTAAACCGAGGTCTCGTGTCTTGCCTTACACCGTGCCGTAAAAGAACCAGAGGAGACCCTGGAATGGGTCTCTGTCTGTATCATTGTACTATCCTCCAAATATCTAAAATGACTAATCTCTTCGACGAAGACGCAACGATAGACGCAAAACACACACAAGATCATCAGACAACGACGCACGCATGTACGCACGCACGCACGCACGCACGCACGCACGCACGCACGCACGCACGCACGCACGCACGCACGCACGCACGCACGCACGCACGCACGCACGCACGCACGCACGCACGCACGCACGCACGCACGCACGCACGCACGCACGCACGCACGCACGCACGCACGCACGCACGCACGCACGCACGCACGCACGCACGCACGCACGCACGCACGCACGCACGCACGCACGCACACGCACGCACGCACGCACGCACGCACGCACGCACGCACGCATGGCACGCACGGCACGCACGGCACGCACGCACGCACGCACGCACGCACGCACGCACGCACGCACGCATGTCTGACCACCATAACATTAAACCTGGAATGGGTCTCTGTCTGTATCATTGCACTATTCTCCAAAAATCTAAAATGACTAATCTCTTCGGGAGGCGTCGCTCATATGGGCAACCGGTAGCGCGGAAAAAATAAACGTAAAACACACACAGACACAACCGATCTATGTACGTTTAATGAATACATTAATACATAGAAATGAGGTATGAGCAAACATATGTGATTTGGGGGCACATATATGGCTGATATTTTGGTAACCAAGCAACACTATTTATAATTATGTAGGTAGTTAATGCACATTTAGATAACAAAACATACAATAAGTGTATATAATAACAGTATGCATAAACGGAGAAATTGAATATGTTAAATTAGTTTACGGAATATAAGAGTCATCTACCTGGTTTCTGGCTTGGTGTTTATATAAACATATATACGCATGACAACACGTTTGGAATATTTTTATAAAGCATTGTCATATCACAAAATCATTGAATACATATATGCAGTTCGCTTCGTATACCTCCATTCTTTTTGTTTGTTTGATTGTTGTTGTTTGTTTTGGTTTCAAATTGTACCAACAGCTAAGGTCATATGGCCACTCTCCAGCTATTGCCACTCAGAGCACAATTACAGACACGGACCAGGGCCGTCGCTGGAGCTATTTTGATGATACGCACGGTCAAATTTGTTTGTCAATTGAACATAGCGTGGGATTACGCTAGGGGGGTCTCCCCACCCCCCGGGATATTTTTGGAAATGAGGACGCAATTTCCTGCATGTCAATGCATTTTGTAACATAGAATTGCAGGACTATTGCTCTTATCAATTAATCAAGCACGTAAAATAGCACAAACTATTTCGAGATGCACCATATTTGCAATGGGCTCAATTATTCCACCACTCCACATATCACGGCGCCTATGTATCCCTACTACCCCCCTGGCGTTTTAATTCATTTTTGGATTTTTTTTTTTTCATTTTCTCAGACCAATGATACGCACGTGCGTACTTGCGTATGCCCAGCGACGGGCCTGCGGACGGGTCTCTGCACCGGGCTCTTCAGACTTTCCACAAGCCAGCTGGATAGCTCCCTCACTTGAAATAATTCGACACCTCAGTGGGATTCGAACCTGCAGCGGTGGTGAGCACGTGATTTGAAGTCAACAATCGTCACTCAGCCACGAAGGCCCACATACCCCTTCCCATTGTATGTGTGTATAGTTATTCTTCGGCAGTGTGTCGCTAACGACCAGACAGAAGAGGTTTGGTAGTGTGCTCAAGCTTCTATCACATTTTTATGAATATTAATAATTTT
>CM026404.1:23585455-23609839 GCA_014843695.1 Archivesica marissinica
CACGGTAGGCTGTCAAAGAGTACCATATAATGATCACTGTTTCACGGTAGGCTGTCGAAGAGTACCATATAATGATTATTGTTTCACGGTAGGCTGTCAAAGAGTACCATATAATGATCGTTGTTACACGGTAGGCTGTCAAAGAGTACCATATAATGATCATTGTTACACGGTAGGCTGTCAAAGGGTACCATATAATGATCATTGTTTCACGGTAGGCTGTCAAAGGGTACCATATAATGATCATTGTTTCACGGTAGGCTGTCAAAGAGGACAATAAATTGATCATTGTTTCACGGTAGGCTGTCAAAGAGTACCATATAATGATCATTGTTACACGGTAGGCTGTCAAAGAGGACAATAAAATGATCATTGTTTCACGGTAGGCTGTCAAAGAGTACCATATAATGATCATTGTTACACGGTAGGCTGTCAAAGAGTACCATATAATGACCATTGTTAAACGGTAGACGGTCAAAGAGTACCATATAATGATCATTGGTACACGATAGGCTGTCAAAGAGTACCATATAATGATCATTGGTACACGATAGGCTGTCAAAGAGTACCATATAATGATCACTTTACACGGTAGGCTGTCAAAGAGTACCATATAATGATCATTGGTACACGGTAGGCTGTCAAAGAGTACCATATAATGATCATTGTTACAAACGTTAGGCTGTCAAAGAGTACCATATAATGATCGTTGTTACACGGTAGGCTGTCAAAGAGTACCATATAATGATCGTTGTTACACGGTAGGCTGTCAAAGAGTACCATATAATGATCATTGTTACAAACGTTAGGCTGTCAAAGAGTACCATATAATGATCATTGTTACAAACCTTAGGCTGTCAAAGAGTACCATATAATGATCGTTGTTACACGGTAGGCTGTCAAAGAGTACCATATAATGATCATTGTACACGATAGGCTGTCAAAGAGTACCATATAATGACACTTTACACGGTAGGCTGTCAAAGAGTACCATATAATGATCATTGGTACACGATAGGCTGTCAAAGAGTACCATATAATGATCATTGTTACACGGTAGGCTGTCAAAGAGTACCATATAATGATCATTGTTACAAACGTTAGGCTGTCAAAGAGTACCATATAATGATCGTTGTTACACGGTAGGCTGTCAAAGAGTACCATATAATGATCGTTGTTACACGGTAGGCTGTCAAAGAGTACCATATAATGATCATTGTTACAAACGTTAGGCTGTCAAAGAGTACCATATAATGATCATTGTTACAAACGGTAGGCTGTCAAAGAGTACCATATAATGATCATTGTTACAAACCTTAGGCTGTCAAAGAGTACCATATAATGATCGTTGTTACACGGTAGGCTGTCAAAGAGTACCATATAATGATCATTGTTACAAACGTTAGGCTGTCAAAGAGTACCATATAATGATCGTTGTTACACGGTAGGCTGTCAAAGAGTATCATATAATGATCGTTGTTACACGGTAGGCTGTCAAAGAGTACCATATAATGATCGTTGTTACACGGTAGGCTTTCAAAGAGTATCATATAATGATCGTTGTTACACGGTAGGCTGTCAAAGAGTACCATATAATGATCATTGTTACAAACGTTAGGCTGTCAAAGAGTACCATATAATTATCATTGCTACAAGTGGTAGGCTGTCAAAGAGTACCATATAATACGCACTGTTAAACGGTAGGCCGTCAAAGAGTACCATATAATGAGCATTGTTACACGATAGGCGGTCAAAGAGTACCATATAATGATCATTGTTACACGGTAGGCTGTCAAAGAGTACCATATAATGATCACTGTTACACGGTAGGCTGTCAAAGAGTACCATATAATGAGCATTGTTACACGGTAGACGGTCAAAGAGTACCATATAATGAGCATTGTTAAACGGTAGGCTGTCAAGGATTACCATATAATGAGCGTTGTTAAACGGTAGGCTGTCAAAGAGTACCATATAATGATCATCGTTACAAACGGTAAGCTGTCAAAGAGTACAATATAATGATCGTTGTTACACGATAGGCTGTCAAAGAGTACCATATAATGATCATCGTTACACGGTAGGTGGTCAAAGAGTATCATATAATGATCATTGTTACACGGTAGGCTGTCAAAGAGTACCATATAATGATCACTGTTACACGGTAGGCTGTCAAAGAGGACCATATAATGAGCATTGTTACACGGTAGGCGGTCAAAGAGTACCATATAATGAGCATTGTTAAACGGTAGGCTGTCAAAGAGTACCATATAATGATCATCGTTACAAACGGTAGGCTGTCAAAGAGTACAATATAATGATCGTTGTTACACGGTAGGCTGTCAAAGAGTACCATATAATGATCATCGTTACACGGTAGGCGGTCAAAGAGTATCATATAATGATCATCGTTACAAACGGTAGGCTGTCAAAGAGTACCATATAATGATTATTGTTACACGGTAGGCTGTCAAAGAGTACCATATAATGAGCATTGTTAAACGGTAGGCTGTCAAAGAGTACCATATAATACGCACTGTTAAACGGTAGGCCGTCAAAGAGTACCATATAATGAGCATTGTTACACGGTAGGCTGTCAAAGAGTACCATATAATGAGCATTGTTAAACGGTAGGCTGTCAAAGAGTACCATATAATGAGCATTGTTACCACCTGACGTTCTGTAGATTATAAACTTGTATTATGAGTATATGCTTATCACTAATATTACGATGCTTACTCTGTTTCACTTATCGAAGTCTTCGTTAGGAAGCTGAAAATTAGAGATTGCCAAATAAGCAATTCTAGAAACATACGGATTGATAACGGCTTAATGGGAGACCACCGTCTTTAGCGAATCCGGTGGGTAGGCAATGAGGCACAACAATCCTATAACATTGATTTCATACTGAAAATTCAACCTCATGGTCACGGGGTATGGTTTAATTCCAAGGTTATATGCGATTTCCTATGGGTGTTCAATTGAAACCATATATTCATTTTGCTTTGTTTCCAAGTTATTCATGTGTATAGTCTACTATAGAAGTCAATGGGAGCGGCCACTTCACTGACCGCCCTGACCATAGGCCTTGACCGCTTCCTCATGCAAGCACATTCTACTATAGAAGTCAATGGGAGCGGCCACTTCACTGACCGCCCTGGACACAGTCCGTAACCGCTCTCTCATGCATGCACAGTCTACAATAGAAGTCAATGGGAGCGGCCACTTCACTGACCGCCCTGGCCACAGGCCGTGACCGCTTCCTCATGCATGCACATTCTACTATAGAGGTCAATGGGAGCGGCCACTTCACTGAACGCCCTGACCATAAGCCTTGACCGCTTCCTCATGCATGCATAGTCTACTATAGACGTCAATGTGAGCGGCCACTTCACTGACCGCCCTGACCTCAGGCCTTGACCGCTGTCTCACAGAATCGAGGTACTTCCTTCTATAAAAACTCGAGACCTGGGTTTAACGTTCCATCTGAAAGACTGTTAATTTTATTAGGGTCAGACGGGTGATCGAACCTGCGATCCCTGGATTACCAGTCCAGCGTGTTACCACTGGACTACAGATCCGTCTGTGGGTGCCAGTCTTTCGATTTTTCACTTTTTAACTTCTGGCAAAATCAACATTGCAGCGCCTCGCTTTCGATTCAAGTACGTCATTGATTAAGTCACGTGCTAATAGGCATATTAATATGATTAATGATAATCAATAATTTCACGGAAAACCCGCCGAGTTTCCCCAGGCGTTGATATGATCAGAAACTCAATACGGCCCAATTAATAGTATCGGTGTTAAAATATATTTATTTGACTGACCAGGCAAAATATATCGAAGCCTGTTTCCAGACTAGCTACCCAATACAATAACCCCAGTTCCTACGGCGGAGGAGGGAGTCGGGGTTATTAATAACATGTAGGTAATGAACTCAGTCGTGACCAAGGGCTGTATCGTTATTGTTTAAGTTTTATCATACCATTACATATATATGTGGTCCGCTCTATATCCGAATTTTCGGCTTAAAAAATAATCGTTTTTCAAGAAACATTTCAAATATGCATGCACAGTCTACTAAAGAAGCCCTTTTCAAGAAACGTTTCAAACATGCATGCACAGTCTACTAAAGAAGCCTTTTTCAAGAAAAATATCAAACATGCATGCACAGTCTACTAAAGAAGCCTTTTTCAAGAAAAATATCAAACATGCATGCACAGTCTACTAAAGAAGCCTTTTTCAAGAAAAAGTTCAAACATGCATGCACAGTCTACTAAAGAAGCCTTTTTCAAGAAAAAGTTCAAACATGCATGCACAGTCTACTAAAGAAGCCTTTTTCAAGAAAAATATCAAACATGCATGCACAGTCTACTAAAGAAGCCTTTTTCAAGAAATATTTCAAACATGCATGCACAGTCTACTATAGAAGTCAATGAGAGTGGTTACTTCAGTGACCACCGTGACCACAGGCCTTGACGACCGCTTTCTCATGCATGCATAGTCTACTATAGAAGTCAATGAGAGTGGTTACTTCAGTGACCACCGTGACCACAGGCCTTGACGACCGCTTTCTCATGCATGCATAGTCTACTATAGAAGTCAATGAGAGTGGTTACTTCAGTGACCACCGTGACCACATGCCTTGACCGCTTCCTCATGCATGCACAGTCTACTATAGAAGTCAATGAGAGTGGTTACTTCAGTGACCACCGTGACCACATGCCTTGACCGCTTCCTCATGCATGCACAGTCTACTATAGAAGTCAATGAGAGTGGTTACTTCAGTGACCACCGTGACCACATGCCTTGACCGCTTCCTCATGCATGCACAGTCTACTATAGAAGTCAATGAGAGTGGTTACTTCAGTGACCACCGTGACCACATGCCTTGACCGCTTCCTCATGCATGCACAGTCTACTATAGAAGTCAATGAGAGTGGTTACTTCAGTGACCACCGTGACCACATGCCTTGACCGCTTCCTCATGCATGCACAGTCTACTATAGAAGTCAATGAGAGTGGTTACTTCAGTGACCACCGTGACCACATGCCTTGACCGCTTCCTCATGCATGCACAGTCTACTATAGAAGTCAATGAGAGTGGTTACTTCAGTGACCACCGTGACCACATGCCTTGACCGCTTCCTCATGCATGCACAGTCTACTATAGAAGTCAATGAGAGTGGTTACTTCAGTGACCACCGTGACCACAGGCCGTGACCGCTTTCTCACATCATCATATATATATTCCCTGTCTACAATCAACATATAGCATACCATTACAGGCATTCATAGACTTACGTCAAATATTGTACAATTCTCTAAACTTTCCTTTTGGCTGTCCGATTAGCGAGCGCAGTGGTTAGCGCGCTCGCTTCTCACCAGTGCAACCTGGGTTCAATCATCGGACCGGGAAGTATGTGAGATGGTACGATGGTCGCCAGATTGGGCAGGTGGGTTTTCTCCGGATTCCTCCAACACGAATGACCACATATACGCTTTCATCCGCGCCAACGAGAGTGATTAATATAAGTTGTTAGACCTTGCTTCGCAATCGTTGTAAAATAAATAACGTTTAAACTGTGTTTCCACCCTTGCAATCAAATTAGCCCACACTACCAAACTAGTTACACTGTTTCGTTGCACCCACATATGCTGTGATCTGTCACAGCATTTCATTTCCAACGAATTACTACATCGGATACACAACATGCGCTTTAATAATGCAAAATGCTATTTTCAACACTTTCAAGGATGTTTATACGTGTATACGAACATTAGTTTATACACATTTAGTTTAGCTCAATTGCGAAACAAGTTCTTACAACTTATACCAATCACTGTCGAGACCTCATTCCTGATGGAATCCATCGCCACGCGGGAGAGAGAAACGGCAATGTTGAATTTAAGTACACCGCCTAAGGGCACACTTGTAACGGCTTCTACTGGGCCTTTCGCGCATGAAGCGTACGCGCTACCACTGCGCTAGCACGACTTCCACTTATACAAACATTAGTTTCCGTTTTGTGTGCAGTGTTCAAACACGTCATTATCAGTGCTTGTCGAGTATGTGACATGGGTGGCTATAAGTGAATTCTGTATCAGCCCGGCGTTTATCTGTTTGTTCCGAACGGACTGTGTTCTGACATTAAATGCTCACATTGCTGTTATAAAGCCGCTATCACAGTCTATTTCATTAACAGCTAACGGCTATATATGACGTTTACAGTCGGCGAATTTGCATATCCAATTTTCTGACGATTCTTGTCGCAACGACCATATTACATTTGACAGTACTGGTTGTAAATCGAACGGCTGCACATTAGCTAAATGTATCATATAAGCGAGAGATATAATACTGATTATTCTAGAACAGTAATCTAATATCTCCAAACACAGCATAGTAATCACTCTCGTTGGCGTGGATGAACGCGTAAATGTGGTCATTTGTGTGGGAGAAAACCGGAGTACCCGAAGAAAACTCACCTGTCCGATCTGGCGACAACCCTACCATCTTACATACTTCCCGGTCTGAGGATCGAACCCGGTTTGCATTGGTGAGAAGCGAGCGCGCTAACCACTGCGTTAATCGGATTATATAGCACGCACGCGCGCACGCACGCACGCATCACGCACGCACGCACGCACACACACACACACACACCGTCATTTCCACGAAGTGTGGTTTGACATAAACTACTATTGTATTCCATTATTGCCAGAAATAATACATTTACAAGTCCATATTGACATGATGTGTCGCTGCATAATGGCTTGTGTCCATTAGCCAAGGAAATAGCACAGGGTTATTAGATTGTTCACAATTCCAATAAACAGGCTTTCTATATAAAAAAATATCATAATAAGTGTGAGTTGGGCTACGTGGAATTGATTCTCGCAGATGAAAATCGCAATAATTGTTCTGATCATAATTAAGAAATCAGTTTCACTCTTAGTTTAAAAATACCACAGAATTTCAAAATGAGCACGATCCGCAGTACAATGTAAGTGACTACGGATTGCTGGAATGCAAATAATCTGAAACATTATCTTGCTAAAGATGAAATCTGATGGATGTTCATTTACAGAACAGATAATTGACATTTTAATATAGACACATTTACCATGTATCGTCGCTACCGGTTGCCCATATGAGCGACGCCTCCTGAAGAGATTAGTTATGGAAGTATGTGAGATGGTACACTGGTCGCCAGATCGGACATGTGGGTTTTCTCCGGGTACTCCGATTTCCTCCCACACGAATGACCACATATACGCTTTCATCCGCGCCAACGCCAAGTTGTTAGAACTTGCTTCACAATCGTTGTAAAATAAATAAAGTTTAAACAAAAGAGATTAGTCATTTTAGCTTTTTGGAGGATAGTGCAATGATACATACAGAGAACCATTCCAGAGTATCCTCTGGTTCTTTTACGTGCACAGTGTAAACCGACATGAGACCTCTGTTTTAATTCCCATCTGAAAGACTGTTAATTTTATTAGGGTCAGACGGGGGATCGAACGTGCGATCCCTGGATTACCAGTCCAACGTGTTAACCACTGGACTACATTTCCGTCTGCTTTGTTAACTAATTGAATCTACGAGTCCTTTTATACTATTGATCAGACTCTGTCTACATCAATTTAAAGACAAGTACACAAAGTCATTCTTACAACATCCTCCAATTACATGTACACATTCTTACACCATCCTCCAATTACAAGTACACATTCTTACAACATCCTCCAATTACATGTACACATTCTTACACCATCCTCCAATTACATGTACACATTCTTACACCATCGTCCAATTACATGTACACATTCTTACACCATCGTCCAATTACATGTACACATTCTTACACCATCGTCCAATTACATGTACACATTCTTACAACATAATCCAATTACATGTACACATTCTTACAACATCCTCCAATTACTTGTACACATTCTTACAACATCCTCCAATTACATGTACACATTCTTACAACATCCTCCAATTACATGTACACATTCTTACACCATCGTCCAATTACATGTACACATTCTTACAACATCCTCCAATTACATGTACACATTCTTACAACATCCTCCAATTACATGTACACATTCTTACAACATCCTCCAATTACATGTACACATTCTTACAACATAATCCAATTACATGTACACATTCTTACAACATAATCCAATTACATGTACACATTCTTACACCATCCTCCAATTACATGTACACACTCATACAACATCCTCCAATTACATGTACACATTCTTACAACATCCTCCAATTACATGTACACATTCATTCTTACATTCTAATATAAAATGGAAATCGTCTTCAATTGCGTTACATAATTGGCACTTTCTTTCATTTCTATGGATCTTATTTGGTTTATGCCATCTTCCTGTTTCAATTGATAATTTATCTTAATCTATTTAATGCAATTATGAATTTACTAATCTAATTTTTATTTTTTCGAAGTAGTCCTTGAATCCAAAATCGGAGAAAAGTTTATAATTATGTTGTAGCTCTGGATGGTTCACCAATTGAGGTGTTCCAGTACTGTATATATGTATCTCTAAGTCTTTGTTTCAACAATGCAATAAATAATATTTCATTTTCTACCCCTTGATTAAGCCAAATATGATGGAAACCTAAATTTTCCAAAATACTTGTTATTGATTTTGCCCAGTTATTCTTATCTGGTCCATTATCTAGATCTCTTAGCATAACATGATACGTATTTTTTATATATAGAAGAAGAAGAAGAATGCTTTATTAAGACTTAAACTTTACAGTTTCTCGTCTGTAACATTTAAACATATTTACAATATATATATAGTACAATATTATGATATATGCAATCATGATGAGGATGGACAAATGATGTAATGATTATGGACATACATTGAAAAATAATGACAATGTCATGATGGATTTTAGACTATGCAAAACATATATATCTTGTGTCATTTGACTTCAGAATTGTGAACAAGTATTTACTCATATGTAATTTGCTATGGTTAGTAATAATGATCCTTCCCAATTCTCCATAGATACAAGCATTTTGTGTCTGTAAATATGACACCTGATACACTTTTGCCAAAATGTAAATGCACTCTTTCAAGTTTTGAATAGTTATTAATGCCCCATAGCTCACAACCATAGGTTAACATTGGTACAATGAGTTTATCGAAACGTCCAAAAGTATGCTTAATCGACGGATATGGGAATTTTTCAATATATATCTTGAGTTTATAAATAGCTTTTAATGTTTGCCCAGATAATGTTTCGTATGCCATTATTTTGTCCACACTCTGATGGGAAACTATTTCTGGCAACATTTCTGCAGTGGAACTGAAGCTACGAAATATGCAAACATGTGCAATATCCATACCAATAATTAATAATTAAATACAATTTAATGCAACAGCACAACTATAGAGTAATAATAGAAGAAAGAGATGTATCTGTGTTAAGACTTATTACTTAACATTACACCATTAATAATATAAATGTTGTGAATTACATGAGACACATGCTGCTTTGAATCCCTGAAGGATTTCCGCGTGTTATAAATACCAGCTCGCAACTCAATTTCAGCTGGCTCTTCTATCAATGAAAACAACATAGCAACTCAATTTCAGCTGGCTCTTCTATCAATGAAAACACCATAGCAACTCAATTTCAGCTGGCTCTTCTATCAATGAAAACACCATAGCAACTCAATTTCAGCTGGCTCTTCTATCAATGAAAACACCATAGCAACTCCATTTCAGCTGGCTCTTCTATCAAAGAAAACACCATAGCAACACAATTTCAGCTGGCTCTTCTATCAATGAAAACACCATAGCAACTCCATTCCAGCTGGCTCTTCTATCAAAGAAAACACCATAGCTCCAAAACATAAATAGGAAATGCACAAAGCACATAGCATTCCAAGTCGAATAGTATTTACCTTCCTGCTTTTCCATCGTTCTAATACAGCCTCACACAGCGGCATATTCTAGGAAATACCAGTAATAGATATAAATGTTATATATATGCCTCACACAGCGGCATTTTTGAATGTTTTATTCTAGGAAATACCAGTAATAGATATAAATGCTATATATATGCCTCACACAGCGGCATTTTTGAATGTTTTATTCTAGGAAATACCAGTAATAGATATAAATGCTATATATATGCCTCACACAGCGGCATATTTGAATGTTTTATTCTAGGAAATACCAGTAATAGATATAAATGCTATATATATGCCTCACACAGCGGCATTTTTGAATGTTTTATTCTAGGAAATACCAGTAATAGATATAAATGCTATATATATGCCTCACACAGCGGCAGTTTGAATGTTTATTCTAGGAAATACCAGTAATAGATATAAATACTATAAATATACCTCACACAGCGGCATTTCAATGTTTTATTCTAGGAAATACCAGTAATAGATATAAATGCTATATATATGCCTCACACAACGGCATTTTTGAATGTTTTATTCTAGGAAATACCAGTAATAGATATAAATACTATACATATGCCTCACACAGCGGCATTTCAATGTTTTATTCTAGGAAATACCAGTAATAGATATAAATACTATTATATACCTCACACAGCGGCATTTCAATGTTTTATTCTAGGAAATACCAGTAATAGATATAAATGCTATATATATGCCTCACACAGCGGCATTTCAATGTTTACTTCTAGGAATACCAGTAATATATATAAATACTATATATATGCCTCACACAGCGGCATTTCAATGTTTTCTTCTAGGAAATACCAGTAATATATATAAATGCTATATATATGCCTCACACAGCGGCATTTCAATGTTTTCTTCTAGGAAATACCAGTAATATATATAAATGCTATATATATGCCTCACACAGCGGCATTTCAATGTTTTCTTCTAGGAAATACCAGTAATATATATATATGCTATATATATGCCTCACACAGCGGCATTTCAATGTTTTCTTCTAGGAAATACCAGTAATATATATAAATGCTATATATATGCCTCACACAGCGGCATTTCAATGTTTTCTTCTAGGAAATACCAGTAATAGATATAAATGCTATATATATGCCTCACACAGCGGCATTTCAATGTTTTATTCTAGGAAATACCAGTAATAGATATAAATGCTATATATATTCCTCACACAGCGGCATGTTTGAATGTTTTATTCTAGGAAATACCAGTAATAGATATAAATACTATACATATGCCTCACACAGCGGCATTTCAATGTTTTATTCTAGGAAATACCAGTAATAGATATAAATACTATATATATACCTCACACAGCGGCATTTCAATGTTTTCTTCTAGGAAATACCAGTAATATATATAAATGCTATATATATGCCTCACACAGCGGCATTTCAATGTTTTATTCTAGGAAATACCAGTAATATATATAAATGCTATATATATATAGTGAGGTAATACGTCGTATATATATACAGTTTATTTTACTTTACTAGTATATACCTATATAACACTGAATTATACTAATAATTACAATAGTTTTATTTATATATGTTTTTATTACTTTACTAGTATATAACTATATAATCTATATATCATGTCTACATCCCCGCGAGGAGTTCGACATTAAAGGAAGATAGATATATAGAATACGGACGCCTAATTTCTCTCCTTTCTGTGATTTGGCTGACGGCTTTACAATTTACCTCCTTGACATAAAGAGTATCTAAAAATCTAATGCTAATTTTCAATATTAGCCAGAATTTATTAATATTTTTATTCAAACAATAATAAATAGAGGATATTTGTTTGTTTTGAGTGAATATGGAATATATCTCACTGAGAACTGAGCAATTAAGAACATGTTCTCACCCAGAGGTGGGATATATTCCATATTCACTAAAAACAAACAAATTTTATTTTTATTTTATGCTAATTTGTGAAAATCAAACACAAAATGAAGAAATTAAAATAGCTGGCCGCCGTGTTTTTGCGCGGATGAATACATTGACGACTATACGTCGTGAGTCGATACACAAATATGTCGCCATCTTGAATTTTAAGTTGAATCGAGGAAAAATACATGAACACATTTATTGGATTTATTGTTACAATTTGCAGTGACAAAATTCGAGACATTGTCAGTTGTATTTCGCTTTTGATTTGTTTCACAACAAAAACAATAATACAGGTATTGTACGTACGCATTTATTTGAGACATCTGCATATTCGGTCATATACGAAGTTACAATCAGTATAAGGCAGTTCTAACTTGATGTTTTAATCAAATCCGATTGATGGCTCAGCGGTAATGCCACTAATTATGACGGTAGATGTCCCGGGTTCGATCCCCGAAAAGGTAAAATGTTATTTTTATTATTTCTTGATTTTATAAAAATGCTACACATAGCACGAACTCTCGCTTTGCACGATTTTATTAACATTCATTGATTGGCAAGATGCAAGCATCAGATCACTACTCCGGAGAAAAGCCGACTGAGGTAGTGATTACCATACATTGCTCGGATACAGAGGATACTGACTCGGCATATGAGTGTGGCAGCTCCACTGACACAGCGAGCGAAGATGGATCGTATTTTTGAAATTGCATGATGCTCGTAAAATTGTATAAGTTGTGTTGTAGAAAAATAAAATAAAATATCATAAAAATAAGAAATAAAAAATAAAACACATACTAGCATCAAAATGGGAATCGGGAAACATTTAAAATATAAAGAATATAACTGAACTAATTTATAAATAAATATCTAGTTCATCGTAATAAAAAATCTTTATTTCTATTTGTGTAACTTTTAAGCAGTGAGGATTCGAACTCACGAGAACTAGCTCATTTCATTTGAGTTTAGTATCAACCCGTTAGACCGTTCGGCTACCGGCGCGTGGGTTCATTGCATAGATTAAATACATTCATGAAGTTATTTAATTACTTTACCGCTGTAATTGAAGCGTGTAATTTATGATAATGTCTCAAGTAAATACGTACGTACAATAAATAGTGTCATTGAATCCAGGTAAACGGTGAAAATTAAATGACACGGTGCAAGTTAGTAAATTGGGAAGGGAAATAATAATAAAAAGTAGTCCGGCCAAATATAGTGAATGATATGCAGTGAGTGATATGGATTATATCTCACTGATAACTGTATTTCTCAATTAGCATAAAATAAATATATGTATTAATAGTTCACGTTGGCAGAATCATGTATAGTCATGAACAATTCAGAATTCAATACTGTCAAACACATTCAGTTTAAAAGTTGACAAAACGTCAAACGCCGAGGGGAAAGGATTATTTGCACTTCTTATTTTGTGTCATGGACATGGACATCAATTGTGCTGCTTGAGATATGTCCCGTAAACATGTGCATTGTAGTTGCGTGACTTTTCTGGACATTAACGTGGCCAACTGCAGTGGGTGGGGAAATGGAACTCCCTTGGCCTGCAATGCCAACTCCACCGATTCGCTGCTAATGTTGGAATCAGCAGCGGTCAGATGATTGGCTTGACGATAGGTAGCATGATTAAGTGCCCGACTGACTTGTTTTCGTTCCTCACCAGATCTTTTTTTTTACTATTTGCAGACGACGCTATTTACTACGATTTTTGTTTACGTCACGTGATTTTCATTCATAAATAAGTTTGTATACGGGGGAGGAAAATTCAACAGCCATAAAATAGACCTGTTCTAGCCGTGGTATATTGCATATTTTACAACGGTAGATCTGTTCTTTGTTCATTAGAACAAACTATCAAGTCATGTTAGAATTAAATATTAGATTTACATATTTCTAATTGTATTTAGATCTATATCAAATACTATTTGTGGAATCTGGATCAGCAATCGCTACATGTAAGTTTTAACAAGCAACATTTTGTCCATTTCTGTATTACGATTACTAGATAATTCTCGGATATTTACTAATCATCTATTATCTACGTGATCACGTGACTCTCAGCCCTAGGTTATAGATGTAATTTTGGATTTTTTTTTTTTTTAAAATACCATTTTTGAAAATGATATGCATTCCTGGGCATACAGTGTTTACGCGGGGCTACGCCAGTGTCAATCTAATCAGCGGTAAAACATCATAAGCACACCCAATGATCCAATGGCTGGTTTCGTACGGTGGTGCACAACACACATACAAATATATATATTATGTATGGGATACAAACTGATACTTTAACAGTGATCTAGCGATTAATTAAGCGCATGTATTAATGTTGTGAATCAGATATATATGCATCGACACGTTTGTTCTATCTGCGAGAACTATTGAAATGTTTCATCTCATTATACAGGGATTCAACACATATTTCCATAGAAAAACTGTTGATTATTCCTCGGTTATTCAGTTATGCTTAAGTGATTTTCCCGTTGCGAATTCACAGTGGACAATTCTGTAACACATTTTACACAATATGTTGCACATATGTCTATTTCGCTTTTCAGATCAAAACACACGCAGCATTCTAATTACCGGAGAGAGTTGAGTAAAGCTCACAGTCAATGCAGAATTCGTAGAAACTAGTGAGACTATGATATGACACTTCAATCAGAGAAAGTCGTCAACAGAATAATGCTGTGTGCACAGAGACATTGATATTTACTCTGTGGTTATGCCGTAAACTGATCGAAAATCGTAGACTTGCATTAGTACGCCTTGGTCGAATCGAAGGAATGACTCGCTTGGTCGTGATAGCGCGTTCGCTTCGGGTGAGAACGGCCCCGAGTTGGAGCCTCGCTGGAGCCGTTACGATTGGTCACTTAGGCAAGACATTTAATTCCACGTTGCCTCTTCTCTCTCCCTCAATGCGATGGATTCCATCAGAAATGAGGTCTGCTCTCGAGGGTGATTAATATAAGTTGTATGAACTTGTTTCGCAATCGAGCTAAAATCAATTTGTATAAACTAATAGACCAACACTGACACTAGGATACTGAAAGCACAGGACACCTGATATTAATGAATATAAATTGTCTGATTAACGTTCAATAAACTGGATGTAACATTTAGATCTACAGACATTAACATGATTGCCATTGGTATCACTCGGCAACCCTGCCATTAATACACCGATAAAACACTTTGACATATTCAGTAATACACCAATAAAATATTTTACAATTTACTCATGAACGTCTTTCAGAGTTTATCTATTAAATCTGCATGAGTAATCTACCCCCACTCCCTTGAAGTGATACACTGCGAAGTAAAATAGGTTATATTAGAGACATGGTTGTTAATTAATTTCTTTTCTTTATTTAAAGTAGCGCCGACAGCGTATGTCTGTGTGTGTGTTTTACGTTTATTTATCGTCGCTACCGGTTGCCCATATGAGCGACGCCTCCTACAGAGATTAGTCATTTTAGATTTTTGGAGGATAGTGCAATGATACAGACAGAGACCCATTCCAGAGTCTCCTCTGGTTCTTTTACGTGCACGGTGTACAGCACCGACACGAGACCTCGGTTTAATGTCCCATCTGAAAGACTGTTAATTTAATTAGGGTCATACGGGGGATCGAACCTGCGATCCCTGGATTACCAGTCCAGCGTGTTACCACTGGACTACAAATCCGTCTGCAGCGTAGCTCGTAAGACGACAATCTATATATTATATGTGGAACAAAAGCCTCAGGTGCACCTCCGAGTCTTTTAGGTACGGATGGGATCCCGGATAGAACCATTGACTTTCTGCAAATAATCTGGATAGCTTCCTCACATGAGATAATACGACATCCCCTATGCGATTCGAACATACAGACGTGAGTGTCATCGACATTAACCCATTCAACACCAAGTAACTCCCATGGACTGGTCCATGATATTCATAAACCAATAAATGAATCAGAAAATCACATTTGGACAAGTTCATTTATCAAAATGGGTAATTATGTCCAAAAATAGTCATATCACTGGCAAAATGTGCAGATCCTGATGAGACGGCTGGTTACGAGCCGGCTCATCTGGATCTACACTTTTTGTAAGCCTATTTAGAGGTCTGTGGTGTTGAAAGGGTTAACCACTTTACCAGAGTGGTACAATTATAGACTACTACAAATTGCAGGTGATATATCGCCTACGTGGTCTAGTGGTTTAAGTGTCCGCCTACGGAACGGGAGGGCTACGGTTCGAAATCTAGTAGGGGTTCATTTCTTACATGGCCGGTTGGTGAGCTTCCAGCTAGTTAAATATAATGGTTACAGATTGCCTATCAACCAGGCACAATACCTTCAATGGTAGGATTTAGGATGTGCATAAGGGGTGTCTCATAAGTCAGAAATGACTGACCCCTTACAATAGGGGTGACACTATAATAAACACACATTATACTGTTTATATATACTCATGTTAGTACTGCAAGCTTTACAAAATGTCACCCAAACAAAGTTGTTTCCTGCAACTCATATCTAGCATCTGAAATGGCAGTTGATTTATTAATCAAACAATGTTATATCACAGATATCGTGTCCACCGGGATCTCACATCTCAAAACCAGATATGTCCACCGGGATCTCACATCTCAAAACCAGAATACCATATTCACCGGGATCTCACATCTCAAAACCAGATATCGTGTCCACCGGGATCTCACATCTCAAAACCAGATATGTCCACCGGGATCTCACATCTCAAAACCAGAATACGTGTCCACCGGGATCTCACATCTCAAAACCAGAATACCATATTCACCGGGATCTCACATCTCAAAACCAGATATCGTGTCCACCGGGATCTCACATCTCAAAACCAGATATGTCCACCGGGATCTCACATCTCAAAACCAGAATACGTGTCCACCGGGATCTCACATCTCAAAATCAGATACCATGTCCACCGGGATCTCACATTCCAAAACCAGAATACGTGTCCGCCGGGATCTCACATCTCAAAACCAGAATACGTGTTCACCGGGATCTGAATCTCAAAACCAGATACCGTGTCCGCCGGGATCTCACATCTCAAAACCAGATACCGTGTCCACCGAGATCTGAATCTCAAAACCAGATATCGTGTCCACCGGAATCTCACATCTCAAAACAAGATATCGTGTTCACCGGGATCTCACATCTCAAAACCAGAATACGTGACCACCGGGATCTCACATCTCAAAACAGATATCGTGTTCACCGGGATCTCACATCTCAAAACCAGAATACGTGTCCACCGGGATCTCACATCTCAAAACCAGATACCGTGTCCACCGGGATCTCACATTTCAAAACCAGATATCGTGTCCACCGGGATCTCATATCTCATTACCAGATACCGTGTCCATCGGGATCTCACATCTCAAAACAAGATATCGTGTTCACCGGGATCTCACATCTCAAAACCAGAATACGTGTCCACCGGGATCTCACATCTCAAAACCAGAATACGTGTTCACCGGGATCTCACATCTCAAAACAAGATATCGTGTTCACCGGGATCTCACATCTCAAAACCAGAATACGTGTCCACCGGGATCTCACATCTCAAAACCAGAATACGTGTTCACCGGGATCTCACATCTCAAAACCAGAATACGTGTCCACCGGGATCTCACATCTCAAAACCAGAATACATGTCCACCGGGATCTCACATCTCAAAACCAGATTACGTGTCCACCGGGATCTCACATCTCAAAACCAGAGTACGTGTCCACCGGGATCTCACATCTCAAAACAAGATATCGTGTTCACCGGGATCTCACATCTCAAAACCAGAATACATTTCCACCGGGATCTCACATCTCAAAACCAGATTACGTGTCCACCGGGATCTCACATCTCAAAACAAAATATCGTGTCCACCAGGATCTCACATCTCAAAACCAGATACCATGTCCACCGGGATCTCACATCTCAAAACCAGATACCGTGTCCACCGGGATCTCACATCTCAAAACCAGATATGTCCACCGGGATCTCACATCTCAAAACCGAATACGTGTCCACCGGGATCTCACATCACAAAACCAGATACCGTGTCCACCGGGATCTCACATCTCAAAACCAGATATGTCCACCGGGATCTCACATCTCAAAACCAGAATACGTGTCCACCGGGATCTCACATCTCAAAACCAGATACCGTGTCCACCGGGATCTCACATCTCAAAATCAGAATACGTGTCCACCGGGATCTCAAAACCAGATACCGTGTCCACCGGGATCTCACATCTCAAATCCAGAATACGTGTCCACCGGGATCTCAAAACCAGATACCGTGTCCACCGGGATCTCACATAACACTTGAAAACCAGATATGTCCACCGGGACCTCACATCTTAAAACCTATTCCTTACAGTTAATAACAACCTAGCGGATCAACTATTCCTTACAGTTAATAACAACCTAGCGGATCAACTATTCCTTATAGTTAATAACAACCTAGCGGATCAACTATTCCTTACAGTTAATAACAACCTTAGCGGATCAACTATTCCTTACAGTTAATAACAACCTAGCGGATCAACTATTCCTTACAGTTAATAACAACCTAGCGGATCAATTATTCCTAAAAGGACATATTCATAATAAATATATATGTGCAGGCCATAATAAAAACGATTTTATTTAATTACCATGACAACCACGTTCAATAACAATTTTATTTGCTAATTTCTCACAATGTTTAGAAATTGCGCATTATTATCTTCAATGTGAATTTAAAATGCAGACACGTGTCGGGCGCATGTAGACATATTCCCCGTGCTTCTAAGACAGTTATTAACTTTCATCGATTACCATGGTAACAACTTGAAAATGTGTATGATCTGCAAATATATTAATGTTTGCTGAATCCTCGCGTATATACAGACGGATCTGTAGTCAGTGGTAACACGCTGGACTGGTAATCCATGGATCGCAGGTTCGATCCCCCGTCTGACCTTAATAAAATTAACAGTCTTTCAGAGGTCTCGTGTCGGTGCTTTACACCGTGCACGTAATAGAACCAGAGGAGATTCTGGAATTGGTCTCTGTCTGTATCATGCACTATCCTCCAACAATCTAAAATGACTAATCTCTTCAGGAGGCGTCGCTCATATGGGCAACCTGTAGCGACGATAAATAAACGTAAAACACATTCGCATATTAATACATAAAGAAATATATACGTACACTAACCATAATGGCCAATTGTCTGTGTCTGCAGACAAACTGGAACAATTTAGTTCTTGGTGTATTCAATCACGTTCTGACACATCAATATTTTATCTTGCATTTCGTTTCTACAAACCCAATAATATGGGGAACAGAGGTAATTTACCTCAGTCTTACATGGCTCTGGATCAAACAGCTATGGTATAAAGCTGTTACGTGCTCTATGCATCAGGTAATTTACCTCAGTCTTACATGGCTTTGGATCAAACAGCTATGGTATAAAGCTGTTAAGTGCTCTATGCATCAGGTAATTTACCTCAGTCTTACATGGCTTTGGATCAAACAGCTATGGTATAAAGCTGTTACGTGCTCTATGCATCAGGTAATTTACCTCAGTCTTGCATGACTTTGGATCAAACAGCTATGGTATAAAGCTGTTACGTGCTCTATGCATCAGGTAATTTACCCCAGTCTTACATGACTTGGATCAAACAGCTATGGTATAAAGCTACTAAGTGCTCTATGCACCAGGAACGTTAATGAGAGACATCTGTAATTTTCTATTATACTATTATTATCTAATACCTTGGCAGATAAAGTCTGGTTTATTCCAATATGTGAATACTAGTAGGTCCGTTTAGTTGGAAGCCTTTGTTTTTACTGTTGTGCCCTAACAAGATGTTGCGGCATGATAACTGTGATTTTATCAAAATCGTGTTAATTAACTGATAACATTGTTTTACAAATAAGTACCCATTGCATATACTGTAGGAGATATGTCGAGATATAGTAATTTAATAATCATAAGAAGTGATAGTGGGATAACATTGCTAACAAGTTGTGCAAAGGAAACAACGATAAAAACAGAGGAAAACACTTAATAGGACCTATCTAGTTTTAGGGAATATTCAGGGGAAGTAACTGACCGATGTCTCTCATTAAGGAATTAATCGGGGTTAATGGTTTCCATCTGGGTATGAACTACATTTGGTATGTTTAACTCTTTCAGCGCCGAATAAATTCAGAACATGTGCAAAAGGGGGAGGTACGGTGGTCGCACGGGTACTCCAGTTTCCCCCCACACGAAGGACCACATATACGCTTTCATCCGCGCCAACGAGAGTGATTAATATAAGTGATTAGAATCGTTAGAATCGTTGTACAATAAATAAAGTGTAGACTAAAAGGGGGAGGTGGGTGCTTTCGGCGATATTTAGTAAGACTGAATCCATTATTGTGTATTAAGTGTTGTCTAGCAAAATACATACTTGCCTTGTCCATGAAACATAGGGGGCGCGTAATGGTTTTTGTCTGATCAGTGTGGCGATTGGAAAACCCACTATGATATCATACTCACAGCGAGACACGAGAACGGAGTTAAAATGGGTACTCAATCATGTCATTTCTGAGAGAATAATATTCTCGTCCATAATAGCATAAATCTGGACAAATGCCAGCCTGTCACATTAGATTGGTTGCAATGCCATAATTTCTCAATAACGTATGTCATGTGGTCATGAAACGTTAACATGTTCCATTATTTTACACACCAAATGCATGCATGTTCAAAGCCATTATCTGATAAGCATGCTGTATTAGAAGATAAAAGCATCCGTTATAGCGCAGTGGATAGGCGTTCGCTTCAGATGCGAAAGGTCCGGAGTTCGAACCCCGCTGGAGCCGTTATGAGTGTGCCCTTAGGCAAGGCATTTAATTTCCACGTTGCCTCTTCTCTCTCCTTCATGGCGATGGATTCCATCAGGAATGAGGTCTCGAGAGTGATTAATATAAGTTGAAAGAACTTGTTTCGCAATCGAGCTAAAATAAATTTGTATAAATTAAAACTATATTAATTGTTCTGCCTTTCCATCTATTGCCCATGCGCGTTTGCTTCTTAATGCAGGCACACACTGTGTGTGTGTGTTTCACGTTTATTTATCGTCGCTACCGGTTGCCCATATGAATGTTTGGAGGATAGTGCAATGGTACAGACAGAGACCCATTCCAGATTCTCCTCTGGTTCTTTTACGTGCACGGTGTACAGCACCGACACGAGACCTCGATTTAAAGTCACATCTGAAAGACTGTTAATTTTATTAGGGACAGACGGGGGATCGAACCTGCGATCCCTGGATTACCAGTCCAGCGTGTTACCACTGGACTACATATCCGTCTGTCAGGCACAAAACTGTTCAGGTATTATTTATGTAAGATATGTATAAATATACTAACAGAAAAAAGAAACTGTGCACTTGCCTTAGAGGTAAAAATTTATAATTATCTTTTTAAAAAATGTGCGAAATATTGGATAAATCAGTGTGAAGGATTATTTTCTTCACTCATGATAGTAAAATCCATACTATACCCCAACGATAACGTGATTCCCGCGAAAAAGATATCACGGGCTAATATTATTATAACGGGTAAAAAGAAGTTTATTATCATTTATGTATGCATTACTTGGCACACAGGATTATTTATTACACCCTACGTATTGATTTGGCTTATTCCAAACCTATTTATAGTACTTAATGCTTGTAAATAACACGTTATCGTTGGGCCATAGTACTTCTAAAATGTGTAACCAAAAAGTAACGCTCAATATAAAAGTGCACCGTGTTTTAATGGTCTCAGTATATATGTAGAAGCTTGCTATTTATAATGCTAATTCGGGGACGCTTAATATGACAGGCTATGCATCTTCCTTCCGCAGTTTTGCATGCAAAGACGAATATAACATCGCTATTAGCAACTGTGATACGAATGTCGCTTAGCATATGTCTTTCTGTACATATTGTCTCCGTGGCCTAGTGGTTTAGGCGCCCGCCTACGGAGCGGGAGGTCGATGGTTTCGTCGAACGTCGTCAGGGGTTCGTTCTGAAATGGCAGGTTGGTGAGCCGCCAGCTAGTTAAATAATGGTTACTGATTGCCTACCAGCCTGGCGCCTGACATACCAGCATTGGATTCGGGAAGTACTGATGTTCATAAAGAGGTGTCTCATAGTCAGAAATGGCTGGCCCTTTAAATAGGGGTGACACTATTTGTGAAAGTGCAAAGGAAGCTCCTTGTGTGATTCATCCCTCCCCCATGCGTCCGTCATACTAGAAATCAGCACATCATACCTCGCAATCCAGCACCTAATCTTCATAAGTGAAGGAGTGCTGTACACACGGAGAAGAATGGGAATCCGTCATAATGCGCGACACCGGTCAGTTACTGCCCCTGGATTCTCCCTAAAACTAGATAGGTCACATTAAATGTGTTCCTCTGTTTTTGCCGTTGTTTGCTTTACAAAATGTACATATCTCGCCGATAACGACAATAGCTTGTGTGTGTTTTAGCTTTATTCATAGTCAATACCGGCGACGCGTCCTCAAGAGATAAGTCAATTTAGATTGTTGGAGGATAGTGCAATGATACAAACAGAAACATATTTCAGAGTCTCCTCTGGTTCTTTTACGTGCACGGTGTAAAGCATCGACCATAGATCTCGGTTTAAAGTGTCATATGATAGAGTATGTATTTTAGTATGGCACAGCGGGGGATTGAGATTGAACCTGCGACACAACGAGTACAAGAGTTTCAAGAGTGTCAAGTCCAGTGTGTCTGATCTGGTATGCCCCAACCTGTACCGAGTGACTGAAATCACTAAAATTAACATCATTACATTTAAGAAGACGTATATGCTGAATGTATTTAAAATATTCACAGGTATAGAATGAATCAAAGAATATTATATGTTCACCAAGAACGAGGCAAATGAAATTACTCTAAGAGGGCACATGCAGAAATTGAAGAACAAGCACAGTAGGCTGGATTGCAGGAAATTCTTCTTTTCGCAAAGAACGGTTCAATCTTGGAACGAGCTTCCAGAAGACGTCGTATCAGCGCCTAGCATCAACAGCTTCAAGAATCGAATTGACAAATTCCTGAAGGGAACACATGGGGTGGTTCTGGATACCAAACCGCTCACCCCGACCCCACGGTGATGAAACCAGTGGGCCACATAGCTGCGGGGTACAAGTAAATACAGGTAAATGTTGTATCAACTATTGCAATATTATAAGCGTCAGGCGACACTGATCTTTTACATGGGAAGCGGTATAAAGCCAGTTCTTGTCCCGTTTTATATCGAGATAATCATGTTATTATATTACTGGTCCAGGTGCAATGAAGATCCAAATCGAAGGCCAGTAAGATATCAGAGATACAGTCAACCCTGTCTTAAGCAGCCAGCCAAGGGAATCACAGAAAGCGACTGCTTAGCATAAGTGGCTGTTTAATAGAGGTGAAATGTATAATAAAGCAACACATCGCGACTCTGGAATCTGGCTGTTTAATACAGTATAGCTACTTAATAGAGGTGACCACTAACACAGGCATGACTGTAAGTCTAAATCCATTAAAGTCGGTCATGTCGAATTCTCCGGTTATCTCGAAGTCGGATCAAAGTCCCGTTTCAGACACTATCATTTTACACATAACTGGATCCGTTTCTATTGAATTTCGTTAAGTCAAACTTCGGTTATGTCGAAGTATTTTGTCCGGTCCGACGGAATTCGACATAACGGATGTAGACTGTATTAGTTTATTAAATGCTCTTAGTCTCAAGAAAGTCATCAAACATAATGAGAGACATTACTTGTTTTTCTATTACCTCCCTTGATGGATGAAGTCAGATTTATCCCGAAATGTATATTGGTCTTTTTAGTTGGAATCCTTTGTTTTTACTGTTGTCGTCTAAACAGATGTTGCGTTAGGATAAATGTAATTTTATCAAAATCGTGTTAATTAATTGAACCAATTTTTACAGTAATGTATCCATTGGATAATAATAATTTTATAATTATAAGACGAGAATACGGATGAGAAAGGATAACATGTGGTACAAAGGAAACAACGATAAAAACAGAGGAAACCAATTCAGAGGATCAATATATGTCCCCGCAAGGGGTTTGACATTAATGGAACATACATACATACATACATACTATTAGGAAGTGTATTTAGTGTCGCTACGGGTTGCCCATATGAGTCGGCGACGCTTCCTGAAGATTTTAGTCATTTTAGATTTTTGGAGGATAGTGCAATGATATAGACAGAGACCCATTCCAAAGTCTCCTTTCGTTCTTTTACGTGCACAGTGTAAAGCACCGACACGAGACCTCGGTTTAAATTCCCAACTGAAAGACTGTTAATTTTATTAGAGTCAGATGGGGATCGAACATGCATTAGTAGTACATGCGTCT
>CM026404.1:23610839-23674698 GCA_014843695.1 Archivesica marissinica
TACAAATTGCAGGTGATATATCGCCTACGTGGTCTAGTGGTTTAAGTGTCCGCCTACGGAACGGGAGGGCTACGGTTCGAAATCTAGTAGGGGTTCATTTCTTACATGGCCGGTTGGTGAGCTTCCAGCTAGTTAAATATAATGGTTACAGATTGCCTATCAACCAGGCACAATACCTTCAATGGTAGGATTTAGGATGTGCATAAGGGGTGTCTCATAAGTCAGAAATGACTGACCCCTTACAATAGGGGTGACACTATAATAAACACACATTATACTGTTTATATATACTCATGTTAGTACTGCAAGCTTTACAAAATGTCACCCAAACAAAGTTGTTTCCTGCAACTCATATCTAGCATCTGAAATGGCAGTTGATTTATTAATCAAACAATGTTATATCACAGATATCGTGTCCACCGGGATCTCACATCTCAAAACCAGATATGTCCACCGGGATCTCACATCTCAAAACCAGAATACCATATTCACCGGGATCTCACATCTCAAAACCAGATATCGTGTCCACCGGGATCTCACATCTCAAAACCAGATATGTCCACCGGGATCTCACATCTCAAAACCAGAATACGTGTCCACCGGGATCTCACCGGGATCTCACATCTCAAAACCAGATATCGTGTCCACCGGGATCTCACATCTCAAAACCAGATATGTCCACCGGGATCTCACATCTCAAAACCAGAATACGTGTCCACCGGGATCTCACATCTCAAAATCAGATACCATGTCCACCGGGATCTCACATTCCAAAACCAGAATACGTGTCCGCCGGGATCTCACATCTCAAAACCAGAATACGTGTTCACCGGGATCTGAATCTCAAAACCAGATACCGTGTCCGCCGGGATCTCACATCTCAAAACCAGATACCGTGTCCACCGAGATCTGAATCTCAAAACCAGATATCGTGTCCACCGGAATCTCACATCTCAAAACAAGATATCGTGTTCACCGGGATCTCACATCTCAAAACCAGAATACGTGACCACCGGGATCTCACATCTCAAAACAGATATCGTGTTCACCGGGATCTCACATCTCAAAACCAGAATACGTGTCCACCGGGATCTCACATCTCAA
This sequence comes from Archivesica marissinica, assembly GCA_014843695.1. Classification (NCBI taxonomy): domain Eukaryota; kingdom Metazoa; phylum Mollusca; class Bivalvia; order Venerida; family Vesicomyidae; genus Archivesica; species Archivesica marissinica. Next base: position 23,611,944 of record CM026404.1, read on the forward strand.
AACCAGATACCGTGTCCACCGGGATCTCACATTTCAAAACCAGATATCGTGTCCACCGGGATCTCATATCTCATTACCAGATACCGTGTCCATCGGGATCTCACATCTCAAAACAAGATATCGTGTTCACCGGGATCTCACATCTCAAAACCAGAATACGTGTCCACCGGGATCTCACATCTCAAAACCAGAATACGTGTTCACCGGGATCTCACATCTCAAAACCAGAATACGTGTCCACCGGGATCTCACAGCTCAAAACCAGAATACATGTCCACCGGCAGATATCGTGTCCACCGGGATCTCACATCTCAAAACCAGATATGTCCACCGGGATCTCACATCTCAAAACCAGAATACCATATTCACCGGGATCTCACATCTCAAAACCAGATATCGTGTCCACCGGGATCTCACATCTCAAAACCAGATATGTCCACCGGGATCTCACATCTCAAAACCAGAATACGTGTCCACCGGGATCTCACATCTCAAAACCAGATACCGTGTCCACCGGGATCTCACATCTCAAAATCAGAATACGTGTCCACCGGGATCTCAAAACCAGATACCGTGTCCACCGGGATCTCACATCTCAAATCCAGAATACGTGTCCACCGGGATCTCAAAACCAGATACCGTGTCCACCGGGATCTCACATAACACTTGAAAACCAGATATGTCCACCGGGACCTCACATCTTAAAACCTATTCCTTACAGTTAATAACAACCTAGCGGATCAACTATTCCTTACAGTTAATAACAACCTAGCGGATCAACTATTCCTTACAGTTAATAACAACCTAGCGGATCAACTATTCCTTACAGTTAATAACAACCTAGCGGATCAACTATTCCTTACAGTTAATAACAACCTAGCGGATCAATTATTCTTTATAGTTAATAACAACCTAGCGGATCAATTATTCCTAAAAGGACATATTCATAATAAATATATATGTGCAGGCCATAATAAAAACGATTCTATTTAATTACCACGACAACCACGTTCAATAACAATTTTATTTGCTAATTTCTCACAATGTTTAGAAATTGCGCATTATTATCTTCAATGTGAATTTAAAATGCAGACACGTGTCGGGCGCATGTAGACATATTCCCCGTGCTTCTAAGACAGTTATTAACTTTCATCGATTACCATGGTAACAACTTGAAAATGTGTATGATCTGCAAATATATTAATGTTTGCTGAATCCTCGCGTATATACAGACGGATCTGTAGTCAGTGGTAACACGCTGGACTGGTAATCCATGGATCGCAGGTTCGATCCCCCGTCTGACCCTAATAAAATTAACAGTCTTTCAGAGGTCTCGTGTCGGTGCTTTACACTGTGCACGTAATAGAACCAGAGGAGATTCTGGAATTGGTCTCTGTCTGTATCATGCACTATCCTCCAACAATCTAAAATGACTAATCTCTTCAGGAGGCGTCGCTCATATGGGCAACCTGTAGCGACGATAAATAAACGTAAAACACATTCGCATATTAATACATAAAGAAATATATACGTACACTAACCATAATGGCCAATTGTCTGTGTCTGCAGACAAACTGGAACAATTTAGTTCTTGGTGTATTCAATCACGTTCTGACACATCAATATTTTATCTTGCATTTCGTTTCTACAAACCCAATAATATGGGGAACAGAGGTAATTTACCTCAGTCTTACATGGCTCTGGATCAAACAGCTATGGTATAAAGCTGTTACGTGCTCTATGCATCAGGTAATTTACCTCAGTCTTACATGGCTTTGGATCAAACAGCTATGGTATAAAGCTGTTAAGTGCTCTATGCATCAGGTAATTTACCTCAGTCTTACATGGCTTTGGATCAAACAGCTATGGTATAAAGCTGTTAAGTGCTCTATGCATCAGGTAATTTACCCCAGTCTTACATGACTTTGGATCAAACAGCTATGGTTTAAAGCTGTTACGTGCTCTATGCATCAGGTAATTTACCTCAGTCTTACATAACTTGGATCAAACAGCTATGGTATAAAGCTGTTACGTGCTCTATGCATCAGGTAATTTACCTCCGTCTTACATGGCTTTGGATCAAACAGCTATGGTATAAAGATGTTACGTGCTCTGTGCATCCGGTAATTTACCTCAGTCTTACATGACTGGATCAAACAGCTATGGTTTAAAGCTGTTACGTGCTCTATGCATCAGGTAATTTACCTCAGTCTTGCATGACTTTGGATCAAACAGCTATGGTATAAAGCTGTTACGTGCTCTATGCATCAGGTAATTTACCTCAGTCTTGCATGACTTTGGATCAAACAGCTATGGTATAAAGCTGTTACGTGCTCTATGCATCAGGTAATTTACCCCAGTCTTACATGACTTGGATCAAACAGCTATGGTTTAAAGCTGTTACGTGCTCTATGCATCAGGTAATTTACCCCAGTCTTACATGACTTGGATCAAACAGCTATGGTATAAAGCTACTAAGTGCTCTATGCACCAGGAACGTTAATGAGAGACATCTGTAATTTTCTATTATACTATTATTATCTAATACCTTGGCAGATAAAGTCTGGTTTATTCCAATATGTGAATACTAGTAGGTCCGTTTAGTTGGAAGCCTTTGTTTTTACTGTTGTGCCCTAACAAGATGTTGCGGCATGATAACTGTGATTTTATCAAAATCGTGTTAATTAACTGATAACATTGTTTTACAAATAAGTACCCATTGCATATACTGTAGGAGATATGTCGAGATATAGTAATTTAATAATCATAAGAAGTGATAGTGGGATAACATTGCTAACAAGTTGTGCAAAGGAAACAACGATAAAAACAGAGGAAAACACTTAATAGGACCTATCTAGTTTTAGGGAATATTCAGGGGAAGTAACTGACCGATGTCTCTCATTAAGGAATTAATCGGGGTTAATGGTTTCCATCTGGGTATGAACTACATTTGGTATGTTTAACTCTTTCAGCGCCGAATAAATTCAGAACATGTGCAAAAGGGGGAGGTACGGTGGTCGCACGGGTACTCCAGTTTCCCCCCACACGAAGGACCACATATACGCTTTCATCCGCGCCAACGAGAGTGATTAATATAAGTGATTAGAATCGTTAGAATCGTTGTACAATAAATAAAGTGTAGACTAAAAGGGGGAGGTGGGTGCTTTCGGCGATATTTAGTAAGACTGAATCCATTATTGTGTATTAAGTGTTGTCTAGCAAAATACATACTTGCCTTGTCCATGAAACATAGGGGGCGCGTAATGGTTTTTGTCTGATCAGTGTGGCGATTGGAAAACCCACTATGATATCATACTCACAGCGAGACACGAGAACGGAGTTAAAATGGGTACTCAATCATGTCATTTCTGAGAGAATAATATTCTCGTCCATAATAGCATAAATCTGGACAAATGCCAGCCTGTCACATTAGATTGGTTGCAATGCCATAATTTCTCAATAACGTATGTCATGTGGTCATGAAACGTTAACATGTTCCATTATTTTACACACCAAATGCATGCATGTTCAAAGCCATTATCTGATAAGCATGCTGTATTAGAAGATAAAAGCATCCGTTATAGCGCAGTGGATGCGCGTTCGCTTCAGATGCGAAAGGTCCGGAGTTCGAACCCCGCTGGAGCCGTTATGAGTGTGCCCTTAGGCAAGGCATTTAATTTCCACGTTGTCTCTTCTCTCTCCTTCATGGCGATGGATTCCATCAGGAATGAGGTCTCGAGAGTGATTAATATAAGTTGAAAGAACTTGTTTCGCAATCGAGCTAAAATAAATTTGTATAAATTAAAACTATATTAATTGTTCTGCCTTTCCATCTATTGCCCATGCGCGTTTGCTTCTTAATGCAGGCACACACTGTGTGTGTGTGTTTCACGTTTATTTATCGTCGCTACCGGTTGCCCATATGAATGTTTGGAGGATAGTGCAATGGTACAGACAGAGACCCATTCCAGATTCTCCTCTGGTTCTTTTACGTGCACGGTGTACAGCACCGACACGAGACCTCGATTTAAAGTCACATCTGAAAGACTGTTAATTTTATTAGGGACAGACGGGGGATCGAACCTGCGATCCCTGGATTACCAGTCCAGCGTGTTACCACTGGACTACATATCCGTCTGTCAGGCACAAAACTGTTCAGGTATTATTTATGTAAGATATGTATAAATATACTAACAGAAAAAAGAAACTGTGCACTTGCCTTAGAGGTAAAAATTTATAATTATCTTTTTAAAAAATGTGCGAAATATTGGATAAATCAGTGTGAAGGATTATTTTCTTCACTCATGATAGTAAAATCCATACTATACCCCAACGATAACGTGATTCCCGCGAAAAAGATATCACGGGCTAATATTATTATAACGGGTAAAAAGAAGTTTATTATCATTTATGTATGCATTACTTGGCACACAGGATTATTTATTACACCCTACGTATTGATTTGGCTTATTCCAAACCTATTTATAGTACTTAATGCTTGTAAATAACACGTTATCGTTGGGCCATAGTACTTCTAAAATGTGTAACCAAAAAGTAACGCTCAATATAAAAGTGCACCGTGTTTTAATGGTCTCAGTATATATGTAGAAGCTTGCTATTTATAATGCTAATTCGGGGACGCTTAATATGACAGGCTATGCATCTTCCTTCCGCAGTTTTGCATGCAAAGACGAATATAACATCGCTATTAGCAACTGTGATACGAATGTCGCTTAGCATATGTCTTTCTGTACATATTGTCTCCGTGGCCTAGTGGTTTAGGCGCCCGCCTACGGAGCGGGAGGTCGATGGTTTCGTCGAACGTCGTCAGGGGTTCGTTCTGAAATGGCAGGTTGGTGAGCCGCCAGCTAGTTAAATAATGGTTACTGATTGCCTACCAGCCTGGCGCCTGACATACCAGCATTGGATTCGGGAAGTACTGATGTTCATAAAGAGGTGTCTCATAGTCAGAAATGGCTGGCCCTTTAAATAGGGGTGACACTATTTGTGAAAGTGCAAAGGAAGCTCCTTGTGTGATTCATCCCTCCCCCATGCGTCCGTCATACTAGAAATCAGCACATCATACCTCGCAATCCAGCACCTAATCTTCATAAGTGAAGGAGTGCTGTACACACGGAGAAGAATGGGAATCCGTCATAATGCGCGACACCGGTCAGTTACTGCCCCTGGATTCTCCCTAAAACTAGATAGGTCACATTAAATGTGTTCCTCTGTTTTTGCCGTTGTTTGCTTTACAAAATGTACATATCTCGCCGATAACGACAATAGCTTGTGTGTGTTTTAGCTTTATTCATAGTCAATACCGGCGACGCGTCCTCAAGAGATAAGTCAATTTAGATTGTTGGAGGATAGTGCAATGATACAAACAGAAACATATTTCAGAGTCTCCTCTGGTTCTTTTACGTGCACGGTGTAAAGCATCGACCATAGATCTCGGTTTAAAGTGTCATATGATAGAGTATGTATTTTAGTATGGCACAGCGGGGGATTGAGATTGAACCTGCGACACAACGAGTACAAGAGTTTCAAGAGTGTCAAGTCCAGTGTGTCTGATCTGGTATGCCCCAACCTGTACCGAGTGACTGAAATCACTAAAATTAACATCATTACATTTAAGAAGACGTATATGCTGAATGTATTTAAAATATTCACAGGTATAGAATGAATCAAAGAATATTATATGTTCACCAAGAACGAGGCAAATGAAATTACTCTAAGAGGGCACATGCAGAAATTGAAGAACAAGCACAGTAGGCTGGATTGCAGGAAATTCTTCTTTTCGCAAAGAACGGTTCAATCTTGGAACGAGCTTCCAGAAGACGTCGTATCAGCGCCTAGCATCAACAGCTTCAAGAATCGAATTGACAAATTCCTGAAGGGAACACATGGGGTGGTTCTGGATACCAAACCGCTCACCCCGACCCCACGGTGATGAAACCAGTGGGCCACATAGCTGCGGGGTACAAGTAAATACAGGTAAATGTTGTATCAACTATTGCAATATTATAAGCGTCAGGCGACACTGATCTTTTACATGGGAAGCGGTATAAAGCCAGTTCTTGTCCCGTTTTATATCGAGATAATCATGTTATTATATTACTGGTCCAGGTGCAATGAAGATCCAAATCGAAGGCCAGTAAGATATCAGAGATACAGTCAACCCTGTCTTAAGCAGCCAGCCAAGGGAATCACAGAAAGCGACTGCTTAGCATAAGTGGCTGTTTAATAGAGGTGAAATGTATAATAAAGCAACACATCGCGACTCTGGAATCTGGCTGTTTAATACAGTATAGCTACTTAATAGAGGTGACCACTAACACAGGCATGACTGTAAGTCTAAATCCATTAAAGTCGGTCATGTCGAATTCTCCGGTTATCTCGAAGTCGGATCAAAGTCCCGTTTCAGACACTATCATTTTACACATAACTGGATCCGTTTCTATTGAATTTCGTTAAGTCAAACTTCGGTTATGTCGAAGTATTTTGTCCGGTCCGACGGAATTCGACATAACGGATGTAGACTGTATTAGTTTATTAAATGCTCTTAGTCTCAAGAAAGTCATCAAACATAATGAGAGACATTACTTGTTTTTCTATTACCTCCCTTGATGGATGAAGTCAGATTTATCCCGAAATGTATATTGGTCTTTTTAGTTGGAATCCTTTGTTTTTACTGTTGTCGTCTAAACAGATGTTGCGTTAGGATAAATGTAATTTTATCAAAATCGTGTTAATTAATTGAACCAATTTTTACAGTAATGTATCCATTGGATAATAATAATTTTATAATTATAAGACGAGAATACGGATGAGAAAGGATAACATGTGGTACAAAGGAAACAACGATAAAAACAGAGGAAACCAATTCAGAGGATCAATATATGTCCCCGCAAGGGGTTTGACATTAATGGAACATACATACATACATACATACTATTAGGAAGTGTATTTAGTGTCGCTACGGGTTGCCCATATGAGTCGGCGACGCTTCCTGAAGATTTTAGTCATTTTAGATTTTTGGAGGATAGTGCAATGATATAGACAGAGACCCATTCCAAAGTCTCCTTTCGTTCTTTTACGTGCACAGTGTAAAGCACCGACACGAGACCTCGGTTTAAATTCCCAACTGAAAGACTGTTAATTTTATTAGAGTCAGATGGGGATCGAACATGCATTCCCTGGAATACAAGTCCAACGTGTTAACCACTGGACTACAGATCCGTATTAACGCTATCTTAGAAACAGCTATGTACAGTTTTATAATCGAGAACATGATTCTGTCCAGGGGTGGGTTGGTGGAGGAATCGATGGAATTGGTAGGGGGTGAGGGGTTATGTGGTGTACCTCGATATGTCTATGCAATTACGGGTATATTTGTTTATTGCAAAGGTTCGAAAAGACACAGACGGATCTGTAGTCCAGTGGTAGCACGCTGGACTGGTAATCCAGGGATCGCAGGTTCGATCCCACGTCAGACCCTAATAAAATTAACAGTCCTTCAGATGGGACGTTAAACCGAGGTCTCGTGTCGGTGCTGTACACCGTGCACGTAACAGAACCAGAGGCGACTCTGGAATGGGTCTGTCTGTATCATTGCACTATCCTCCAAATATCTAAAATGACTAAAATCTACAGGAGGCGTCGCTCAATTACACGCACGCACGCACGCACGCACGCACGCACGCACGCACGCACGCACGCACGCACGCACGCACGCACGCACGCACGCACGCACGCACGCACGCACGCACGCACGCACGCACGCACCCACCCACCCACCCACCCACCCACATCTTCCTTCAATTAAACTTTATTTATTTTACAACGATTGCGAAGCAAGTTCTAACAACTTATATTAATCACTCTCGTTGACGCGGGTGAAAGCGTATATGTGGTCATGCGTGTGGGAAGAAACCGGAGTACCCGGAGAAAACACACCTGTCCGATCTGGCGACCACCGTACCATCTCACATACTTCCCGGTCCGAGGATCGAACCCGGGTTGCATTGGTGAAAAGCGAGTGCGTTAACCACTGCGCGGCTCTTCTTTGAATGCACTGAGCATAATACGAGGTATATGCTGATAGATCTATATCCCGGCTGACCTCCTCACGGCGGTGTGCACGTTGTGATGTTCAACTTCCGGATCCGTTGATATGCTGGCGCATGCGGAATGGCAAGTAGTGTGTCCCTAAATATGAACCGTGTTTAGTTTATACAAATTTATTTTAGCTCGATTGCGAAACAAGTTCTTACAACTTATATTAATTACTGTCGAGACCTCGTTCCTGGTGGAATCCATCGCCACGAGGGAGAGAGAAGAGGCAACGTGGAATTTAAATGCCTTGCCTAAGAGCACAATCGTAACGGCTCCAGCGGGGTTCGAACTCCGGACCTTTCGCACATGAAGCGAACGCGCATCCACTGCGCTATCACGACTTCCACGTGTTTAAATAGCTGATAGAACAGTGTTGGTACATGTTTCCATCTATTTTAAGCTTGATGGCGATGACTTGCGACTAAATCAATCATAATCTCGTAATAATCTAGTTAGGCTGATTTATTAAAATGATTCACTGAAAAGTGTTTCACATTATTGACGGCAAAAGAGAGTTATAGCAATTCAACAAGAGCAATGATGAGCCAGCGGATACTCAACACGAGCAATGAGTCAGCGGATACTCAACAAGAGCAATGAGCCAGCGGATACTCAACACGAGCAATGAGACAGCGGTTACTCAACAAGAGCAATGAGTCAACGGATACTCAACAAGAGCAATGAGACAGCGGATAACTCAACAAGAGCAATGAGTCAGCGGATACTCAACGGGAGCAATGAGCCAGCGGTTACTCAACAAGAGCAATGAGCCAGCGGATAGTCAACGGGAGCAATGAGCCAGCGGATACTCAACAAGAGCAATGAGCCAGCGGATACTCAACAAGAGCAATGAGCCAGCGGATACTCAACGGGAGCAATGAGTCAGCGGATACTCAACAAGAGCAATGAGTCAGCGGATACTCAACAAGAGCAATGAGCCAGCGGATACTCAACACTAGCAATGAGTCAGCGGATACTCAACAAGAGCAATGAGTCAGCGGATACTCAACAAGAGCAATGAGTCAGCGGATACTCAACACGATCAATGAGTCAGCGGATACACAACAAGAGCAATGAGTCAGCGGATACTCAACAAGAGCAATGAGTCAGCGGATACTCAACAAGAGCAATGATCCAGCGGATAACTCAACAAGAGCAATGAGTCAGCGGATACTCAACGGGAGCTATGAGCCAGGGTTACTCAACAAGAGCAATGAGCCAGCGGATAGTCAACGGGAGCAATGAGCCAGCGGATACTCAACAAGAGCAATGAGCCAGCGGATACTCAACAAGAGCAATGAGTCAGCGGATACTCAACAAGAGCAATGAGTCAGCGGATACTCAACAAGAGCAATGAGCCAGCGGATACTCCAACAAGAGCAATGAGTCAGCGGATACTCAACAAGAGCAATGAGTCAGCGTATACTCAACAAGAGCAATGAGTCAGCGGATACTAGCCATTGACTCTTTCAGCGCCAATGTCGCATACAAGCGACTTTGCAAAAAGCAGAGAACCCGATCAAACAGAACAGAATATGCCGTCTGATCAGGCTATACAGTCAAACCTGTCTTAAGCAGCCAGCCAAGGGAGTCATAGAAAGTGGCTGCTTAGCACAGGTGGCTGCTTAATATAGTCAAATGTATAGTAAAACAACATATAGGGAATCTTGAAACTGGCTGCTTAATACAGGTTGGCTGCTCAATGGAGGTGACCGCTAACACAGGTTTGACTGTATGCTGATTGCTCTGCAGACAGCGGCTGATCTGGATCTATTTTGTTTGCACATGTATATTAATCACTCTCGTTGGTGCGGGTGAAAGCGTAGTGGAAGCCAAGTAGTGCTAGCGCTGTGGTAGTGAGTTCGCTTTAGGCCGGCAATTCACTGTCTCATCAGGATCTGCACATCTTGCCAGTAATATTATTATGTGTAGGCAAAATTACGCATTTTGATAAATGAACTGGTCCAAATGTAATGTTCTTATTAATTTATTGGTCTAATAATATCATGCACCAGTCCATGTCAGTTAATTGGTGTTGAATGGTATACGCTGTCGGTATATATAAACCATATAATACCATTTAAAACCATATAATACCATATAAACCATGTAGGACCATATAAACCATGTAGAACCATATAAAACCATGCAGAACCATATTAAACCATTAAAACCATATAATACCATTTAAAACCATATAAACCATGTAGGACCATATAATACCATGTATATCCATATAAAACCCTGTAGAACCATATTAAACCATGTAGGATCATATAATACCATGTAGGACCATATAAAACCATGTAGAACCATATAATACCATGTAGGACCATATAATACCATGTAGATCCATATAAAACCCTGTAGGACCATATAAAACCATGTAGAACCATATTAAACCATGTAGGATCATATAATACCATGTAGGACCATATAAAACCATGTAGAACCATATAATACCATGTAGGACCATATAATACCATGTAGATCCATATAAAACCCTGTAGGACCATATAAAACCATGTAGAACCATATAAAACTTTGTAGAACCATATAATACCATGTATGACCATATAATACCATGTAGGACCATATAAAACCATGTAGATCCATATAAAACCATGTAGGACCATATAAAACCATGTAGATCCATATAATACCATGTAGAACCATGTAGAACCATATAATACCATGTAGGACCATATAAAACCATGTAGGACCATATAATACCATGTAGAACCATATAAAACCATGTAGAACCATATATAACCATGTAGAACCATATTAAACCATGTAGGATCATATAATACCATGTAGGACCATATAAAACCATGTAGAACCATATAATACCATGTAGGACCATATAATACCATGTAGATCCATATAAAACCCTGTAGGACCATATAAAACCATGTAGAACCATATAAAACTTTGTAGAACCATATAATACCATGTATGACCATATAATACCATGTAGGACCATATAAAACCATGTAGATCCATATAAAACCATGTAGGACCATATAAAACCATGTAGATCCATATAATACCATGTAGAACCATATAATACCATGTAGAACCATATAATACCATGTAGGACCATATAAAACCATGTAGGACCATATAATACCATGTAGAACCATATAAAACCATGTAGAACCATATATAACCATGTAGAACCATATATAACCATGTAGGGCCATATAATACCATGTAGAACCATATAAAACCATGTATGACCATATAAAACCATGTAGGACCATATAAAACCATGTAGGACCATATAAAAACATGTAGAACCATATAAAACCATGTAGGACCATATAAAACCATGTAGGACCATATAAAACCATGTAGAACAATATAAACCATGTAGGACCATATAAAACCATGTAGAACAATATAAAACCATGTAGGACCATATAAAACCATGTAGAACAATATAAACCATGTAGGACCATATAAAACCATGTATGACCATATAAAAACATGTAGAATCATATAAAACCATGTAGGACCATATAAAACCATGTAGGATCATATAAAACCATGTAGGACCATATAAAACATGTAGAACCATATAAAACCATGTAGGACCATATAAAACCATGTAGAACAATATAAACCATGTAGGACCATATAAAACCATGTAGGACCATATAAAACATGTAGAACCATATAAAACCATGTAGGACCATATAAAACATGTAGAACCATATAAAACCATGTAGGACCATATAAAAACATGTAGAATCATATAAAACGATGTAGGACCATATAAAACCATGTAGAACCATATAAACCATGTAGGTCCATATAAAACCATGTAGGACCATATAAACCATGTAGAACAATATAAACCATGTAGGACCATATAAAACCATGTAGGACCATATAAAACCATGTAGGACCATATAAAAACATGTAGAATCATATAAAACGATGTAGGACCATATAAAACCATGTATAACCATATAAACCATGTAGGACCATATAAACCATGTAGGACCATATAAAACCATGTAGGACCATATAAAACCATGTAGATCCATATAAAACCATGTAGAACCATATAAACCATGTAGGACCATATAAAACCATGTAGGACCATATAAAACCATGTAGGACCATATAAAAACCATGTAGGACCATGTATGACCATATAAAACCATGTAGGACCATATAAAACCATGTAGGACCATATAAAACCATGTAGATCCATATAAAAACATGTAGGACCATATAAAACCATGTAGAACCATATAAACCATGTAGACCATATAAAACCATGTAGGACCATATAAAAACATGTAGAATCATATAAAACGATGTAGGACCATATAAAACCATGTAGAACCATATATACCATGTAGGACCATATAAAACCATGTAGGACAATATAATACCATGTAGATCCATATAAAACCATGTAGGACCATATAAAACCATGTAGGACCATATAAAACCATGTAGAACCATATAAAACCATGTAGGACCATATAAAACCATGTAGAACCATATAAAACCATGTTGGACAATATAAAACCATGTAGGACAATATAAAACCATGTAGGACAATATAAAACCATGTAGGGTCATATAAAACCATGTAGGACCATATAAAAACATGTAGAATCATATAAAACGATGTAGGACCATATAAAACCATGTAGAACCATATAAACCATGTAGGACCATATAAAACCATTTAGGACCATATAAACCATGTAGGACCATATAAAACCATGTAGAACCATATAAAACCATGTAGGACCATATAAAACCATGTTGGACCATATAAACCATGTAGGACCATATAAAACCATGTAGGACCATATAAAACCATGTAGGACCATATAAAACCATGTAGATCCATATAAACCATGTAGGACCATATAATACCATGTAGATCCATATATAACCATGTAGGACCATATAAAACCATGTAGATCCATATATAACCATGTAGGACCATATAAAACCATGTAGATCCATATATAACCATGTAGGACCATATAAAACCATGTAGATCCATATAAAACCATGTATGACCATATAAAACCATGTGGGACCATATAAAACCATGTAGGACCATATATAACCATGTAGGACCATATAAAACCATGTAGGACCATATAAAACCATGTAGGACCATATAAAACCATGTAGATCCATATAAAACCATGTAGGACCATATATAACCATGTAGGACCATATAAAACCATGTAGATCCATATAAAACCATGTAGGGACCATATAATACCATGCAGATCCATATAAAACCATGTAGGGTCATATAAAACCATGTACAATCATATTAAACTATTATAATTAATATTTTCACCAATGCAACCCGGGTTCGATCCTCAGACCGAGAAGTATGTGAGATGGTACGGTGGTCGCCAGATCGGACAGGAGGGTTTTCTCCGGGTACTCCGGTTTCCTCCTACACGAATGACCGCATTCACGCTTTCATCCGCGCCAAAGAGAGTGATTAATATAAGCTGTTAGAACTTGTTTCGCAATCTTCGTAAAATAAATAAAGTTTATAACTTTAAGCCAATCAACTATCAAACCGTGGGGTGGCGGGGGGGGGGGGTTTGCTAACAACAGTATATAATTATATATATAATAGATATACAGCTGTTGTCAATAATATCATATAAATAATAGAAATTTAACAGTAACACGTTTTACCTGAAACACATGTTGCCCTAATTCTGAATGTGTCGCGTGCATTGTAAATCTCTAGTCGTATTTCATTTTCAACAGGTGATTCCACCAATGAAAACACCATAGCACCAATACACAAATAGGCGACATAACCAAAACACAACACTCCGAAACGAGTGATACTCAGTTTTCTGTTCTTCCATCTCCCTATATTGTCTCCCTCCAACATGTTCATATTGTTCTTCTCTTAAACACAGTTTATCCTTTTCCTCTTACACGCAAACAAATCAACGCCCTAATTATAATAAAAACTGCATTCTTATTCCATTATTTATCGAGATATATAGTTCGTAAACTAATATGTCTAATACAATTGAATGTTACAAATTTATGTATCGCAAATAAGATGTTGCTGTCCTTTAAATGCAAGCAGCCAAGAAGTGCAGCCAGGCTCGCGCACAGTCCGGACACATTCAGCTATATTTCATATCAAATGCGAAATATCATTTTAAACAAATACTCGCACATATCACAACGTTTTTATTCAGCGCGCGCAGCAAGTATTCCGCCCTTGCAATTGTTTAGCATAGCTGCTACTGTATTGAATTATTTGTCCAATTGCTTCAATGTGGGCAGAGCGGCTAGTCTACTTGTAGTTCAGCTTAAATAAATATTTCCACAAATGATTTAATGATTATTGCATTGTTATCCACCTATAGATAGATGACACATAATCTCGCTTCTAACGGAGAGTTTTGCAACAATGAAAGACACTTTCAGACATGGCGACTTCCGGATGGTCAGATACTACGTACACCGATTACTGGTAATTGACATCTCCTATTTTGTCCGATTACCAGTCCAGCGTGTTACCACTACACATCTCCTATTAATTGCGTATTAACCCTTTATATGCTAATCACACCTAACGTCGCTTTTGCAAACATCATAGAGCCAGATCGGACGACACAGAACATGCACAAAAGGGGCCGTCTGATCAAGCTCTATGCTGTTTGCTATTGGATAGTGGAGCTAAAACATGAATATAAGATGTTTGCACATGCCTTCAAATTATTCACAGACGGATATGTAGTCCAGTGGTAACACGCTGGACTGGTAATCCAGGGATCGCAGGTTCGATCCCCCGTCTGACCCTAATAAAATTAACAGTCTTTCAGATGGGACGTTAAACCGAGGTCTCGTGTCGGTGCTTTACGCCGTGCACATAAAAGAACCAGAGGAGAATCTGGAATGGGTCCCTATCTGTATCACTGCATTATCCTCCAAAAATTGAAAATGACCAATCTCTTTAGGAGGCGTCGCTCATATGGGCAACTGGTAGCGACGATAAATAAACGTGAAACACACTCGATTTATTCAGCAGTGTAAGGGTTTATAGACAATGCAAGCATAATTATAATTATATAACTACAAACCGATGAGTGTAATCTAAATGTATGAGATTTTAGGTGTATTTCGAGATTCAAAGATTCTATGCTATATAATTTCTTTACAAAGACCCACTATAGTCGCCATAATCCTATTTCGAGATTCAACGTTTCTATACTAAATAATGTCTTTACAAACACCCACTATAGTCGCCATAATCCTATTTCGAGATTCAACGTTTCTATACTAAATAATTTCTTTACAAATACCCACTATAGTCGCCATAATCCTATTTCGAGATTCAACGTTTCTATACTAAATAATTTCTTTACAAACAACACCCACTATAGTCGCCATAATCCTATTTCGAGATTCAAAGTTTCTATACTAAATAATTTCTTTACAAACACCCACTATAGTCGCCATAATCCTATTTCGAGATTCAACGTTTCTATACTAAATAATTTCTTTACAAACACCCATTATAGTCGCCATAATCCTATTTCGAGATTCAAAGTTTCTATACTAAATAATTTCTTTACAAACACCCACTATAGTCGCCATAATCCTATTTCGAGATTCAACGTTTCTATACTAAATAATTTCTTTACAAACACCCATTATAGTCGCCATAATCCTATTTCGAGATTCAACGTTTCTATACTAAATAATTTCTTTACAAACAACACCCACTATAGTCGCCATAATCCTATTTCGAGATTCAAAGTTTCTATACTAAATAATTTCTTTACAAACACCCATTATAGTCGCCATAATCCTATTTCGAGATTCAAAGTTTCTATACTAAATAATTTCTTTACAAACACCCACTATAGTCGCCATAATCCTATTTCGAGATTCAACGTTTCTATACTAAATAATTTCTTTACAAACACCCACTATAGTCGCCATAATCCTATTTCGAGATTCAAAGTTTCTATACTAAATAATTTCTTTACAAACACCCACTATAGTCGCCATAATCCTATTTCGAGATTCAACGTTTCTATACTAAATAATTTCTTTACAAACACCCACATAGTCGCCATAATCCTGCGATGGCAAATCCATATGTTTTTGTTCCACTTTTCAGGAACACTATTCCAAATGCATGTCCATAGATTACTTTATTTGTTTCTTTATATTTGGATTGCCGTTTACTCAGCATGAAAAACATACCGGAAGAAGCACTATTTTTCAATGAAGCTTTATAAACTCTATAAAAAAATATTATCAAACCACAAAAACCATTAGATTTCTAGGAAGCTGTACAAAACAACATTATAAAACTACCATGTTTTAATCAAGAACTATTCTAATGCCAGGTTAATACGTTTTTGGTGAATGTTTAGTATTTATAAACATAGTGTATTGCCAACTCTGCATATACGCACACTTCGTGTTTTACATGAAAAACAATAACTACATAGTTTTAAACATATTTTAGTTGTTCAGTTTGTGCTTTGTAATAAAGATGTGATATATTGTCACGTGCCGAGGGGTCATAGGATAATTGGTAGCGTGCTATTCCCTCGACTCACGCGAACTCAGACCGCCTACAAAAATAGGGGTCCGTCTGTCAACTTCAAAAGTAAAAACGAACTAAAGTGGACTCTGATTAAGGCCGACTAAAAGATTAATCCAAGGGGAAGCACCCTATCGGTTTGCTGAGATAATAAGAGAAATAGAGATTTAAATGATTCAACAAGATTTATTCAACAGCTAGAACAATTTGGTTGCACACCAAGACGGACTAGTAATGTTTTACTATCATGAAATGATAACAATCGTCAGTTTCACATTAACAAATATCTTGCATTTGCACCTTATTATGCCTCTCAAATATACCCCAAAACAGCTGTATATTGTGCACAGATCTATATAACATGTAATATGTTACTAATATAATTTATTGTAAGTATTTCTAAAGAAACAAAAGAATAATTTTTACCTAGCAAAAAACAGGTCTTATACCTAAGAAATAAAAGTTCAGAGTCCTCTATGAAACGCTCTCAAGCCTATTTATACTGCGCACCACATACACTGTGCAGCGCACCAATATTTATGTGCGCTCGAATAGCGCGCAACCTACGTTGTGCGCTATTAAGCATAAACTGCACAAGAAAAAGCGCACATTGTGCGCCCAATAGCGCGCGTTCGTAACTGTGCGCTGTATCCATGTCAAACAATATGGCTACCTGGTTCCAAACACTGTTTCTATGATAAAACTGAATGAAAACCTCAAAAATCGTATAATGAGATTAATATATAAACATTATATTGTATTAATGTTACCTTGTGATAAAATCTGGACTGTTTCCCGTGTATAAATACTATTTAAAGTTTGACTCTGATGAAAATCTCTGAGAAATGACAGTTTAAAACTACCCACAATGCAATGCGATTTCTATCTAAGTACTTCCGAAAAATGGCTGCCGTAGGATACACATGTTTTACTCTGTCATGGATTTAAAGGATTAACTGATAAAAACATGCTTTCCAAAGGTAATCATTGCTAGCAAAACTGATTTAAACCAATACTCTAACAAAGTACTGCAATACACATTGATGACACATCGTAGCTTGGAGTAAAACAAGTGCATAGCCATCAACATTATGTAATCAAAAATGTACATGTATGTCACACGCCACTGATAAACCTGGGGCATTACAATATCTTTGATGGAATCTCAGTATTTCGTTTTCATGTAATAATAATCATATAATATGTAGGTGTGCGTTTTCTATGTCCTCTAGTATATATAATACACACAGTATGACATTCTTGGCAATATATATTACATATATGTTGGCGAACGAATAAGTGTATTTTTGCGCTACTTTATCGTCGCTACCGGTAGCCCATATGAGCGCCCCCTGAAGAGATTAGTATTTTTAGAATGTTGACGATAATACAATGATACAGACAGAGACACGTTCCAGAGTCTCCTCCGGTTATTTTACGTGCTAGGTGTAAAACACCGACACGAGACCTCGGCTAAATGTTCCAGCTGAAAGACTATTAATATTATTAGGGTCAGATGGGGGATGGAACCTGTGACCCATAGATTCGCATTCCAACGTGTTAACCAATGGACTACTGACCCATCCATACAATGCGGTTGACTCGAAGACACAAGTTAGAAATGGTGAATGTTTGTATGTGATATGTGTGGCAGATCGATTTGAAATGTCCAACTGGTATATTAGTATAGACAAGAGAGACAGTAGTTTATTATAGTGCCATATATCAATATGTACATTTAGGTCGTAGACTCGGTATATTAGTATAGACAAGACAGACAGTAGTTTATTATAGTGCCATATATCAATATGTACATTTAGGTCGTAGACTCGGTATATTAGTATAGACAAGACAGTTTAGTGTATTATAGTGCCATATATCAATATGTACATTTACGTCGTAGTATAAGAAGCATACACCATATCGAGATCCGGTCGTAATCCACCTATAAAACACTTAATAGTCTAAAATACAATTACAATTGTTTAAAATTCAATTCTAAAATAAAGTTATTTACAGAATGGATAGCCTTATCACTTAAAAGTTGCAATGTTTTTGTCAAATATTCAAGCTAAAATATTGGTCATTCCAATTAAATAGATTTCTTGGAAATGCATATTCACATTAATATAATGCATAGCGCTGTGCCGAGTTTAAGCTGTATGTCTTTTGTTTGCATTAAATATGTAAGTTTATCCTCGGATGACATGTGTATAAACGCGTTATTTATCAATGTGACCCTTACCTCCGAATACATATCACAGTCTATCACGAAGTGTTTTATGTCTGTTAGTGGGCATTTATTTAAGGAATGAATCGAGAGTTAATAGTTTCCATTGGGGTATGAACTACATTTAAAGTGGGTATGAACTACATTGGGTGTGCTTAATGTGCATGGAGGCACTCTCAAGAATTAAATGATTTCACCGCGGACTATTCAAGAATTAAATGCTTGTCAACGCGGACTATTCAAGAATTAAATGCTTGTCACCGCGGACTATTCAAGAATTAAATGCTTGTCAACGCGGACTCTTCAAGAATTAAATGCTTGTCACCGCGGACTCTCAAGAATTAAATGCTTGTCAACGCGGACTCTTCAAGAATTAAATGCTTGTCACCGTGGACTATTCAAGAATTAAATGCTTGTCACCGCGGACTCTTCAAGAATTAAATGCTTGTCACCGCGGACTCTTCAAGAATTAAATGCTTGTCACCGCGGACTCTCGAGAATTAAATGAATTTCACCGCGGACTCTTCAAGAATTAATTGATTTCACCGCGGACTCTCAGGAATTAAATGCTTCCCGCGGCAGCTACAGCGATGCTAGCCGTGTGATGTAGTTGAGAGTTTGATGTTGGTGTGCATAGAGTTAAATTCGGTGGCGTTTGCATTTTGGCGGTTGTGTTTGTGCTACCGGAGTGTGAATGTTCTTTATTTATTATTGTTTGTGCTCTCGGTGCTGTGGGTACATGTAGTGAGGCTGGTATCGTGGTGTTGTTTGGGGGTTATTAGTAAAGGCACACCCGGATCGGTGATGTGGGTACATGTAGTGCGGCTGGTGTCGTGGTGATGTGTGGGGGTTATTAGCACCGGCACACCCGGATCGGTGATGTGGGTACATGTAGTGCGGCTGGTGTCGTGGTGATGTTTGGGGGTTATTAGCACCGGCGCGCCCGGATCGGTGATGTGGGTACATGTAGTGCGGCTGGTGTCGTGGTGATGTTTGGGGGTTATTAGCACCGGCGCGCCCGGATCGGTGCTGTGCATGCATGTAGTGTGGCTGGTGTCGTGGTCGTGTTTGGGGGTGACATCGAGGGCTGTTTTTCGGGATGGGTCCGTTGATGTAGGATAACGATGGATTTGTTGTGCGGTAGTTCACGTTTCCATGATCCACGAGGTTTACGATTGAGCTAAGTAATAGCTTGTGTGTGTTTTACGTTTATTTATCGTAGCTACCGGTTGCCCATATGAGCGACGCCTCCTGAAGAGAATAGTAAGTTTAGATGTTTAGAGGATAGTGCAATGATACAGACAGAGACCCATTCCAGAGTCTCCTCTGGTTCATTTACGTGCACGATGTAAAGCACCGACACGAGACCTCGGTTTAAAGTCCCATCGGAAAGACTGTTAATTTTATTAGGGTCAGACGGTGAATCGAACCTGCGATCCCTGGATTACCAGTCCAGCGTGTTAACCACTGGACTACAGATCCGTCTGTAATAAAGGTTTTGCTGCTGTTGCATGAAGCTATATTCATTAATATAATACATTACATGATTGTAAATATTTGCTTCATTTAATTAAGCGCGAATGAAAGGAATAATTAATTGACAAAATGTTTGATGTGACAGTTTATTAATAGATGATCTTACTAATTAAAATTGTTAATTTCGTACATGTACGCGTGGTATTTAATATAATACTCTGGCCTTTTGACATCAGTCCAATATTAATAATAATGGACTGCAAGTACAAAGGTATGAGGTCAAGACAGTGTTTTAAAATATAATTATATTCATTGACATATTTGTAATAGTTATTCCAGTCTCATCTATGTACACTACATCATACTAAAACAAGTGCACAATTTCTTTTTCGTGGGAGTATATATATTTATAAGTCAATGGTATATTAGCTAGACCCTTTTCATTATTCAAAATAAGGATCGCGGGTTCGATCACCCTAGCCCTAACCCTTAACCCTAACCCTTAACCCTAACCCGTCTAACGATAATAATATGAACAGTCTTTCCGATGGGACTTTAAACCGAGGTCTCGTGTCGGTGCTTTACATCGTGCACGTAAATGAACCAGAGGAGACTCTGGAATGGGTCTCTGTCTGTATAATTATTGCACTATCCCACAACAATATAAAATTACTAATATATTCAGGAGGCGTCGCTCATATGGGCAACCGGTAGCGACGACAAATTAAGGTAAAACACACAGATTCAACTTGATCTGATGATATGCATATGTGTACATCGATCAGTTAACCGGAAGTCGTGATAGCGCCGTGGTAGCGAGTTCGCTACAGATGCGAAAGGTTCGGAGCCGTTACGATTGTGTCCTTAGGCAAGGCATTTAATTCCACATTGTCTCTTCTCTCTCCATCGTGGCGATGGGATTCCACCGGGAATGAGGTATCGAGAGTGATTAATATAAGTTGCAAGAACTTGTTTCGCAATCGAGCTAAAATAAATTTGTATAAACTAAGCGGAAATACACGTGCACGGTTCCAATTGTTCAATTACATCCGATTCCTTTAGGACATGATAATCTATATGATTGTCTGACAGACATAAACGTGGTCACGTGATGAGTTGATTTGGTTATATACCATATATTAAAGTAACGTGTCCCTAAGCCACTGTGTAATCGGATTTCTGTACAGAGAAACGGCGAAGAATCGGCAAGCAGTTTTTAAGATATGTTATTGTCTGTTCGGTTTACAGGGGTCTATAAGTTTGTTTTTACAATGAACAATGAAGGGAAACATCAGGACATATGCGTTCGGTTTGGAGAGAATTCCAGTTTAGAAGGTTCCGGTTTTGAGGGGTTCCGGTTTAGAGGGGTTGTGGTGTTGAGGGCTACCGGTTTAGAGGGGTTCCGGTTTTGAGGGATTCCGGTTTTGAAGACGACAATACGGGTCCTGTTTAAACATATGTCGTGTAGCAAAACAGCAGACACATCAGCTATATATTTGATGTTTATTAACTAAGATATGACTGTATTCAACATGCTGGTTTCAGGTCGTATCTACGGTTTTATGGAAGACGTGAGACAAGAGATTAATTGAAAGAGGATGCTACAACAAATTCACATCCCAAACATTTATTGCACGTTGTAGAGATTTTTGCGCTTCCTTTAATTTAATGATTGGTTTCGGACAGTCGTATGTTGATATGTATGTTACATGCTTTGAGAGAAATACATTTGAATTTATGTATGAGCAACACGGAAGTTGATTAGCGCAGTGGTTAGCGCGCTCGCTTCTCACCAATGCATCCCGGGTTCGATCCACGTACCGGGAAGTATGTGAGATGGTACGATGGTCGCCAGCTCGGACAGGTGGGTTTTCTCTGGGTACTCCGGTTTCCTCTCACATGAATGACCACATTTACGCTTTCATCCGCGCCAACGAGAGTGATTAATATAAGTTGTTTCGCAATCGTTGTAAAATAAATAAAGTTTAAAAAAACATGCGACACACTTTTTAATCTTTATATTTATTTTACAACGATCGCGAAACAAGCTTTAACCCATTCAACACCAAGAATCAGGTCATGGACTGGTCCGTAATATTTTTAGACCAATAAATTAATCAGAAAATTACATTTGGACCATTTCATTTATAAAATTGAGTAATTTTGCCTAAAAAAATAGTAATATTACTGACAAAAGGTGCAGATCCTGATGAGGCGGCTCGTCACGAGCAATCGTTGTTGCGGCTATTCGAAAATAGTCAATTAGCGTAAACCAACAAATAATAATAATAATAATAATAAAGACTTGTGTGTAAAATGTAGAACGATGATGCCAGGCTTCTCGGACGATCTACAACTGATTGATGACAAGCTTAAAACACTCGCCATAGATGCTGAACTCTCCCGGCTAAATGTTGACATTGCCGCCCTACAAGAGACAAGACTGCCAGACGACGGCTCATTACAAGAGAAAGAGTACACTTTCTTCTGGAAAGGCAAGGGACTAGATGAAAAACGCGAGTATGGCGTTGGATTTGCAGTAGTCATCCCTTCTACCAATGATAGAACCACCCACTGCTGGCACGGAACGGATGTTATGTCTTCGCCTGAACTGTAGCACAGGCCCAGTACACCTTCTGGCTGCCTATGCCCCAACACTCAGCTCTAGCCTTGATGCGAAAGACATATTTTACAGTGAGATTGACAGGATTATTGGACAACTGCCTCGTACAGAAGACCTATACTTGCTTGGTGACTTCAATGCCAGAGTTGGAACGAACCATGACGTCTGGCCCACATGCATTGGCCACCATGGAACTGGGGAAATGAACGAAAACGGCCAGAGACTACTGGAACTATGAACGAACACATATTTTCCAAACAAGCACAAACACAGAGTCTCATGGATGCACCCCAAATCACACCAGCGGCACCAACTAGACGTTATCATCACTAGAAGAAACCGTCTCCAAGCCATCCACAACACACGCAGTTACCACAGTGCCGACTGTGACACCGACCACTCTCTTGTCATCGCAAATGTGGTACTGCAACCAAGAAAGAAGTTACACCAAGCTAAGCCAAAGTGTCTCCCTAAGATCAACACGACCCATATCACCGACACAGACAGGACCAAAGTTCATGTCCCTCATCGAGGATATCGCCCCAGCCGATGCTGGCATATCTGCAGAAGCTAGATGGAGCCACCTTAGCTCAACCATCCACAAATCTGCCATTGATGCCTATGGGAAGAAGGAAAAACGAAATGTTGACTGGTATGAAGCAAATGCACAAGTGTGACAGAAAGTAAAAGGCAGGCCCTCGTCAACTGGAAGAAAGCGCCAACTCAGCAAAACTTGGAATCACTCAGGAAATCCAGGAGTTAATGCCAGAAGACAGCCAGGAAATGTGCCAACGACTATTGGCTCCAGCTATGCTCCACCATAGAGCATGCTTCCTCCTCCGGCAACATAAAGTCCATGTACGAAGGCATCAAACAGACCACTGGTCCCAATGTGAAGAAAACGGCTCCACTCAAAACCAAGTCAGGCGAGGTAATCACCGACCGAAGCAAGCAGATGGAGAGATGGGTAGAGCATTACCTTGAACTGTACTCCACAGAGAACACAGTCTCCGAGGAGGCCCTCAACAGTATCCCGACACTTCCCGTACTTGAGGAGCTCGACAGCGAGCCAACCATGGCTGAACTTGAAAAAGCCATCAAAGCCCTCACCAGCGGAAAAGCAGCAGGAACTGATGCCATACCCCCTGAGCTGATTAAACAAGGGAAGCCAGCTCTACTACCACTTCTCCATGAACTTCTCTGTCTATGCTGGAAGGAAGGTGAGGTGCCACAAGACATGCGCGATGCAAAGATAGTCACACTCTTCAAGAATAAGGTTGACAGAAGCGACTGCAACAACTATCGCGGCATATCCCTACTCAGCATTGTTGGCAACGCATTTGCTCGGGTTATTCTCGCAAGACTGCAGGTGGTAGCAGAGCGCATATACCCAGAATCCCAGTGTGGTTTCCGATGTGGCCGATCCACCGTCGACATGATCTTTTCAGTGAGGCAACTCCAGGAAAAGTGTAGGGAGCAACAACAGCCACTGTACCTCGCATTCGTGGACCTAACAAAGGCGTTCGACCTGGTCAGTCGCTGTGGACTTTTCAAACTGCTACACAAGAGTGGCTGTCCACCAAAATTGCTAAGCATGATCACGTCGTTCCACAAAGACATGAAGAGCACCGTCAGCTTCGACGGCGACACATCTAAGCCTTTTCCCATCCTCAGTGGAGTCAAGCAAGGCTGTGTCCTCGCACCGACGCTCTTCGGCATCCTCTTCTCACTCCTCCTGACATATGCCTTCCAGTCCTCCTCTGACGGTATCTACATCCACACACGTCACGATGGCAAGCTATACAACTTGGCCCGCTTGCGCGCCAAAACAACTCGTGTCCTACTCAGGGAGATGCTGTTCGCTGACAATGCAGCCCTCGCAAGCCACACACACGATGGCCTTCCAGCGCCTCATGGATCAATTCTCCAATGCATGCCGTGATTTTGCCCTAACCATCAGCATAAAGAAAACAGAGGACGTTGCAGATCCAGCTCCCATAGCCATTAACGGCTCTACACTCGCCATGGTCGACAACTTCAGATATCTAGGATCACTGATATCCAACAACCTGTCCCTCGATGCTGAGATCAATGCACGCATTGGGAAAGCAGCCACCGTCATGTTAAAAGTCACCAAGAGAGTCTGGGAGAACAGAAACCTAACGCTGAACACCAAGTTGAAGGTCTACCAGGCCTGCATACTCAGCACGCTCCTCTACGGCAGTGAGTCATGGACGACATATGCCAGACAAGAGACAAAGCTGAACTCATACCATATGAGGTGCCTTCGCAGGATCTTGGGAATCACTTGGGAAGATCGGGTCACCAATACAGAGGTCCTCAGCAGAGCGAGTTCAACAACCATCTATGCAATGCTCAGTGAACGCCGCCTGCGCTGGCTAGGTCATGTCCGACGCATAGATAAAGGACGCACCCCCAAAGATCTACTGTACGGTCAACTTGAACAAGGATCACGTCCAACTGGTCGCCCCCACCTAAGATACAGGGACGCTTGTAAGAGGGACCTGCGTTCAGCGCAAATCAACATAGAGTCTTGGGAGGACACAGCATCAAACCGGTCATCATGGAGACACGTTGTGAAAGATGGGGTCAGACGAGCCGAGGCTGAGCGAACTCGGCTTCGTGAGCAGAAACGACAGAAACGAAAGGCATCAACCAAACTGGATGACTCGATCTTCACCTGCGATGACTGCGAACTGGACATTGTAATTATATAGTAAGATAGGACTATACTTGAGAACTGGACAATGGAATTATATAGTAAGATAGGACTATACTTGAGAACTGGACAATGGAATTATATAGTAAGATAGGACTATACTTGAGAACTGGACAATGGAATTATATAGTAAGACATATAGAAATTATAATTATATACTATCTTATGGAACATATGGAATTTGCTGGTAGAGTAGAACATGCGAATGATACAACTTACGATAAATTTATTCAACATATGGGTATCGTCAAAATAAAGTGTGTCGCGACAGGTTAACTTGACCATTATTCAAATCATAAACTGGAGTGTTCTTAAGAGTTTAAAATAGTTTAGTTTAATCATATTGTATTGCTCGATTCGCTTTACATATACATGTGAATACAAAACATTACAAATTAAATAAAGGCAAACTAGTTAGGCCACAAGTTCTAGCAACATTAGTTACGGCCCTTCCCGGAAAAAAACACAATGGCCTAGCACATGTCTATCTGCAAGAGTCACTCGGATTTACTACCGATGTTTGAACTCAACACTTGTGATCATCCGCCAATCTGCAACCCTCATAAGCCAACTACTTTCTTATATTCAGGGGCACACCAGTGGACTTCCGTCCCTTATCAAAACCGCACATTCTGTTCCACACGTCAAAGCTTTATATAGCAGGTGGTGCAAAGAACAGACCAATAACCTAATAAACTGATGGACTTCCGTCCCTTATCAAAACCGCACATTCTGTTCCACACGTCAAAGCTTTATATAGCAGGTGGTGCAAAGAACAGACCAATAACCTAATAAACTGATGGACTTCCCTCCCTTATCACATCAAAACCGCACATTCTGTTCCACACGTCAAAGCTTTATATAGCAGGTGGTGCAAAGAACAGACCAATAACCTAATAAACTGATAATTTACAATTATACATGAATATAAGTATTAGTTCTTGCAGCTTATATCTTATTTCCTATGAAAGTTTTACTGGTTACTGTTTACATGTTTCATTATGCTATTTCATGTTTTTAATTTGTTGAGGGCCTGGCCTCATGGTAGATTGGCTTAATTGTTCAAATGAGTTCTCTCGTTAAATAAAGTTTTTATTATTATTATTATTTTATTAGTATCATTATTATTCTTATTATTAATTATTATTATTATTATTATTATTATTATTATTATAAGAGCATAATGGCTTTCTGAATCTCGTTGCTAAATGTAAGTTAACTGGAGATGTACCGTAAACTGTTTTCTCCAAATTATATGACTCTATTGTCTGGCCTGTGATTGCTTATGGTGCCCCGGTTTGGGATATACCACGTGTTCATGCATTAATGCAATCCACAATCGTGCCTTGCGTTTCTTTCTTGGTGTTGGGAAATATTCTCCCAATGCAGCTGTCTCCGGGGAAATGGGTTGGCAGCCGCCAGTTGTGCGTAGATGGAAACACATATCTGGGGGTTGGACACGCTTAGCTAATACCGACAATTCCAGATTAAATAAGCGAGTTGCACTATGGGCGAATGCTAAATCTACAAGTTATAAAAACTGGTTTTACTATGTCAAGAGACAGTTTGCAGATATTACTTTGATGGATTACTGTAACCTATCTATATCTATACATAAGAACAATTTAGTAGATAGTGTGGAACATGCTGTAGTGGAGAAATATGTTATTGAGCGGTCCACCTCTATTAACAGTGTAACCGGTGTTTCTGGACGTGGTCTCAATAAGCTTAGAACCTACTGTACATTTAAATTTCAAACAGAAGTATATTGTAAAATGATTTTACACACACATCACATATCAGCATTATATAAATTTAGATGTGGAGTTGCTCCATTACGTATAGAAACCGGAAGGTATGAGAATTTACTTGATGAACGTACATGCCCTTTCTGTAATGTATTAGAAGATGAAAACCATGTATTATTAGAATGTTCACTGTATGGTGATTTGAGAGCTGTTCTCTTAGAGTAAGCCTCATTATATGAAAATGACTTTCGGAACAAGCCTGTATCCGACCAGCTTAGAATGCTTTTCACTACTATACCTCTGATTAGAATTGTTGCCAAAACCTGTTTTTATATTCGTCAAAGACGCTCTTTTTTATTTACTTAAATACTGTATCCATTTGTGTTATCAATTGTGTGTCTCTTATCCATTCCGAGAAACATCTGCTAATTAGTTTTTATAAATTGAATTGTTTTAAAAACATTTCTTAATTGCGCATTAGTGCTTTATTTCTATTTAAGTATTTCAAAATTATGAAGTATTTAATTTTCAATTAGCGACTGTTCCTCGGTTTTAATATATATTATATCTTTATTTCTGTCTCATCTATGTACAGTACATACATTGCAATTAATATAAACACATACATTGCACATAGCCATTCTACAAATGAGAATTATAAGAGACAATAACGTTTTACAATACATGGAACATGTCTTACTTTCTAAAAACTATGTGAAAGTCGCTAATCATGACATTAAAAAATATTTAAAATACTGATTTTTAAGATTCTGACAGGGAAAAGGTGCACTATCGCGCAAATTAGAATATGTTTTAAGAAATCAGAACCACCTCTGATCAGATCAGGGATGGATGGATTAGCAGCCTTTACATAGTTCACATAAAAAATTGTTCACTAGTAACATAATGTACACATTATTTACACAGATAAAAACTACGACGCTGTAAAATATTAAAACAGGTTTTGGCACATATACGTATTAATGCCGGATTAGTGAATAACGTAATCAATTTATTTGTTTTAGACAGTGTAAGAAAATTATCACAGATAATGGAAGCTTTTCCAAATAATATAGCCCTGATATCCTCATACATATAACAATCTATAATGGCATGTATTTCATCCTCAACTGCATTGCAGAATGGACAAGTACGATTCTGTACAGTTAGATGTTCATATCGTCCAGCTTCAATGCGCAAAGGAGCAACACCACAACGGAACTTACTAAATGCTGAACGATGGCTTATTGGCATGATAATCTTACAGTATTGTTCAACATCGAAATCCAGTTTGAAAAGTTGGTAGGTTCGTAGTTTGTTACGGCCGTTTCCAGATATACTATCTAGTCTTTGTACTGACTCAAGCCAATCAATAATGAATACATCCATGCACTTTGTTTCAACAAGGGATACACAAGGGTGTTTGCTAATATGTTCACTAATGTCAGAATAATCGTCTAAACCAAATTCAAACATATGCCTTTTTACAACAAAGAACCAATTCTTGCATGATCTACTCGATTTTGCCTGTGCCCAGAGTGCAACACGTTTATTCAATCGGGTATGATTTATAAATGAAATGCGGCACCAGAAATTCGCAATGCTTTTCCACTGACGGACAGAAGTTGGTTGCCATGCCATTTCACCAATTACAGCCGAGTTTGGAGTATATTTTCCAACCCCGAGAAAAAATCTCATGGCACGGTTGTGAATAGCATTAATGCATGAAAACGATGAGGTTCCCCATACAGCGGCTCCGTAGTTAATGACTGGCCAAACAATAGAGTCATATAACTTAGTAAAAACGTCATAAGGAACCCCACCAATTAACTTACATCTAGCAATGAGAAGACCAAGGGCACGGTTTGCACTTCTGGCTACATGTTTAACAGTAATATTGAAATCTAGATGTTCATGTAAGAGAAATCCAAGGTACGTGTAAGTATTTACATAATCAATAATGTTTTCACCACACCTAAATATGAATCGAGATCGTGTCACAGAATTTGGCCGAAAATGAATAACATTACTTTTAGTAGTATTGATATGCATATCATTAAGAGAACACCAGTCATTCAAAGCATTTAACAATATCTGTAAATCTTGTTCATTTTCAGCTAATAAGACGATGTCATCAGCATATAAAAGAATACATATACGCTCATTATCCACCCATACACCAATATCTAGGGACTTGAGATAAACTGCCAGGTCATTGATAAAGAAATTAAATAGAATAGGAGACAAATTACAACCTTGTCTCAACCCACACTTAACATCAAACCATTCAGTATTGAGTGAGTTAACCCTTACACTTGAAGATACAGATGAGTATAGCGATTTAATAGCAAGAAACATTTTACCAGAAATTCCTGTATCAATGAGCCTGTTCCAAAGTTTATCTTTATTAATAGAATCATATGCCTTGCTGAAATCAATAAAAGCGGAGAAAGTAGATTTCTTTATTTTCTTCCTGGTTTCAATAATACTAGTCAGAGTTGAGATATGATCTAATGTACTTCGTTTCTTTCTAAAACCGTTCTGCTCATCTGCAATTTTATTATTTTCCTCAGCCCATGTACTAAGGCGGCTATTAAGAACACTACAATATATCTTATACATAGCTGATGCCAAAGAGATACCTCTGTAAGAGAGCCGATCTCTAGGATCCGTAGTTGATGACTTAGGTATTGGGTTAATGATACATTTTCCCCACAGTGTAGGAATCGTTCCTGAATTAAAACATACATTAAATAAGGAGTGAAGGAACACAACTGACAAATCATTTTGCAGTACCTCACTGGGAATATCATCAATACCACTTGCCCTTCCCTTCTTACAATCATCTACTGCTTTTTTAACTTCCAAAATAGTTATACTTTCGCTAAAAGGCGAATAATCAGAATTACTATTAACAACAGCGGCATAAGGTACAGTATCAGAATTAACATGGTTTAATAGTACACTAAAATCTGATTTCCATTTATGTAGAACGTCTTCTGTTTGTGTAGAGGTCGACCCATTTTCTAAAATTACTTCCATCGGAATTTGCTTATTTTTACAGAAACCGATTCCTATTTTCCCGAAGGATTTCCAAAAATTAGTTTGGTCTACATTACACTCGGTTAGCAGTTGATTCTGCAGCGAATACCAATGAAGACGTTTCGACCTCTGCACTTGACGATCAAATTCTTTTCGGGCTTTTATATATTCAAGTTTTAATTTTTTCTTATCACTACTTGTAACACTGTTGATCCAGTTTCTTTCAGCATCACAAACTGCTGACCATAGGTCAGACAATATTTCAGACCACCATGCCTTACCCGGTCTACATTTGTTATTGCTCACACCAGGATATATAGTTTTGTATGGTAGCGACGAATACATAGTTGTCTTTAACAGGTTACACCAATCACTGTAAGCAACATCTATCTGGTTTTGAGTCCTTATACCTTGCTCTAACCTATTAATAACAACATTTACTTCATAAATAACCCCTTCGCCAGTTAAGAACGAATGAGTAACATTTCTAACATCAAATTTATCATACGAACTGCAACAATCATCATCCTTATTATGTAAAACGGTCGAAACTGCACTAATATCAATATTCCAGGTGAGCATAGAATGATCAGGCACACTAGTTGGTGCAAGCACATTTAGCTGATGAGACTTACTTATTAGGTCAGATGTCCTATTCACAGTAAAATCAAATAATTTTGATAAATCTTCATGACTTCAAAGCAGTAATCAACCACGGACATACCTTTAACAGAAATAGATGTGAACTCGTTATTAGTGCCGTTTCGTCCATTTAACATACACATGTTTGTGTTGATTAAAAACTCAGTAAATAGTTCCCCATATAAATTTGTTTTAAAATCAATTACATTTCGGCCGGGTACACTATCTACTCCACTGATGTAATCTTCGAGCTCGCCACATCTGCTATTAAAGTCACCAGATATACATATTAAACCTCTATTCTGGTATTTATAAATGTCTGCCATAAGATTGTCATAGAAACTGTTAACATCAAAGTATCTTGATGAATTCTCGGGTGGCAGATAACAAACACAAGGTAAAAAAACAAATTTATCACTTTTATGAGATAATTCTAACCAGAATATACCCTCATATGAGTTATCTAGAACATGTATATCAAATTCATTATATATATCATCTTTAATGAGAAAACCAACACCACCTGAGCCGGTTTTAGCATTTTTATGCACATGTTTACGATTTAATCCGAACCAGCGGAAACCGTCAATGTTTAAAATGTCATTGTTTAATATGTAAATATAATACTATGTCAGTAGACTGTTTAAAGTTTGATTATCTGTGATTAGATTAGCCTCTTATAATTCTTTTATAATGAATGGCGTGATACTTTGCCACGATAATCTGTTGTGTATATTTTATGTATTGTACAACGATGAGACTGAAATAAAGAACACATCTGGGTCGCTCAGCGTCCATTGTTCTTTCTTTTCGGGCGTATGGTTCCGTTACGTCGCTATATCAAACAATACAAATACATTAAAATATTGCCTGCCTCGAGCATTGTTATAATATATATATATGTTCTGCGCATTGTTGGAATACAGACCATTCCAGAATCGCGCTGCGCGTTTTAGGAATTCCAATACTGTTGCGCAGTTTAAGAATTCTTAAAACGCGCAGGGTGATTCTGTGCGATTCTGTAAACGTCCGTGCGCATTATAGGAATCAGGACAAAGTTGGAATATTGGAGTTTCACTAAAATATAATGTTATTAATAATAGTCAAATAAATAAAATTAAAAAACAGAATATTAAATCAATTAGTTTATTGCATGCAAATAAGATAAATAGTTTTTTCTTGCCGATAATAAAACTGAAATGTATGTGATCTTTTCCACAAATGACATTGAAAGTCAACAAACATTTTAGAGCAAATGCGGAATTGAAAATTTAATTTAATTCCGTATTCTCACTGAAATGTTTGCCAATTTTCGACTCACTATGGAACTCACTATTCCAACATTGCGCAAGACATTCCTAAAATGTGCAAGACCATGATAAAAGTTTTATCTGATGAAAATAACGCCTTGCGCGATTCCAGAATTGCGCAGGGCGATTCTAGAATAGCGCAACAGCATTGGAATTCCTAAATCGCGCAGCGCGATTACGGAATCGTCCGTATTCCCAAAATGCGCAGAACATATATATGTATTGGAAGTCGTGATAGTGTGCTCGCTTCATGTGCGAAACACACCAAGCTGCAGCCGTTACGATTGTGCCCTTAGACAAGGCATTTAAATTCCGCATTGCCTTTTCTCTCTCCCTCGTGGCGATGTATTCCATCAGGAATGAGATCTCGAGAGTGATTAATATAAATTGTAGGAACTTGTTTCGCAATCGAGCTAAAATACATTTGTATAAACGTATATACAAATTGACGACTCTGCTGAAGACTAGCGACATAGTTCTAGGAATCATGTGCCATTGTTCTCAGCGCATAAACGAAGCTTGAAATCGATAAGCAATGGTAGTATATTGACTGACAACTGGAAACTGAGCAACATGACACGAATGAATTTCTACCAGTGAATTCAGTATATGGGACATTCATGAGACTTCGACAAAACACTAACAACGTGGATGGTACATGTGTGCTCCATTTACAGCCAAACCTGCTTAATATTAATACTAGGTCAAATGGGAATCTGGAAACTGGCTGCTCAATACAGGTGGCCTGCTTAATGGAGGGCAAATATATAGTAAAACAGCATATTGGGAATCTGGAAACTGGATGCTCAATACAGGTTGGTTGCTTAATGGGGGGCAAATATATAATAAAACAACATATTGGGAATCTGGATAATGGCTGTTCAATACAGGCTGGCTGCTTAATGGAGGGCAAATATATAATAAAACAGCATATTTGGAATCTGGATACTGTCTGTTCAATACAGACTGGCTGCTTAATAGAGGTCAAATGTATAATAAAACAACATATTGGGAATCTGGAAACTGGCTGCTTAAGCCTTTCCTTCATAGAGATTTAGGTTAATATACTATTATATCTCCATACAAACGACAGCCATTTAGCTATCATGCAGTGGATATATAGTGGCCATATCTATCCCACCTTCATAGATATTACTGGAACTACATGATAATCTGGCCTTTATTATGAACATTTGTTTGGCTACTACATTGTCAATGTATGTCGTATTGGTAATGGCGTCAATAGGTGATTCTATGAGGGAAAGGGTTAATACAGGTTGGCTGCTTAATGGAGGCGACCACTACTATTTGAACACGGAATTGACTTATTATTATTTTATTGTATTATTCTTAATATTATATTATATTATTATTATTATTATTATTATTGTATGTCAAACACCTTGCGGGGACCAAGACATGTTTTCCTGTGCATACTTAGCTGACCTAAGTGGTTAACCAGTACCAAGCAAGGTGTGCGAGGTGCCTTGCTCAAGGACACTACATATGTGGCCTGATCGAGTATCGAACCCGGAACAATTCGATTCCACATCCTACGCTCTACCACCTGACCATGGATGCCACCACTTGTATTGCTATTCAAACAAGTGATTTAACTCAACTATCCGAATAGCAAACACCTAGCCTGGGTTCCAGTCTGTCGATTTTTCACAATTTACTTCTGGCAAAATGACATGATATTATCAGAAACTCAATACGGCCCAATTAATGATCTCGGTATTAAACTATATTTATATGACTGATCAGGCAAAATATATCACCAGACGGATCTGTAGTCCAGTAGTAACACGCTGGACTGGTAATCCAGGGATCGCAGGTTCGCTATCCCGTCTGACCCTAATATAATTAACAGTCTTTCAGATGGGACGTTAAACCGAGGTCTCGTGTCGGTCTTTTATACCGTGCACGTAAAAGAACCAGATGAGACTCTGGGATGGGCCTCTGTCTGTATCATTGCACTATCCTCTAAAATCTAAAATGACTAATCTCTTCAGGAGGCGTCGCTCATATGGGCAACCGGTAGCGACGATAAATAAACCTAAAACACACACATATCAACGTCGTTCCCAGGCTAGCAAACACCATATAGAGCCGGACCAAGAGGCACACCAGGTGCCGTTTGGTCTGGCTCTATGCTGTTTGCGCAAGCAACGTTAGTTGCGACTAACATTTTAAGGGTTAAGTTCATCAGAGCATCGCTTGAAAGAGTCGTAAATTCTCTATATCCTTGGCACTGGAGTCGTGAAAATCGACGATTTTCCAATTTCGTATGTGTATAGTTATCGCATAGCGGACATGTTCACAATTGTATAGCGCACAGAATACACGCAATTATCTGTTCATCTGCAATCTTATACGAATCCCGATGGAGCTGAACAAGCATTATTAACAATTAGAACTTCTAATTTAGAGAAGAAGAAACGATCTAGGACAATCGTTCATAATACTGTCTTGGGGAACAACATTTCATTGCACCCACATGATATGCGACAATTAGAACGGCGTGCATTTCTTTATATAGATGTATGCGACAATTAGAACGGCATGCATTTCTTTATATAGATGTATGCGACAATTAGAACGGCATGCATTTCTTTATATAGATGTATGCGACAATTAGAACGGCATGCATTTCTTTATATAGATGTATGCGACAATTAGAACGGCATGCATTTCTTTATATAGATGTATGCGACAATTAGAACGGCATGCATTTCTTTATATAGATGTATGCGACAATTAGAACGGCATGCATTTCTTTATATAGATGTATGCGACAATTAGAACGGCATGCATTTCTTTATATAGATGTATGCGACAATTAGAACGGCATGCATTTCTTTATATAGATGTATGCGACAATTAGAACGGCATGCATTTCTTTATATAGATGTATGCGACAATTAGAACGGCATGCATTTCTTTATATAGATGTATGCGACAATTAGAACGGCATGCATTTCTTTATATAGATGTATGCGACAATTAGAACGGCATGCATTTCTTTATATAGATTTATGCGAAAATTGGAACGGCATGCATGTCTTTCTATAGATGTATGCGACAATTAGAACGGCATGCATTTCTTTATATAGATGTATGCGACAATTAGAACGGTATGCATTTCTTTATATAGATTTATGCGACAATTGGAACGGTATGCATTCCTGTATATTGATTTATGCGACAATTAGAACGGTATGCATTTCTTTCTATAGCTGTATGCGACCATTAGAACGGCATGCATTTCTTTATACAGATTTATTCTTTATATAGATGTATAATATAGTCTATATTAAAACACGCGTTTATATCAACTGCCTTTCACCAGATCCTCATCGAGGCTTTTTCACCGACATCTAATTTCATCTAGAAATGAAAGGATTCGGCGTGACACGCCATTAGCAGGCGTTGCTTAGAGTGATCGGCTATTTCCACGTCTACCGCAGCATAGACAGATTTCAATGAGGGATAGGAATATCACTAACTCTCGCAAAATCTATTTTCTAATTTTCTCGTTAGTGGACTCCGTGGTCTAGTGGTTGCGGTCGTTGACTTCCAAATCACTTCCCCCTCACCGCTGTAGGTTCGTATCCCACTGGGGGTGTCCAATTATTTCGTGTGAGGAAGCTATCCAGCTGGCTTGCGATAGGTCGGTGGTTCTACTCGGGTGCCCGTCTGTGACTGCAGTACTGTACGGATGGGCACCCGGGTCTTCCTCCGCCAGTTTTAGCTGGAGATGCGACTTTAAACCCCCAAAATAATTAAAACCAAACGTTTCAGTTTTGTTTTTAAGCATAGTTATGTATTGTACAATACAATTGTCAGTGATATCCTAACTGTTGATGAAGGGCCGTAACTACTGTTGCTACACCTTGTGGCCCGACCCGTTAACTTTTCTTTACATGTGTGTGCGTGCGTGCGTGCGTGCGTGCGTGCGTGCGTGCGCGTGCGTGCGTGTGTGTGTGTGCGTGCGTGCGTGCGTGCGTGCGTGCGTGCGTGCGTGCGTGCGTGCGTGCGTGCGTGCGTGCGTGCGTGCGTGCGTGCGTGCGTGCGTGCGTGCGTGCGTGCGTGCGTTTAAAACGTTTCGAGCATTAAAATATGATTATACAATATTCATAACAAACTGAAATTCGTTTCAAGTGTTTGTGGAGTTTTTGTTCAAAACAACACTATTTCTACTTTACTAGACAAGTTCATATATCATCATATTCCATTACATATTATATATAGTTTCTCTACTTTTCACCTTTAACATTACTATGTAATTCCAATGTGCACAGTTCTCACTTAGTCATATCTTTTAATTGCATTTGATTAGTATATCTGTTGAGGGTCTCATGGTAAATTAACATTTGTTAATGAGTTCTCTAGTAAAATAAAAGTATTTATTATTATTATTATTGTTGTTGTTGTTGTTGTTATTAGACAACACGAGTGTATTAAACACTCGTTCAGTTTTGAAAAACATTTAGACTTTATCAAAGAAGACAGATTCAGAATGGCAGCTTACAAACTCGCTACGCACTTAGTAATATGTTGCGCATTGATATTTCTATTTATAGATAAATGATAAATGACATTTCTCTGACAACAGTAGTTTCCAGAGGGGTCTCATCGAGTGCTGTTAATTCATCCCAAACAACCTGAAAGTTTGCCTGTACACGACTTTCTTCTTGGGGCATTTTCCAAACTCAGCAGACAACACAATGTGACGACAGACGCTTTGTTTATTTACAAACCGTAATCTGGGTCATAAAAGCTTTATTAGGCACTGACTAATAAAGCAAAAATTATTAGGCAGGCCGTTTTTGTACGTTATTTCACATGAAGGTAGGATAAAGTATATTAACATATTGCTTTTTTGTAAATCCATGTCGTGGCCTACATGTACTTGCTATAGACATTGTATGAATGGTTGTTGTTGTTGTTGTTGTTGTTGTTGTTGTTGTTGTTACAATACAGTAACGTTTAAACGTTATTTATTTTACAACGATTGCGAAACAAGTTCTAATAACTTATATTAATCACTCTCGTTGGCGCGGATGAAAACGTAAATGTGGTCATTCGTGTGGGAGGAAACCGGAGAAAACCCACCTGTCCGATCTGGCGACCACTGTACCATATCACATATTTCCCTGGTCCGAGGATCGAACCCGGGTTGCATTTGTGAGAAGCGAGCGCGCTAACCACTGCGCTAATCGGACAGCAATCGTGTAGATGTGTAATTCTTTACGATGACCCTGCAATCAAGCTTATCATTTTATTTAGAGCTTAGCTCGATTGCGAAACAAGTTTATACAACGTTAGATTGATCGCTCCCGAGACCTCATTCCTGGTGGAATCCATCGCCACTAAGGAGAGCGAAGATGCAATGTGGAACTTAAGTGCCTTGCCTAAGGGCACCATCGAAACGGCTACAACAGTACGCGAACTCCTGGCCGCTAACACTGCGCTATCACGATTTCCACTCCTACTTAACTCTATAAGGCTCTGTTTATATACTGAGTCAAAAAAGAAACGATACCTGGTGTTTATGTGTCTATAATTTCAACATTTATTAAGAAAATTCTTTGAAAATTCATAAGATGATAGTCCAACATGTTTGAAAGAGAAGCACATAAAGCATAATGAGCCTCCCAAACTGTCTGCTGCGTGATGACGTAATTCGTCGGACAGGGGTCTAATGGAGTTTTCACACAGACGTCAATACCGAGTATGGGCACCATTTGCGTCTCTCACTGCAATGCACCGCCGTCGCATCGAACGGAAGAGTGTCTGAATCTCTTGCTGGTCAATATGTGTCCACCCCTGACGCAAAACATCCCTCAGTTGGTTTAACGTTACCGGCTGACGTCGTCTGACGCGGCGGTCTAACGTATCCCACAAATGTTCTATGAGTGACAAGTCTGGTGACAAAGCAGGCCACGGCAGGGTTTCAATATTGTTCTGCTATAATATGTGGTGGAAATCCGAGCAGTATGACAACTGGCGTTGTCCTGTTGGAACAGTGTGACGTTTCTGTTGGCGTTAAAGAACGGCACAACAACTGGCGCAAGGATCTCATCACAGTACCGCTGGGCGTTTAGGTTCCCGTCCACCACTAACAGTTCAGTGCGACTGCCGAAGGTGATACCGCCCCACGCCATAACGCTTCCGCCCCCGAACAGATCGACCTGACGTACACATGCGTCGGCGTAACGTTCACCGCGTCTGCGATATACCCGCTCTCTGCCATCCGCTCGACGCAAACAGAACCGCGATTCATCGCTAAACATCACCGAATTCCACTGTAACCGAGTCCAGCGAGCATGTTCCGTCGTCCATTCCCGCCGTACGTCACGGTGACGTCGTGTCAGGATGGGTCCAACGTATGGCCGATAGGCACGAATGCCACGTTCACCGAGCCGGTTCCTGACTGTTTGTGCACTAATGCGATTGCTGGTCATCCCAGGAGTAACGGCAGCTGTGTGCGTAGCAGGTAGGAACCGGTCACGTAAATGTGACGTCCGAATGTGACGGTCCTGTTCACGCGTCGTCACACGTGGTCGACCAGATCTTGGACGGTCGTCCACCGATCCATGTGTTCGATAACGTCGAAGCAGACGTGTTTTCGTGATCCGCGTAACCCCGAGTCGATTTGCGACGTCACGCTGACGTAAACCGCCGTCAATCATGCCAATGGCACGCATTCTCTGATTGCGGTTTAGCCTAGGCATTTTGTTAGAGGTAACAATGGGTATGTAAGGTGTTTTTCCTCGATGATAATGCAATACCAGTATAATAAACCGGTTTTCCGATTTGTACATGTGTAGGAAGTTGTCTTTGTTGAGGAGCACGTGCAAATCGGAAATTCGGCGTTCCAGGATTATCGGGTGTTTATTTACCTGTGTTTATGGTTGGCTGACGTTGCAATAAGATACCCGGTACTGATACGTAATAATATATTAAACCTTTCCATGGTTTTATCCGTTTTACGTCATTTTTAGTTTGGTATCGTTTCTTTTTTGACTCAGTATATACCAAAGAAGTATCTTAGCCTTTGAGGGCATTGCTTTCACTAGATAGATAAATATAAATACAGTAATTGCATTACGCTTAAAACACGGTCGTGACGTCATACCTTTATACTTGCAGTTCATTATTATTAATAGACCTATTCCAGAGTCTCCTCTGGTTCTTTTACGTACACGGTGTACAGCACCGACACGAGACCTCGGTTTAACGTCCCATCTGAAAGACTGTTAGTTTTATTAGGGTCAGACGGGGATCGAACCTGCGATCCCTGGATTACCAGTCCAGCGTGTTACCACTGGACTACAGATCCGTCTGTACTGGTGTCAAAAGGCCAGAGTATTATAATAAATACTACGCGTAAATGTACGAAATTAACAATTTGTTATAAAAGGGTGTGTTTAAGTAAGATATAAGCCTCAAACGGATCTAATATGTAAAATATTGGTACTGTCCGATAGTTTACATATTGGATCATTTTCGATGATTCAGTTTATTTACCCTCGCCACCGGTAAACCATATGGGCGAGCAGGATCGTTTTCGGCTTATATCCTATACTTAAATGTACAATATAATACTATATACGATAAGGGCAATTATTCTCATTCATTTTGATTTTTGTTTCCATTTTGTCGGCCATCTTGGATTTATTCTTATAACACAAATGAGTCCCTGTTAGCAAACTTCGTAAAAACCGAAAACCAGAACACAGGATGTAGATATTTTCTTAACATCGGTGCATGCATGATAAAGCTTTGGTTAAATGTACGTCGGTTCATGCATGCTATAGCGTCGGTTAAATGTACGTCGGTTCATGCATGATAAAGCTTTGGTTAAATGTACGTCGGTTCATACATGATATAGCGTCGGTTAAATGTACGTCGGTTCATGCATAATATAGCGTCGGTTAAATGTACGTCGGTTCATGCATGATAAAGCTTTGGTTAAATGTACGTCGGTTCATACATGATATAGCATCGGTTAAATGTACGTCGGTTCATGCATGATAAAGCTTCGGTTAAATGTACGTCGGTTAATACATTATAAAGCGTTGGTTAAATGTACGTCGGTTCATGCATGATATAGCGTCGGTTAAATGTACGTCGGTTCATACATGATAAAGCTTTGGTTAAATGTACGTCGGTTCATGCATGATATAGCATCGGTTAAATGTACGTCGGTTCATGCATGATATAGCGTCGGTTAAATGTACGTCGGTTCATACATGATAAAGCTTTGGTTAAATGTACGTCGGTTCATGCATGATATAGCATCGGTTAAATGTACGTCGTTCATGCCTGATAAGCGTCGGTTAAATGTACATCGGTTCATGCATGATATAGGGTCGGTTAAATGTACGTCGGTTCATGCATGATATAGCGTCGGTTAAATGTACGTCGGTTCATACATGATAAAGCTTTGGTTAAATGTACGTCGGTTCATGCATGATATAGCATCGGTTAAATGTACGTCGGTTCATGCATGATATAGCGTCGGTTAAATGTACGTCGGTTCATACATGATAAAGCTTTGGTTAAATGTACGTCGGTTCATGCATGATATAGCATCGGTTAAATGTACGTCGGTTCATGCATGATATAGCGTCGGTTAAATGTACGTCGGTTCATACATGATAAAGCTTTGGTTAAATGTACGTCGGTTCATGCATGATATAGCATCGGTTAAATGTACGTCGGTTCATGCATGATATAGCGTCGGTTAAATGTACGTCGGTTCATACATGATAAAGCTTTGGTTAAATGTACGTCGGTTCATGCATGATATAGCATCGGTTAAATGTACGTCGGTTCATGCATGATATAGCGTCGGTTAAATGTACGTCGGTTCATACATGATAAAGCTTTGGTTAAATGTACGTCGGTTCATGCATGATATAGCATCGGTTAAATGTACGTCGGTTCATGCCTGATAAAGCGTCGGTTAAATGTACATCGGTTCATGCATGATATAGGGTCGGTTAAATGTACGTCGGTTCATGCATGATAAAGCGTCGGTTAAATGTACGTCGGTTCATGCCTGATAAAGCGTCGGTTAAATGTACATCGGTTCATGCATGATATAGGGTCGGTTAAATGTACGTCGGTTCATGCATGATAAAGCTTTGGTTAAATGTACGTCAGTTCATGCATGATATAGCGTCGGTTAAATGTACGTCGGTTCATGCATGATATAGCATCGGTTAAATGTACGTCGTTCATGCATGATATAGCGTCGGTTAAATGTACGTCGGTTCATGCATGATATAGCGTCGGTTTATTGTCCCGCAACCAAGTATTTGAAACCACTGCCCCCATTTAACAAACCTCTGTAAAGTGAGTTGGACGACATTGAGTGAATTTGTCAACATTCCTAATACTGATTCATGAGATCAATGTTTCATAGGTCACCAGAGACTTCTTTTTCGTCCCTAGCTTCAAATATGTCGCAGCCTTCTCATTTAATGTGGTATCCTCGTGTTTAGACCACTCTCCCTGGTAATGAACAGTGCGTGTTAGTGCTGCTATGCACAATGTACATGTGTACGCGATTCCTACGAATACCCGACTAATATGAATGCAGCAGGCTTCTTTGGTATAGTTAGTAGCTGTCATAGTGAAATTTATATTATGTCATAGTTCGGGTTTTTACGCCTGCATCAGCACCATTTCGGGCTATATCGCCGGCGGGCAGTTTACCTAACAACACCTTTCCTGGGCAGGCTCCAGCGGTTAACCAGTACTTGGGTGCACCAACCTCCGTAAAAAACTGCCAACTTTTTCATATAAATGAGACACGACCTGAGCGGGGCTCGAACCCGTGAGCCACCATCAGTGATGATAGGCTACAGTGGTACATTTTGAAATAATTGTTCACCTACATAGAATGGATTCTCCTTAAGGTCAGAAACCGCTATTGAACTTTCTATAGGCCACCATAATAACATAGTGTCATAATATGTTCCCCAAACATAGTTTGGCACAAAAGAGAGTAGTTTTCAACAGACTGGCCTTTGAGCCATAAGTAAATGTCAAATTTCAATGGGGTTGACCGATTGCGGTTTTTTTTATTTCTCACTAAAGGCACCCAACCCTACTCTGAAGGTAATTTGGTGGTGAATGTTGTACTGACACCTGCATTTATAATATGCTGTTTATTTATGTGGGTGAAATTAGCAGTGAGCAGTGTACTGCCAGTGTACTGCTGGCAGTGAGCCGTGTACTGCTGTACTGCTAGCAGTGAGCAGTGAGTAGTGTAATCCAGCAGTGAGTTATGTATTCTAGTAGTGAATGATGTGTATATGCCTAATTTCGAAAATAAAATAATAATAACAAAATATTTTTATTTTTTTACTGCCAGTGTACTGCTAGCAGTGAGCAGTGAGTAGTGTAATCCAGCAGTTAAAATATTCCTAAATGCAGCTCATATATAGTATCTTAATATTTAGAAGACATTTTCACTATTTGTGACAATACCTACTCAGCAAATCAGTTCATGTATCAATAACTCTTAATTGCTTCCCAACACTTTTTCAACCAATCCGAGACCATGCACTGTATCAGTAACACAGTCTGACCTAAACATATACTCACACGAAAAACGAAGTGTGCAATTGGTTAGAGGGACAATTTTATACTTACATTCACACGTACAACAATGTTCTGATAATTATCAACTTTCAATTAAAAGTAAAACATACCAATACATATGTGCATATTTTGATACCAAATGTGCCTATAGTTTGCTTCAATAATATTAAATAAGTATCAAATTCTCACTATAACCAAGCCAAGTGCATACTTTCTTTTTCGTGTGAGCATAGATAAGATAAGATAAGAAAACGTTTATTATAGTGACATGTGCATTCAGTTTATAATTACAATATTACAACAAATGTACATTCATTCAATAGCACCCGGCCCAGTGGGCCTATAAGTCACCTTAAACTAATAAAGCAATTATTTACAATGGTTAATATGATATTAAAGTATCTATATATATGACATGACAGACGCTTTACATATCCCGGTGTTACTGGTTTCCGACGATGTAGTACATAACGGACTCCTATAGGTTTAGAATTGTCATACACTGCAAACAATTTTATGACACCAAATAAACAATATGTTACCATTCATCCACAAAAATCTCGAAGAAAATCGAATGTTTACTTTTTGAGAAAAGTTGACAAAATAGCGGTACCTCATTCTCAGTAATCCGGAATGACGTCACATGTTTTCGCCTAACTGTGGAAATTGTCTACAGCGCCACCATTAGTATGTAAGCAACAGTTCTTTTTTAACAAAACAATAAACTAAGGAAGACTTACTTTAATAAGAGGCTTAATTTATCATTTTCACTCAAAATTCATTTGTTGGACAGCATTTTGTCTATATACTGTATCTAAAACACTAACATTTAATTTAACTAGGTCAAACACACGGGGCATAAGAAGTCGTCATCCCTCCTAATTACTCTGACTAATGCAGAACCGTAAATGGACCCATCCATCGAACACATCACACGGTGCCCAACAAAGAAAAACTAGGTTTACACAACCATATATATCAGTTGGAGAACCTCTGTGACAACCCGTGGACCTGAAGGTGAAACACGGTGAAAATCGATTTTATTAATAAGGACCCCTTGTGTGTAATAACGGACATAACTCATAAACACGGAGCAGTGAGACTATAATGACATTTTTATTCGTAAATATATTGGCGTGGCAGACGATGCATATGTCATTTTGGAGAAAAAATTGCCAATTTCTTTAAAAAATGATATTTATATGGTGACATAAAACGGATATAGTGAAGTTAGTGAAAACTGGGGTAGGTTTAAAGTTTTCACCGCTAATTTACCTTGTCTGATATATTATGATCAGTTAGAAATAGATTGGAAGT
Source organism: Archivesica marissinica (assembly GCA_014843695.1). Taxonomy (NCBI): domain Eukaryota; kingdom Metazoa; phylum Mollusca; class Bivalvia; order Venerida; family Vesicomyidae; genus Archivesica; species Archivesica marissinica. The sequence goes on from CM026404.1 coordinate 23,656,403, forward strand.
GCACAAGGTATGTTTATTTATAATTCCGGTAACTGGAGCGTGAATTATTGCGTGATCTCTCGCGACTTGCTATTTCCACAGTTGGGCGAAAACCTGTTCTGGGCGAAAACTCTTCACGCCGGGATCAACATCTAAATGATGGAATCATAGCTCTAAGTAAATAATACTGTATACATGTGAACGATTGTAATGATTACAATTTTCATTCAAATATATACATGAATAAATTCAATTACCAGAGTATAGTGTACATCTCCTATGTAAATATGATTTCATGATAAATTTAGCAGCTTTCCTAGGATACATATTAAGAATAAGATTTAGTTTTTCTAACACAGTTATATTACAGATTTCATCACTTGTTATTAAAGTACCAAATGTTGCACTTCTGATGTCATTATATATATAAGTCACAGAGTAGATATGGAGTTTATAGGCAACCCATGTTTTGCCTCAGTATTAATTTTGCAAGATTTTTCTTATTGCATCATATATCTCGCCTCATCATCTCTGAAGTGGATTCAAACTTGTGGAAGTCGTGATAGCGCAGTGGATGCGCGTTCGCTTCAGGTGCGAAAGGTCCGGAGTTCGAACCCCGTTGGAGCCGTTACGATTGTGCCCTTAGGCAAGGCATTTAAATTCCACGTTGCCTCTTCTCTCTCCCTCGTGGCGATGGATTCCATCAGGAATGAGGTCTCGAGAGTGATTAATATAAGTTGTAAGAACTTGTTTCGCAATCGAGCTAAACTACATTTGTATAAACTAAACTTTGGTACACACTGTTTTACTTTTCATTTCGTAAATGTCAAATCATAGATTATAATTCATACATCTTCCGCTTAGCTAGCTCGACTGCTAAAGAAAGTTCTTAGAATATTAGTTAATTAATCTCCCTGGAGACATGATTCCCAGCAGAATCCATCATCATGTGGGGAATAATAGGCCATGTAGATTTAGTTACCATGCTGCTAAGGGTGTGCTTTACGTTTATTTATCGTCGCTACCGGTTGCCCATATGAGCGACGCCTCCTGAAGAGATTAGTCATTTTAGATTTTGGAGAATGGTGCAGCAATACAGACAGAGAACCATTCCAGAGTCTCCTCTATAGCCTTTATGTGCACGGTGTAAAGCACCGACAATATACCGCGTTTAAAGTCCCCACCGAAATACTACGATATGACTATGCATGGCATAACGAGGATTCGAACCTGCGAACTCTTGGGGGGTTACAAGTACAGAGTGTTAACCACTAGGCAACTGATCCGCTACATAGTACGTTAATGGACACGAACCATATACTATGTACACTCTATAAATATCTAATTGACAGCATCGATCGCCTACAGTCGAGTCGTGAACTTTGATCATTTTAATTGTGGTTTATACCATATCGACCCAAGCTTCATGAATACATGGTTGATCTACATTAGAAATTCATATCAGGTACTGTATGCTATTAGCTGTATCATTTAAATGCTATAAGCCTACGATGAAAGGTGGGGGGGGGGGGGCTATTAGAGAACGAATGTTTTATCTGCGCGAGCTTAAGTCGATATTTTCAACTCTCCAGATTGTGGAAAACACAAAACTAGTTAAGGAATTATAAATTGTGGTATGATCAACAACTGAGGTATAGCTGAACAACGACATATATTTTGCTGACCAACGACATATATTTTGCTGATCAACGACATATATTTTGCTGATCAACGACATATATTTTGCTGATCAACGACATATATTTTGCTGATCAACGACATATATTTTGCTGATCAACGATATATGTTTACTGATCAACGAGAGGTTTAGCTGATCTGATCAACGACATAGGATTTTCTGATTAACGACATATATGTTGCTGATCAACATTAGACGTTTTGCTGGTCAACGACATAGGTTTAGCTGATCAACATATGTTTTTTCTGATTAACGACATATATGTTGCTGATCAACATTAGATGTTTTGCTGGTCAACGACATAGGTTTAGCTGATCAACATAGATTTTCCTGATCAACGGCATATTTTGCTGATCAACAACAGAGATTTAGCTAATCAACATACGTCTTGCTGATCAACGACATAGAACAGGCACACGTTTTGCTAGTCGGTGTGTCTTCAACGATTATGTTTTGCTAGTCGATGTGTCTTCAACGATTATGTTTTGCTAGTCGATGTGTCTTCAACGATTATATTTTGCTAGTCGATGTGTCTTCAACGATTATGTTTTGCTAGTCGATGTGTCTTCAACGATTATCTTTTGCTAGTCGGTGTGTCTTCAACGATTATGTTTTGCTAGTCGATGTGTCTTCAACGATTATGTTTTGCTAGTCGATGTGTCTTCAACGATTATGTTTTGCTAGTCGATGTGTCTTCAACGATTATATTTTGCTAGTCGATGTGTCTTCAACGATTATGTTTTGCTAGTCGATGTGTCTTCAACGATTATGTTTTGCTAGTCGATGTGTCTTCAACGATTATATTTTGCTAGTCGATGTGTCTTCAACGATTATGTTTTGCTAGTCGATGTGTCTTCAACGATTATCTTTTGCTAGTCGGTGTGTCTTCAACGATTATGTGTTGCTAGTCGATGTGTCTTCAACGATTATACCACTACTTATGCTCATCTGATATATACTATATACCATTGAAATACCTGTATGTGATTAATAACAGAAAACGGTGTATGTATTTTCTCAAAACAGCAGTCATCTAACGGTGGGAGTATCTATCAGCCGTCCTCTAACGGTGGAGTATCTATCAACCGTCCTCTAACGGTGGAGTATCTATCAACCTTCCTCTAACAGTGGAGTATCTATCAACCGTCATCTAACGGTGGAGTATCTATCAGCCGTCCTCTAACGGTGGAGTATCTATCAACCTTCCTCTAACGATGGAGTATCTATCAACCTTCCTCTAACGGTGGAGTATCTATCAACCGTCCCCTAACGGTGGAGTATCTATCAACCTTCCTCTAACGGTGGAGTATCTATCAACCGTCCTCTAACGGTGGAGTATCTATCAACCTTCCCCTAACGGTGGAGTATCTATCAACCTTCCTCTAACGGTGGAGTATCTATCAACCTTCCCCTAACGGTGGAGTATCTATCAACCTTCCCCTAACGGTGGAGTATCTATCAACCTTCCCCTAACAGTGGAGTATCTATCAACCTTCCTCTAACGGTGGAGTATCTATTAACCTTCCCCTAACGGTGGAGTATCTATCAACCTTCCTCTAACGGTGGAGTATCTATCAACCTTCCCCTAACGGTGGAGTATCTATCAACCTTCCTCTAACAGTGGAGTATCTATCAACCTGCCCCTAACGGTGGAGTATCTATCAACCTTCCCCTAACAGTGGAGTATATATCAACCGTCCTCTAACGGTGGAGTATCTATCAACCTTCCTCTAACAGTGGAGTATCTATCAGCCGTCCTCTAACGGTGGAGTATATATCAATCTTCCCCTAACTATGGAGTATCTACCAGCCTTCCTCTAACGGTGGAGTATCTATCAACCTTCCCCTAACGGTGGAGTATCTATCAACCTTCCCCTAACGGTGGAGTATCTATCAACCTTCCTCTAACGGTGGAGTATCTATCAGCCGTCCCCTAACGGTGGAGTATCTATCAGCCGTCCCCTAACGGTGGAGTATCTATCAACCTTCCCCTAACGGTGGAGTATCTATCAACCTTCCCCTAACGGTGGAGTATCTATCAACCTTCCCCTAACGGTGGAGTATCTATCAACCTTCCCCTAACGGTGGAGTATCTATCAACCTTCCTCTAACGGTGGAGTATCTATCAACCTTCCTCTAACGGTGGAGTATCTATCAACCTTCCCCTAACGGTGGAGTATCTATCAACCTTCCCCTAACGGTGGAGTATCTATCAACCTTCCTCTAACGGTGGAGTATCTATCAACCTTCCTCTAACGGTGGAGTATCTATCAGCCGTCCTCTAACGGTGGAGTATTATATTCCCTAACGGTGGAGTATCTATCAACCTTCCCCTAACGGTGGAGTATCTATCAACCTCCTCTAACGGTGGAGTATCTATCAACCTTCCTCTAACGGTGGAGTATCTATCAGCCTTCCTCTAACGGTGGAGTATCTATCAACCTTCCTCTAACGGTGGAGTATCTATCAACCTTCCCCTAACGGTGGAGTATCTATCAGCCGTCCTCTAACGGTGGAGTATCTATCAACCTTCCCCTAACGGTGGAGTATCTATCAACCTTCCTCTAACGGTGGAGTATCTATCAACCTTCCTCTAACGGTGGAGTATCTATCAACCTTCCCCTAACGGTGGAGTATCTATCAACCGTCCTCTAACGGTGGAGTATCTATCAACCTTCCCCTAACGGTGGAGTATCTATCAGCCGTCCTCTAACGGTGGAGTATCTATCAACCTTCCCCTAACGGTGGAGTATCTATCAACCTTCCTCTAACGGTGGAGTATCTATCAGCCGTCCTCTAACGGTGGAGTATCTATCAACCGTCCCCTAACGGTGGATATCTATCAGCCGCCCCCTAACGCTGGAGTATCTATCAACCTTCCCCTAACGGTGTAGTATCTATCAGCCGTCCTCTAACGGTGGAGTATCTATCAACCGTCCCCTAACGGTGGAGTATCTATCAGCCGTCCCCTAACGGTGGAGTATCTATCAACCTTCCCCTAACGGTGGAGTATCTATCAGCCGTCCTCTAACGGTGGAGTATATATCAACCTTCCGCTAACGGTGGAGTATCTATCAACCGTCCCCTAACGGTGGAGTATCTATCAGCCTTCCTCTAACGGTGGAGTATCTATCAGCCGTCCTCTAACGGTGGAGTATCTATCAACCTTCCCTAACGGTGTAGTATCTATCAGCCGTCCTCTAACGGTGGAGTATCTATCAACCTTCCCCTAACGGTGGAGTATCTATCAACCTTCCCCTAACGGTGGAGTATCTATCAACCGTCCCCTAACGGTGGAGTATCTATCAACCTTCCTCTAACGGTGGAGTATATATCAGCCGTCCTCTAACGGTGTAGTATCTATCAACCTTCCCCTAACGGTGTAGTATCTATCAGCCGTCCTCTAACGGTGGGAGTATCTATCAACCGTCCTCTAACGGTGGAGTATCTATCAGCCGTCCTCTAACGGTGGAGTATCTATCAACCTTCCCCTAACGGTGGAGTATCTATCAACCTTCCCCTAACGGTGGAGTATCTATCAACCTTCCCCTAACGGTGGAGTATCTATCAACCTTCCCCTAACGGTGGAGTATCTATCAACCTTCCTCTAACGGTGGAGTATCTATCAGCCGTCCTCTAACGGTGGAGTATCTATCAACCGTCCCCCTAACGGTGGAGTATCTATCAACCTTCCCTAACGGTGGAGTATCTATCAGCCGCCCCCTAACGGTGGAGTATCTATCAACCTTCCCCTAACGGTGTAGTATCTATCAGCCGTCCTCTAACATGGAGTATCTATCAACCTTCCGCTAACGGTGGAGTATCTACCAGCCTTCCTCTAACGGTGGAGTATCTATCAGCCGCCCCCTAACGGTGGAGTATCTATCAGCCTCCTATAACGGTGGAGTATCTATCAACCTTCCCCTAACGGTGGAGTATCTATCAACCTTCCGTTAACAGTGGAGTATCTATCAACCGTCCCCTAACGGTGGAGTATCTATCATCCTTCCTCTAACGGTGGAGTATCTATCAGCCGTCCTCTAACGGCGGAGTATCTATCAGCCGTCCTCTAACGGTGGTGTATCAATCAACCTCCCCTAACGGCGGAGTATCTATCAACCTTCCTCTAACGGTGGAGTATCTATCAGCCTTCCTCTAACGGTGGAGTATCTATCAACCTTCCCCTAACGGTGGAGTATCTATCAACCTTCCTCTAACGGTGGAGTATCTATCAGCCGTCCCCTAACGGTGGAGTATCTATCAACCTTCCCCTAACGGTGGAGTATCTATCAACCTTCCCCTAACGGTGGAGTATCTATCAACCTTCCTCTAACGGTGGAGTATCTATCAACCGTCCTCTAACGGTGGAGTATCTATCAACCTTCCTCTAACGGTGGAGTATCTATCAGCCGTCCTCTAACGTGGAGTATCTATCACCTCCCTAACGGTGGAGTATCTATCAACCTTCCTCTAACGGTGGAGTATCTATCAGCCGTCCCCTAACGGTGGAGTATCTATCAACCTTCCCCTAACGGTGGAGTATCTATCAACCTTCCCCTAACGGTGGAGTATCTATCAACCTTCCTCTAACGGTGGAGTATCTATCAACCGTCCTCTAACGGTGGAGTATCTATCAACCTTCCTCTAACAGTGGAGTATCTATCAGCCGTCCTCTAACAGTGGAGTATCTATCAACCTTCCTCTAACGGTGGAGTATCTATCAGCCTTCCCCTAACGGTGGAGTATCTATCAACCTTCCCCTAACGGTGGAGTATCTATCAACCTTCCTCTAACGGTGGAGTATCTATCAACCTTCCCCTAACGGTGGAGTATCTATCAACCTTCCTCTAACGGTGGAGTATCTATCAGCCGTCCCCTAACGGTGGAGTATCTATCAACCTCCCCTAACGGTGGAGTATCTATCAACCTTCCTCTAACGGTGGAGTATCTATCAACCTTCCTCTAACGGTGGAGTATATATCAGCCGTCCCCTAACGGTGGAGTATCTATCAACCTTCCCCTAACGGTGGAGTATCTATCAACCGTCCTCTAACGGTGGAGTATCTATCAACCTTCCTCTAACGGTGGAGTATCTATCAGCCGTCCTCTAACGGTGGAGTATCTATCAACCTTCCTCTAACGGTGGAGTATCTACACCTCCCCTAACGGTGGAGTATCTATCAACCTTCCTCTAACGGTGGAGTATCTATCAGCCGTCCTCTAACGGTGGAGTATCTATCAGCCGTCCTCTAACGGTGGTGTATCAATCAACCTTCCTCTAACGGTGGAGTATCTATCAACCTTCCCCTAACGGTGGAGTATATATCAGCCGTCCCCTAACGGTGGAGTATCTATCAACCTTCCCCTAACGGTGGAGTATCTATCAACCTTCCTCTAACGGTGGAGTATCTATCAACCTTCCTCTAACGGTGGAGTATCTATTAACCTTCCCCTAAAGGTGGAGTATCTATCAACCGTCCTCTAACGGTGGAGTATCTATCAACCTTCCCCTAACGGTGGAGTATCTATCAGCCGTCCTCTAACGGTGGAGTATCTATCAACCTTCCCCTAACGGTGGAGTATCTATCAACCTTCCTCTAACTGTGGAGTATATATCAGCCGTCCTCTAACGGTGGAGTATCTATCAACCGTCCCCTAACGGTGGAATATCTATCAGCCGCCCCCTAACGCTGGAGTATCTATCAACCTTCCCCTAACGGTGTAGTATCTATCAGCCGTCCTCTAACGGTGGAGTATCTATCAACCGTCCCCTAACGGTGGAGTATCTATCAGCCGCCCCCTAACAGTGGAGTATCTATCAACCTTCCCCTAACGGTGTAGTATCTATCAGCCGTCCTCTAACGATGGAGTATATATCAACCTTCCGCTAACGGTGGAGTATCTATCAAACGTCCCCTAACGGTGGTAGTATCTACCAGCCTTCCTCTAACGGTGGAGTATCTATCAGCCGTCCTCTAACGGTGTAGTATCTATCAACCTTCCCTAACTGTGTAGTATCTATCAGCCGTCCTCTAACGGTGGAGTATCTATCAGCCTTCCTCTAACGGTGGAGTATCTATCAACCTTCCCCTAAAGGTGGAGTATCTATCAACCGTCCCCTAACGGTGGAATATCTACCAGCCTTCCTCTAACGGTGGAGTATATATCAGCCGTCCTCTAACGGTGTAGTATCTATCAACCTTCCCCTAACGGTGTAGTATCTATCAGCCGTCCTCTAACAGTGGGAGTATCTATCAACCGTCCTCTAACGGTGGAGTATCTATCAGCCGTCCTCTAACGGTGGAGTATCTATCAACCTTCCCCTAACGGTGGAGTATCTATCAACCTTCCCCTAACGGTGGAGTATCTATCAACCTTCCCCTAACGGTGGAGTATCTATCAACCTTCCCCTAACGGTGGAGTATCTATCAACCTTCCTCTAACGGTGGAGTATCTATCAACCGTCCTCTAACGGTGGAGTATCTATCAACCTTCCTCTAACAGTGGAGTATCTATCAGCCGTCCTCTAACAGTGGAGTATCTATCAGCCGCCCCCTAACGGTGGAGTATCTATCAACCGTCCTCTAACGGTGGAGTATCTATCAACCTTCCTCTAACGGTGGAGTATCTATCAACCGTCCTCTAACGGTGGAGTATATATCAACCTTCCCCTAACGGTGGAGTATCTATCAACCGTCCTCTAACGGTGGAGTATCTATCAACCTTCCCCTAACGGTGGAGTATCTATCAGCCGTCCTCTAACGGTGGAGTATCTATCAACCTTCCCCTAACGGTGGAGTATCTATCAACCTTCCTCTAACAGTGGAGTATCTATCAGCCGTCCTCTAACGGTGGAGTATCTATCAACCGTCCCTTAACGGTGGAGTATCTATCAGCCGCCCCCTAACGGTGGAGTATCTATCAACCTTCCCCTAACGGTGTAGTATCTATCAGCCGTCCTCTAACGGTGGAGTATCTATCAACCTTCCCCTAACGGTGGAGTATCTATCAGCCGTCCTCTAACGGTGTAGTATCTATCAGCCGTCCTCTAACGGTGGAGTATATATCAACCTTCCCCTAACGGTGGAGTATCTATCAGCCGTCCTCTAACGGTGTAGTATCTATCAACCGTCCTCTAACGGTGGAGTATATATCAACCTTCCCCTAACGGTGGAGTATCTATCAGCCGTCCCCTAACGGTGGAGTATCTATCAACCTTCCCCTAACGGTGGAGTATCTATCAACATTCCCCTAACGGTGGAGTATCTATCAACCGTCCTCTAACGGTGGAGTATCTATCAACCTTCCTCTAACGGTGGAGTATATATCAACCTTCCCCTAACGGTGTAGTATCTATCAACCTTCCCCTAACGGTGGAGTATCTATCAACATTCCCCTAACGGTGGAGTATCTATCAACCGTCCTCTAACGGTGGAGTATCTATCAACCTTCCTCTAACGGTGGAGTATATATCAACCTTCCCCTAACGGTGTAGTATCTATCAACCTTCCCCTAACGGTGGAGTATCTATCAACATTCCCCTAACGGTGGAGTATCTATCAACCGTCCTCTAACGGTGGAGTATCTATCAACCTTCCTCTAACGGTGGAGTATATATCAACCTTCCCCTAACGGTGTAGTATCTATCAACCTTCCCCTAACGGTGTAGTATCTATCAACCTTCCCCTAACGGTGGAGTATCTATCAACCTTCCCCTAACAGTGGAGTATCTATCAACCTTCCCCTAACGGTGGAGTATCTATCAGCCGCCCCCTAACGGTGGAGTATCTATCAACCTTCCCCTAACGGTGTAGTATCTATCAGCCGTCCTCTAACAGTGGAGTATCTATCAACCTTCCGCTAACGGTGGAGTATCTATCAACCGTCCCCTAACGGTGGTAGTATCTACCAGCCTTCCTCTAACGGTGGATTATCTATCAGCCGCCCCCTATCGGTGGAGTATCTATCAGCTTTCCTATAACGGTGGAGTATCTATCAACCTTCCCCTAACGGTGGAGTATCTACCAACCTTCCGTTAACAGTGGAGTATCTATCAACCGTCCCCTAACGGTGGAGTATCTATCATCCTTCCTCTAACGGTGGAGTATCTATCAGCCGTCCTCTAACGGCGGAGTATCTATCAGCCGTCCTCTAACGGTGGTGTATCAATCAACCTTCCCCTAACGGCGGAGTATCTATCAACCTTCCTCTAACGGTGGAGTATCTATCAGCCTTCCTCTAACGGTGGATTATCTATCAGCCTTCCCCTATCGGTGGATTATCTATCAACCTTCCTCTAAAGATGGAGTATCTATCAGCCGTCCTCTAACGGTGGAGTATCTACCAGCCGTCCCCTAACGGTGGAGTATCTATCAACCTTCCCCTAACGGTGGAGTATCTATGAACCTTCCCCTAACGGTGTAGTATATATCATCCTTCCTCTAACGGTGGAGTATCTATCAACCGTCCCCTAACGGTGGTAGTATCTGCCAGCCTTCCTCTAACGGTGGGGTATCTACCAGCCTTCCACTAACGGTGTAGTATATATCAACCTTCTCCTAACGGTGGAGTATCTATCAACCTTCCCCTAACGGTGGAGTATCTATCAACCTTCCCCTAACGGTGGAGAATCTATCAACCTTCCTCTAACGGTGGAGTATCTATCAACCTTCCCCTAACGGTGGAGTATCTATCAACCTTCCTCTAACGGTGGAGTATCTATCAACCGTCCCCTAACGGTGGAGTATCTATCACCTTCCCTAACGTGGAGTATCTATCACCGCCCTAACGGTGGAGTATCTATCAACCTTCCTCTAACGGTGGAGTATCTATCAACCTCCTCTAACGGTGGAGTATCTATCAACCTTCCCCTAACGGTGGAGTATCTATCAACCGTCCTCTAAGGTGGAGTATCTATCAACCGCCCTTCTATCAGCCGCCCCCTAACAGTGGAGTATCTATCAACCTTCCCCTAACGGTGTAGTATCTATCAGCCGTCCTCTAACGGTGGAGTATCTATCAACCTTCCGCTAACGGTGGAGTATCTATCAAACCTCCCCTAACGGTGGTAGTATCTACCAGCCTTCCTCTAACGGTGGAGTATATATCAGCCGTCCTCTAACGGTGTAGTATCTATCAACCTTCCCTAACTGTGTAGTATCTATCAGCCGTCCTCTAACAGTGGGAGTATCTATCAACCGTCCTCTAACTGTGGAGTATCTATCAGCCTTCCTCTAACGGTGGAGTATCTATCAACCTTCCCCTAAAGGTGGAGTATCTATCAACCTTCCCCTAACGGTGGAGTATCTATCAACCTTCCCCTAACGGTGGAGTATCTATCAACCTTCCTCTAACGGTGGATTATCTATCAACCTTCCCCTAACGGTGGAGTATCTATCAACCTTCCCCTAACGGTGGAGTATCTATCAACCTTCCTCTAACGGTGGAGTATTATCAACCTTCCCCTAACGGTGGAGTATCTATCAACCTTCCTCTAACGGTGGAGTATCTATCAACCGTCCTCTAACGGTGGAGTATCTATCAACCTTCCTCTAACAGTGGAGTATCTATCAGCCGCCCCCTAACGGTGGAGTATCTATCAACCGTCCTCTAACGGTGGAGTATCTATCAACCTTCCTCTAACGGTGGAGTATCTATCAACCGTCCTCTAACGGTGGAGTATATATCAACCTTCCCCTAACGTTGGAGTATCTATCAACCGTCCTCTAACGGTGGAGTATCTATCAACCTTCCCCTAACGGTGGAGTATCTATCAGCCGTCCTCTAACGGTGGAGTATCTATCAACCTTCCCCTAACGGTGGAGTATATATCAACCTTCCTCTAACGGTGGAGTATCTATCAACCGTCCCCTAACGGTGGTAGTATCTACCAGCCTTCCTCTAACGGTGGGGTATCTACCAGCCTTCCACTAACGGTGTAGTATCTATCAACCTTCCCCTAACGGTGGAGTATCTATCAACCTTCCCCTAACGGTGGAGTATCTATCAACCTTCCCCTAACGGTGGAGTATCTATCAACCTTCCCCTAACGGTGGAGTATCTATCAACCTTCCTCTAACGGTGGAGTATCTATCAACCTTCCTCTAACGGTGGAGTATCTATCAACCGTCCTCTAACGGTGGAGTATCTATCAACCTTCCTCTAACGGTGGAGTATCTATCAGCCGTCCTCTAACGGTGGAGTATCTATCAACCTTCCTCTAACGGTGGAGTATCTATCAGCCGCCCCCTAACGGTGGAGTATCTATCAACCTTCCCCTAACGGTGGAGTATCTATCAACCGTCCTCTAACGGTGGAGTATCTATCAACCGTCCCCTAACGGTGGAGTATCTATCAGCCGTCCCCTAACGGTGGAGTATCTATCAACCTTCCCCTAACGGTGTAGTATCTATCAGCCGTCCTCTAACGGTGGAGTATCTATCAACCTTCCGCTAACGGTGGAGTATCTATCAACCGTCCCCTAACGGTGGAGTATCTACAGCCTTCCTCTAACGGTGGAGTATCTATCAGCCGTCCTCTAACGGTGGAGTATCTATCAACCTTCCCTAACGGTGGAGTATCTATCAGCCGTCCTCTAACGGTGGAGTATCTATCAACCTTCCTCTAACGGTGGAGTATCTATCAACCTTCCCCTAACGGTGGAGTATCTATCAACCGTCCCCTAACGGTGGAGTATCTACAGCCTTCCTCTAACGGTGGAGTATCTATCAGCCGTCCTCTAACGGTGGAGTATCTATCAACCTTCCCCTAACGGTGGAGTATCTATCAGCCGTCCTCTAACGGTGGAGTATCTATCAACCGTCCTCTAACGGTGGAGTATCTATCAGCCGTCCTCTAACGGTGGAGTATCTATCAACCTTCCCCTAACGGTGGAGTATCTATCAACCTTCCCCTAACGGTGGAGTATCTATCAACCTTCCCCTAACGGTGGAGTATCTATCAACCTTCCCCTAACGGTGGAGTATCTATCAACCTTCCTCTAACGGTGGAGTATCTATCAACCGTCCTCTAACGGTGGAGTATCTATCAACCTTCCTCTAACAGTGGAGTATCTATCAGCCGTCCTCTAACAGTGGAGTATCTATCAACCTTCCCCTAACGGTGGAGTATCTATCAACCGTCCCCTAACGGTGGAGTATCTATCAACCTTCCTCTAACGGTGGAGTATCTATCAACCTTCCTCTAACGGTGGAGTATCTATCAACCTTCCTCTAACGGTGGAGTATCTATCAACCTTCCTCTAACGGTGGAGTATCTATCAACCTTCCTCTAACGGTGGAGTATCTATCAACCGTCCTCTAACGGTGGAGTATCTATCAACCTTCCTCTAACGGTGGAGTATCTATCAACCTTCCCCTAACGGTGGAGTATCTATCAACCTTCCTCTAACGGTGGAGTATCTATCAACCTTCCTCTAACGGTGGAGTATCTATCAACCGTCCTCTAACGGTGGAGTATCTATCAACCTTCCCCTAACGGTGGAGTATCTATCAACCGTCCTCTAACGGTGGAGTATCTATCACCGCCCCTAACGGTGGAGTATCTATCAACCGTCCTCTAACGGTGGAGTATCTATCAACCTTCCTCTAACGGTGGAGTATCTATCAACCGTCCTCTAACGGTGGAGTATCTATCAACCTTCCCCTAACGGTGGAGTATCTATCAACCGTCCTCTAACGGTGGAGTATCTATCAACCTTCCCCTAACGGTGGAGTATCTATCAGCCGTCCTCTAACGGTGGAGTATCTATCAACCTTCCCCTAACGGTGGAGTATCTATCAACCTTCCTCTAACGGTGGAGTATCTATCAGCCGTCCTCTAACGGTGGAGTATCTATCAACCGTCCCCTAACGGTGGAGTATCTATCAGCCGTCCCCTAACGGTGGAGTATCTATCAACCTTCCCCTAACGGTGTAGTATCTATCAGCCGTCCTCTAACGGTGGAGTATCTATCAACCTTCCCCTAACGGTGGAGTATCTATCAGCCGTCCTCTAACGGTGGAGTATCTATCAGCCGTCCTCTAACGGTGGAGTATCTATCAACCTTCCCCTAACGGTGGAGTATCTATCAGCCGTCCTCTAACGGTGGAGTATCTATCAGCCGTCCTCTAACGGTGGAGTATCTATCAACCTTCCCCTAACGGTGGAGTATCTATCAGCCGTCCTCTAACGGTGGAGTATCTATCAGCCGTCCTCTAACGGTGGAGTATCTATCAACCGTCCCCTAACGGTGGAGTATCTATCAGCCGCCCTACTGGAGTATCTATCAACCTTCCCCTAACGGTGTAGTATCTATCAGCCGTCCTCTAACGGTGGAGTATCTATCAACCTTCCCCTAACGGTGGAGTATCTATCAACCGTCCCCTAACGGTGGAGTATCTATCAGCCTTCCTCTAACGGTGGAGTATCTATCAGCCGTCCTCTAACGGTGGAGTATCTATCAACCTTCCCTAACGGTGTAGTATCTATCAGCCGTCCTCTAACGGTGGAGTATCTATCAACCGTCCTCTAACGGTGGAGTATCTATCAGCCTTCCTCTAACGGTGGAGTATCTATCAACCTTCCCCTAACGGTGGAGTATCTATCAACCTTCCCCTAACGGTGGAGTATCTATCAACCTTCCCCTAACGGTGGAGTATCTATCAACCTTCCTCTAACGGTGGAGTATCTATCAACCGTCCTCTAACGGTGGAGTATCTATCAACCTTCCCCTAACGGTGGAGTATCTATCACCTTCCTCTAACGGTGGAGTATATCAACCTTCCTAACGGTGGAGTATCTATCAACCTTCCTCTAACGGTGGAGTATCTATCAACCGTCCTCTAACGGTGGAGTATCTATCAACCTTCCTCTAACGGTGGAGTATCTATCAACCGTCCCCTAACGGTGGAGTATCTATCAACCTTCCCCTAACGGTGGAGTATCTATCAACCTTCCTCTAACGGTGGAGTATCTATCAACCTTCCCTAACGGTGGAGTATATATCAACCTTCCCCTAACGGTGGAGTATCTATCAACCGTCCTCTAACGGTGGAGTATCTATCAACCTTCCCCTAACGGTGGAGTATCTATCAGCCGTCCTCTAACGGTGGAGTATCTATCAACCTTCCCCTAACGGTGGAGTATATATCAACCTTCCTCTAACGGTGGAGTATCTATCAACCGTCCCCTAACGGTGGTAGTATCTACCAGCCTTCCTCTAACGGTGGGGTATCTACCAGCCTTCCACTAACGGTGTAGTATCTATCAACCTTCCCCTAACGGTGGAGTATCTATCAACCTTCCCCTAACGGTGGAGTATCTATCAACCTTCCCCTAACGGTGGAGTATCTATCAACCTTCCCCTAACGGTGGAGTATCTATCAACCTTCCTCTAACGGCGGAGTATCTATCAGCCGTCCTCTAACGGTGGTGTATCAATCAACCTTCCCCTAACGGCGGAGTATCTATCAACCTTCCTCTAACGGTGGAGTATCTATCAGCCTTCCTCTAACGGTGGATTATCTATCAGCCTTCCCCTATCGGTGGATTATCTATCAACCTTCCTCTAAAGATGGAGTATCTACCAGCCGTCCCCTAACGGTGGAGTATCTATCAACCTTCCCCTAACGGTGGAGTATCTATGAACCTTCCCCTAACGGTGTAGTATATATCATCCTTCCTCTAACGGTGGAGTATCTATCAACCGTCCCCTAACGGTGGTAGTATCTGCCAGCCTTCCTCTAACGGTGGGGTATCTACCAGCCTTCCACTAACGGTGTAGTATATATCAACCTTCTCCTAACGGTGGAGTATCTATCAACCTTCCCCTAACGGTGGAGTATCTATCAACCTTCCCCTAACGGTGGAGAATATATCAACCTTCCTCTAACGGTGGAGTATCTATCAACCGTCCTCTAACAGTGGAGTATCTATCAACCTTCCTCTAACAGTGGAGTATCTATCAACCGCCCCCTAACGGTGGAGTATCTATCAACCTTCCTCTAACGGTGGAGTATCTATCAACCTTCCTCTAACGGTGGAGTATCTATTAACCTTCCCCTAAAGGTGGAGTATCTATCAACCGTCCTCTAACGGTGGAGTATCTATCAACCGTCCCCTAACGGTGGAGTATCTATCAGCCGCCCCCTAACAGTGGAGTATCTATCAACCTTCCCCTAACGGTGTAGTATCTATCAGCCGTCCTCTAACGGTGGAGTATCTATCAACCTTCCGCTAACGGTGGAGTATCTATCAAACCTCCCCTAACGGTGGTAGTATCTACCAGCCTTCCTCTAACGGTGGAGTATATATCAGCCGTCCTCTAACGGTGTAGTATCTATCAACCTTCCCTAACTGTGTAGTATCTATCAGCCGTCCTCTAACAGTGGGAGTATCTATCAACCGTCCTCTAACGGTGGAGTATCTATCAGCCTTCCTCTAACGGTGGAGTATCTATCAACCTTCCCCTAACGGTGGAGTATCTATCAACCTTCCCCTAACGGTGGAGTATCTATCAACCTTCCCCTAACGGTGGAGTATCTATCAACCTTCCTCTAACGGTGGATTATCTATCAACCTTCCCCTAACGGTGGAGTATCTATCAACCTTCCCCTAACGGTGGAGTATCTATCAACCTTCCTCTAACGGTGGAGTATTATCAACCTTCCCCTAACGGTGGAGTATCTATCAACCTTCCTCTAACGGTGGAGTATCTATCAACCGTCCTCTAACGGTGGAGTATCTATCAACCTTCCTCTAACAGTGGAGTATCTATCAGCCGCCCCCTAACGGTGGAGTATCTATCAACCGTCCTCTAACGGTGGAGTATCTATCAACCTTCCTCTAACGGTGGAGTATCTATCAACCGTCCTCTAACGGTGGAGTATCTATCAACCTTCCCCTAACGGTGGAGTATCTATCAACCGTCCTCTAACGGTGGAGTATCTATCAACCTTCCCCTAACGGTGGAGTATCTATCAGCCGTCCTCTAACGGTGGAGTATCTATCAACCTTCCCCTAACGGTGGAGTATCTATCAACCTTCCCCTAACGGTGGAGTATCTATCAACCTTCCTCTAACGGTGGAGTATCTATCAACCTTCCTCTAACGGTGGAGTATCTATCAACCTTCCCCTAACGGTGGAGTATCTATCAACCTTCCCTAACGGTGGAGTATCTATCAACCTCCCTAACGGTGGAGTATCTATCAACCTTCCCCTAACGGTGGAGTATCTATCAACCTTCCTCTAACGGTGGAGTATCTATCAACCGTCCTCTAACGGTGGAGTATCTATCAACCTTCCTCTAACGGTGGAGTATCTATCACCGTCCTCTAACGGTGGAGTATCTATCAACCTTCCTCTAACGGTGGAGTATCTATCAACCTCCCCTAACGGTGGAGTATCTATCAACCTTCCCTAACGGTGGAGTATCTATCAACCTTCCTCTAACGGTGGAGTATCTATCAACCTTCCTCTAACGGTGGAGTATCTATCAACCTTCCCCTAACGGTGGAGTATCTATCAACCTTCCTCTAACGTGGAGTATCTATCAGCCGTCCTCTAACGGTGGAGTATCTATCAACCTTCCTCTAACGGTGGAGTATCTATCAGCCGTCCTCTAACGGTGGAGTATCTATCAACCTTCCCCTAACGGTGGAGTATCTATCAACCGTCCCCTAACGGTGGAGTATCTATCAGCCTTCCTCTAACGGTGGAGTATCTATCAACCTTCCTCTAACGGTGGAGTATCTATCAACCTTCCCCTAACAGTGGAGTATCTATCAACCTTCCCCTAACGGTGGAGTATCTATCAACCTTCCTCTAACGGTGGAGTATCTATCAACATTCCTCTAACGGTGGAGTATCTATCTGCCTTCCTCTAACGGTGGAGTATATATCAACCTTCCTCTAACAGTGGAGTATCTATCAACCTTCCTATAACGGTGGAGTATCTATCATCCTTCCCCTAACGGTGGAGTATCTATCAACCTTCCCCTAACGGTGGAGTATCTATCAACCTTCCTATAACGGTGGAGTATCTATCAACCTTCCCCTAACGGTGGAGTATCTATCAACCTTCCCCTAACGGTGGAGTATCTATCAACCGTCCTCTAACGGTGGAGTATCTATCAACCTTCCCCTAACGGTGGAGTATCTATCAACCTTCCCCTAACGGTGGAGTATCTATCAACCTTCCCCTAACGGTGGAGTATCTATCAACCGTCCTCTAACGGTGGAGTATCTATCAACCTTCCTCTAACGGTGGAGTATCTATCAGCCGTCCTCTAACGGTGGAGTATCTATCAGCCGTCCCCTAACGGTGGAGTATCTATCAACCTTCCCCTAACGGTGGAGTATCTATCAACCTTCCCCTAACGGTGGATTATCTATCAACCTTCCCCTAACGGTGGAGTATCTATCAACCTTCCCCTAACGGTGGAGTATCTATCAACCTTCCCCTAACGGTGGAGTATCTATCAACCTTCCTCTAACGGTGGAGTATCTATCAACCGTCCTCTAACGGTGGAGTATCTATCAACCTTCCTCTAACGGTGGAGTATCTATCAACCTTCCTCTAACGGTGGAGTATCTATCAACCTTCCCCTAACGGTGGAG
>CM026404.1:23675698-23726114 GCA_014843695.1 Archivesica marissinica
ATATAGTGCACAATGTATATAGTGCACAATGTATATAGTGCACAATGTATATAGTGCACAATGTATATAGTGCACAATGTATATAGTGCACAATGTATATAGTGCATAATGTATATAGTGCACAATGTATATAGTGCACAATGTATATAGTGCATACTGTATATAGTGCACAATGTATATAGTGCACAATGTATATAGTGCACACTGTATATAGTGCACAATGTATATAGTGCACAATGTATATAGTGCACAATGTATATAGTGCACAATGTATATAGTGCACAATGTATATAGTGCACAATGTATATAGTGCATACTGTATATAGTGCACAATGTATATAGTGCACAATGTATATAGTGCATACAATGTATATAGTGCACAATGTATATAGTGCACAATGTATATAGTGCATAATGTATATAGTGCACAATGTATATAGTGCACAATGTATATAGTGCACAATGTATATAGTGCACAATGTATATAGTGCACAATGTATATAGTGCACAATGTATATAGTGCACAATGTATATAGTGCACAATGTATATAGTGCACAATGTATATAGTGCATAATGTATATAGTGCACAATGTATATAGTGCATACTGTATATAGTGCACAATGTATATAGTGCACAATGTATATAGTGCACAATGTATATAGTGCACAATGTATATAGTGCACAATGTATATAGTGCACAATGTATATAGTGCACATGTATATAGTGCACACTGATATCATACGTGCACATGTATATAGTGCACAATGTATATAGTGCACAATGTATATAGTGCACAATGTATATAGTGCACAATGTATATAGTGCACAATGTATATAGTGCACAATGTCATATAGTGCACAATGTATATAGTGCATAATGTATATAGTGCACAATGTATATAGTGCACAATGTATATAGTGCACAATGTATATAGTGCACAAAAAACAAACAAATGTATATAGTGCACAATGTATATAGTGCACAATGTATATAGTGCACAATGAATATATAGTGCACAATGTATATAGTGCACAATGTATATAGTGCATACTGTATATAGTGCACAATGTATATAGTGCACAATGTATATAGTGCACAATGTATATAGTGCATCACAAACAACAAACAACAATGTATATAGTGCACAATGTATATAGTGCACAATGTATATAGTGCACAATGTATATAGTGCACAATGTATATAGTGCACAATGTATATAGTGCATAAAACACAAAAACACAAAAAACAAAAACAAAAACACAACACAAAACACAATGTATATAGTGCATAATGTATATAGTGCACAATGTATATAGTGCACAATGTATATAGTGCACAATGTATATAGTGCACAATGTATATAGTGCACAATGTATATAGTGCACAATGTATATAGTGCACAATGTATATACACAAAAACACAAAACACAAGTGCACAATGTATATAGTGCACAATGTATATAGTGCACAATGTATATAGTGCACAATGTATATAGTGCACAATGTATATAGTGCACAATGTATATAGTGCACAATGTATATAGTGCAAATGTATATAGTGCACAATGTATATAGTGCACAATGTATATAGTGCACAATGTATATAGTGCACAATGTATATAGTGCACAATGTATATAGTGCACAATGTATATAGTGCACAATGTATAGTGCATACTGTATATAGTGCACAATGTAAACACAAAAACACAAAAACACATATAGTGCACAATGTATATAGTGCATACTGTATATAGTGCACAATGTATATAGTGCACAATGTATATAGTGCACAATATAGTGCATATAGTGCATAATAGTGCACAATGTATATAGTGCACAATGTATATAGTGCATAATATAGTGCACAATGTATATAGTGCACAATATATAGTGCACATGTATTAGTGCACAATGTATATAGTGCACAATGTATATAGTGCACATGTATATAGTGCACAATGTATATAGTGCACAATGTATATAGTGCATACTGTATATGTGCACAATGTTATAGTGCACAATGTATATGTGCATATAGTGCATATAGTGCATGTATATAGTGCATGTATATAGTGCACAATATAGTGCACAATGTATATAGTGCACAATGTATATAGTGCATGTATATAGTGCACAATGTATATAGTGCACAATGTATATAGTGCATGTATATAGTGCATATAGTGCACATATAGTGCACAATGTATATAGTGCACAATGTATATAGTGCACAATGTATATAGTATATAGTGCATAATGTATATATAGTGCACAATGTATAGTGCATGTATATAGTGCACAATGTATATAGTGCATAATGTATATAGTGCATACTGTATATGTGCATACTGTATATAGTGCACAATGTATATAGTGCATAATGTGCATATAGTGCATATAGTGCACAATGTATATAGTGCATAATGTATGTATATAGTGCACAATGTATATAGTGCATAATGTATGTATATAGTGCATACTGTATATAGTGCACAATGTATATAGTGCACAATGTATATAGTGCACAATGTATATAGTGCACAATGTATATAGTGCATGTATATAGTGCACATGTATATAGTGCACAATGTATATAGTGCACAATGTATATAGTGCACAATGTATATAGTGCACAATGTATATAGTGCACAATGTATATAGTGCATACTGTATATAGTGCACATGTATATAGTGCACAATGTATATAGTGCATGTATATAGTGCATACTGTATATAGTGCATGTATATAGTGCATGTATATGTGCACATGTATATAGTGCATGTATATAGTGCATGTATATAGTGCACAATGTATATAGTGCACAATGTATATAGTGCACAATGTATATAGTGCATACAATGTATATATAGTGCACAATGTATAGTGTGCATACTGGTATATAGTGCACAATGTATATGTGCACACATGTATATAGTGCATATATAGTGCATACAATGTGCACATATGTATATAGTGCATACATGTATATAGTGCATATGTATATAGTGCACTGTATATAGTGCATATAGTGCACAATGTATATAGTGCATAATGTATAGTGTGCATATATGTATATAGTGCACAATGTATATAGTGCATAATATAGTGCATATAGTGCATAATAGTGCATATGTATATAGTGCATAATGTATATAGTGCATAATATGTATATATAGTGCATACATATGTTATATAGTGCACAATGTATATAGTGCATACTGTATATAGTGCATACTGTATAGTGCACAATGTATATAGTGCATCATGTATATAGTGCACATACTGTATATAGTGCACAATGTATATAGTGCATACTGTATATAGTGCATATAGTGCAGTGTATATAGTGCACAATGTATATAGTGCATAATGTATATAGTGCAGTACACAATGTATATAGTGCACAATGTATATAGTGCACAAGTATATAGTGCACAAATATGTATATAGTGCACACTGTATATAGTGCACAATGTATATAGTGCACAATGTATATAGTGCATGTATATAGTGCATATAGTGCATGTATATAGTGCATAATGTACAGTGCATAATGTATATAGTGCACAATGTATATAGTGCTGTATATGTGCATAATATATAGTGCATGCATGTATATAGTGCACAATGTATATAGTGCACAATGTATATAGTGCACAATGTATATAGTGCATGTATATAGTGCATAATGTATAATGTGCACAATGTATATAGTGCATATGTATATATGTGCACAATGTATATAGTGCATAATGTATGTATATAGTGCACATGTATATAGTGCACAATGTATATAGTGCACAATGTATATAGTGCAAATGTATATAGTGCATACTGTATATAGTGCATAATGTGCATAAGTTATAGTGCATCATGTATATAGTGCATCATGTATATAGTGCATATATGTATATAGTGCATAATAGTATATAGTGCACAATGTATATAGTGCATGTATATAGTGCATAATGTATATGTATATGTGCATAATATATATACATGTATATAGTGCATATAGTGCATGTATTAGTGCATAATGTACAATGTGCATATAGTGCACAATGTATATAGTGCACAATGTATATAGTGCATAATGTATATAGTGCATACTGTATATAGTGCATGTATATAGTGTGCACAATGTATATAGTGCATATAGTGCACAATGTATATGTGCATACTGTATATAGTGCACAATGTATATAGTGCACAATGTATATAGTGCACAATGTATATAGTGCACAATGTATATAGTGCATACTGTATATAGTGCATAGTGCATGTATATAGTGCATGTATATAGTGCACAATGTATATAGTGCACACACAATGTATATAGTGCATACTGTATATAGTGCATACTGTATATAGTGCATATAGTGCATGTATATAGTGCACAATGTATATAGTGCATAATGTATATAGTGCATGTATATAGTGCATAATGTATGTATATAGTGCACAATGTATTAGTGCACAATGTATATAGTGCATATGTATATAGTGCACAATGTATATAGTGCACAATGTATATAGTGCACAATGTATATAGTGCACAATGTATATAGTGCACATATGTATATAGTGCATACTGTATATAGTGCATAATGTGCATATGTGTGCATATAGTGCATGTATATAGTGCTGTATATAGTGCATAATGTAGTGCAGTATTAGTGCATGTATATAGTGCATATAGTGCAATGTATATAGTGCATACTGTATATAGTGCATATAGTGCATGTATATAGTGCACAATGTATATAGTGCATACTGTATATAGTGCATAATGTATATGTGTGCATATGTATGTATATAGTGCATAATATGTATAAGTGCATACTGTATATAGTGCATACTGTATATAGTGCATACTGTATATAGTGCATAATGTATATAGTGCATCATGTATATAGTGCATCATATGTATATAGTGCATGTATATAGTGCATGTATATAGTGCATGTATATAGTGCATGTATATAGTGCACAATGTATATAGTGCACAATGTATATAGTGCATAATGTGCATATATGTGCATAATATAGTGCATACACAATGTATATAGTGCACAATGTATATAGTGCATATAGTGCATGTATATAGTGCACAATGTATATAGTGCATAATGTATATAGTGCATAATGTATATAGTGCATAATGTATATAGTGCATACAATGTATATAGTGCATACTGTATATAGTGCATAATGTATATAGTGCAATGTATATAGTGCATATAGTGCATGTATATAGTGCATAGTATGTGCATAATATAGTGCACAATGTATATAGTGCATATAGTGCATAAATATATAGTGCATATATGTGCATATATAGTGCATATTATGTGCACAATGTATATAGTGCATACTGTATATAGTGCATAATTATATAGTGCACAATGTATATAGTGCATACTGTATATAGTGCATAATGTATACGTAGTGCATAATGTATATAGTGCATGAGTTGTATATAGTGCATAATGTCATTATAGTGCATAATACATATAGTGCATGTATATAGTATATTAGTGCATCATGTATATAGTGCATATGGTATATTGTGCATAATATATAGTGCATATGTATATAGTGCATCATGTATATAGTGCATCATGTATATAGTGCATAATGTATATAGTGCATAATATATATGCAGTGCATAATGTATATAGTGCATCATGTATATAGTGCATAATGTATATAGTGCATAATATATATAGTGCATAATGTATATAGTGCATCATGTATATAGTGCACAATGTATATAGTGCACAATGTATAGTGCATAATGTATATAGTGCACAATGATATAGTGCATAATGTATATAGTGCATAATGTATATAGTGCACAATGTATATAGTGCATAATGTATATAGTGCACAATGTATATAGTGCATAATGTATATAGTGCATAATGTATATAGTGCACAATGTATATAGTGCATAATGTATATAGTGCACAATGTATATAGTGCACAATGTATATAGTGCATAATGTATATAGTGCACAATGTATATAGTGCATAATGTATATAGTGCACAATGTATATAGTGCACAATGTATATAGTGCATAATGTATATAGTGCACAATATATATAGTGCACAATGTATATAGTGCATAATGTATATAGTGCACAATGTATATAGTGCACAATGTATATAGTGCATAATGTATATAGTGCACAATGTATATAGTGCACAATGTATATAGTGCACAATGTATATAGTGCACAATGTATATAGTGCACAATGTATATAGTGCACAATGTATATAGTGCACAATGTATATAGTGCACAATGTATATAGTGCACAATGTATATAGTGCATAATGTATATAGTGCACAATGTATATAGTGCACAATGTATATAGTGCATAATGTATATAGTGCACAATGTATATAGTGCAAATGTATATAGTGCACAATGTATATAGTGCATACTGTATATAGTGCACAAATAGTGCAAATGTATATAGTGCATACTGTATATAGTGCACAATGTAAACAATATAGTGCACAATGTATATAGTGCACAATGTATATAGTGCACAATGTATATAGTGCACAATGTATATAGTGCACAATGTATATAGTGCATAATGTATATAGTGCACAATGTATATAGTGCACAATGTATATAGTGCACAATGTATATAGTGCACAATGTATATAGTGCACAATGTATATAGTGCACAATGTATATAGTGCACAATGTATATAGTGCACAATGTATATAGTGCACAATGTATATAGTGCATACTGTATATAGTGCACATGTATATAGTGCACAATGTATATAGTGCACAATGTATATAGTGCACAATGTATATAGTGCATACTGTATATAGTGCATAATGTATATAGTGCACAATGTATATAGTGCACAATGTATATAGTGCACAATGTATATAGTGCATACTGTATATAGTGCATACTGTATATAGTGCACAATGTATATAGTGCACAATGTATATAGTGCATAATGTATATAGTGCATACTGTATATAGTGCACAATGTATATAGTGCATACTGTATATAGTGCACAATGTATATAGTGCATACTGTATATAGTGCATAATGTATATAGTGCATACTGTATATAGTGCACAATGTATATAGTGCACAATGTATATAGTGCATACTGTATATAGTGCATAATGTATATAGTGCACAATGTATATAGTGCACAATGTATATAGTGCACAATGTATATAGTGCATACTGTATATAGTGCACAATGTATATAGTGCACAATGTATATAGTGCATACTGTATATAGTGCATAATGTATATAGTGCATACTGTATATAGTGCACAATGTATATAGTGCATACTGTATATAGTGCACAATGTATATAGTGCATACTGTATATAGTGCATAATGTATATAGTGCATACTGTATATAGTGCACAATGTATATAGTGCACAATGTATATAGTGCATAATGTATATAGTGCATACTGTATATAGTGCACAATGTATATAGTGCATACTGTATATAGTGCATAATGTATATAGTGCATACTGTATATAGTGCACAATGTATATAGTGCATACTGTATATAGTGCATAATGTATATAGTGCATACTGTATATAGTGCACAATGTATATAGTGCACAATGTATATAGTGCATACTGTATATAGTGCATAATGTATATAGTGCACAATGTATATAGTGCACAATGTATATAGTGCACAATGTATATAGTGCATACTGTATATAGTGCACAATGTATATAGTGCACAATGTATATAGTGCACAATGTATATAGTGCACACTGTATATAGTGCATACTGTATATAGTGCACAATGTATATAGTGCACAATGTATATAGTGCATACTGTATATAGTGCATAATGTATATAGTGCACAATGTATATAGTGCACAATGTATATAGTGCATACTGTATATAGTGCACAATGTATATAGTGCACAATGTATATAGTGCACAATGTATATAGTGCACAATGTATATAGTGCACAATGTATATAGTGCATAATGTATTAGTGCACAATGTATATAGTGCACAATGTATATATAGTGCATATGTATATAGTGCATAATGTATAGGTGCACAATGCACAATGTATATGCACAATGTATATAGTGCATAATGTATATAGTGCACAATGTATATAGTGCACAATGTATATAGTGCACAATGTATATAGTGCACAATGTATATAGTGCACAATGTATATAGTGCACAATGTATATAGTGCACAATGTATATAGTGCACAATGTATATAGTGCACAATGTTATAGTGCACAATGTGCACAATGTATATAGTGCACAATGTATATAGTGCACAATGTATATAGTGCACAATGTATATAGTGCACAATGTATATAGTGCACAATGTATATAGTGCACAATGTATATAGTGCAAATGTATATAGTGCACAATGTATATAGTGCATACTGTATATAGTGCACAATGTATATAGTGCACAATGTATATAGTGCACAATGTATATAGTGCACAATGTATATAGTGCATAATGTATAGTGCATACTGTATATAGTGCACAATGTATATAGTGCACAATGTATATAGTGCACAATGTATATAGTGCACATATAGTGCACAATGTATATAGTGCATACTGTATATAGTGCACAATGTATATAGTGCACAATGTATATAGTGCACAATATAGTGCATATAGTGCATAATAGTGCACAATGTATATAGTGCACAATGTATATAGTGCATAATATAGTGCACAATGTATATAGTGCACAATATATAGTGCACATGTATTAGTGCACAATGTATATAGTGCACAATGTATATAGTGCACATGTATATAGTGCACAATGTATATAGTGCACAATGTATATAGTGCATACTGTATATGTGCACAATGTTATAGTGCACAATGTATATGTGCATATAGTGCATATAGTGCATGTATATAGTGCATGTATATAGTGCACAATATAGTGCACAATGTATATAGTGCACAATGTATATAGTGCATGTATATAGTGCACAATGTATATAGTGCACAATGTATATAGTGCATGTATATAGTGCATATAGTGCACATATAGTGCACAATGTATATAGTGCACAATGTATATAGTGCACAATGTATATAGTATATAGTGCATAATGTATATATAGTGCACAATGTATAGTGCATGTATATAGTGCACAATGTATATAGTGCATAATGTATATAGTGCATACTGTATATGTGCATACTGTATATAGTGCACAATGTATATAGTGCATAATGTGCATATAGTGCATATAGTGCACAATGTATATAGTGCATAATGTATGTATATAGTGCACAATGTATATAGTGCATAATGTATGTATATAGTGCATACTGTATATAGTGCACAATGTATATAGTGCACAATGTATATAGTGCACAATGTATATAGTGCACAATGTATATAGTGCATGTATATAGTGCACATGTATATAGTGCACAATGTATATAGTGCACAATGTATATAGTGCACAATGTATATAGTGCACAATGTATATAGTGCACAATGTATATAGTGCATACTGTATATAGTGCACATGTATATAGTGCACAATGTATATAGTGCATGTATATAGTGCATACTGTATATAGTGCATGTATATAGTGCATGTATATGTGCACATGTATATAGTGCATGTATATAGTGCATGTATATAGTGCACAATGTATATAGTGCACAATGTATATAGTGCACAATGTATATAGTGCATACAATGTATATATAGTGCACAATGTATAGTGTGCATACTGGTATATAGTGCACAATGTATATGTGCACACATGTATATAGTGCATATATAGTGCATACAATGTGCACATATGTATATAGTGCATACATGTATATAGTGCATATGTATATAGTGCACTGTATATAGTGCATATAGTGCACAATGTATATAGTGCATAATGTATAGTGTGCATATATGTATATAGTGCACAATGTATATAGTGCATAATATAGTGCATATAGTGCATAATAGTGCATATGTATATAGTGCATAATGTATATAGTGCATAATATGTATATATAGTGCATACATATGTTATATAGTGCACAATGTATATAGTGCATACTGTATATAGTGCATACTGTATAGTGCACAATGTATATAGTGCATCATGTATATAGTGCACATACTGTATATAGTGCACAATGTATATAGTGCATACTGTATATAGTGCATATAGTGCAGTGTATATAGTGCACAATGTATATAGTGCATAATGTATATAGTGCAGTACACAATGTATATAGTGCACAATGTATATAGTGCACAAGTATATAGTGCACAAATATGTATATAGTGCACACTGTATATAGTGCACAATGTATATAGTGCACAATGTATATAGTGCATGTATATAGTGCATATAGTGCATGTATATAGTGCATAATGTACAGTGCATAATGTATATAGTGCACAATGTATATAGTGCTGTATATGTGCATAATATATAGTGCATGCATGTATATAGTGCACAATGTATATAGTGCACAATGTATATAGTGCACAATGTATATAGTGCATGTATATAGTGCATAATGTATAATGTGCACAATGTATATAGTGCATATGTATATATGTGCACAATGTATATAGTGCATAATGTATGTATATAGTGCACATGTATATAGTGCACAATGTATATAGTGCACAATGTATATAGTGCAAATGTATATAGTGCATACTGTATATAGTGCATAATGTGCATAAGTTATAGTGCATCATGTATATAGTGCATCATGTATATAGTGCATATATGTATATAGTGCATAATAGTATATAGTGCACAATGTATATAGTGCATGTATATAGTGCATAATGTATATGTATATGTGCATAATATATATACATGTATATAGTGCATATAGTGCATGTATTAGTGCATAATGTACAATGTGCATATAGTGCACAATGTATATAGTGCACAATGTATATAGTGCATAATGTATATAGTGCATACTGTATATAGTGCATGTATATAGTGTGCACAATGTATATAGTGCATATAGTGCACAATGTATATGTGCATACTGTATATAGTGCACAATGTATATAGTGCACAATGTATATAGTGCACAATGTATATAGTGCACAATGTATATAGTGCATAATGTATATAGTGCACACATGTATATAGTGCATGTATATAGTGCACAATGTATATAGTGCACACACAATGTATATAGTGCACAATGTATATAGTGCATACTGTATATAGTGCATATAGTGCATGTATATAGTGCACAATGTATATAGTGCACAATGTATATAGTGCATGTATATAGTGCATAAATGTATATAGTGCACAATGTATTAGTGCACAATGTATATAGTGCATATGTATATAGTGCACAATGTATATAGTGCACAATGTATATAGTGCACAATGTATATAGTGCACAATGTATATAGTGCACAATGTATATAGTGCACAATGTATATAGTGCATAATGTCATATGTGTGCATATAGTGCATGTATATAGTGCTGTATATAGTGCACAATGTACATATAGTGCATGTATATAGTGCAAACAATGTATATAGTGCATACTGTATATAGTGCATAACATGTATATAGTGCACAATGTATATAGTGCATACTGTATATAGTGCATAATGTATATAGTGCATAATGTATATAGTGCACAAATGTATAAGTGCATACTGTATATAGTGCACAATGTATATAGTGCATACTGTATATAGTGCATAATGTATATAGTGCATCAAAACACAAAAACAAAACAAAACAAAACATGTATATAGTGCACAATGTATATAGTGCACAATGTATATAGTGCATAATGTCATATAGTGCATAATATAGTGCATACACAATGTATATAGTGCACAATGTATATAGTGCATATAGTGCATGTATATAGTGCACAATGTATATAGTGCATAATGTATATAGTGCATAATGTATATAGTGCATAATGTATATAGTGCACACAATGTATATAGTGCATACTGTATATAGTGCATAATGTATATAGTGCAATGTATATAGTGCATATAGTGCATGTATATAGTGCATAGTATGTGCATAATATAGTGCACAATGTATATAGTGCAATACTGCAAAATATATAGTGCATAATGCATATATAGTGCATATTATGTGCACAATGTATATAGTGCATACTGTATATAGTGCATAATTATATAGTGCACAATGTATATAGTGCACAATGTATATAGTGCACAATGTATACTAGTGCATAATGTATATAGTGCATAATGTATATAGTGCACAATGTCATATAGTGCACAATACATATAGTGCACAATAGTATATAGTGCATAATGTATATAGTGCACAATGTATATAGTGCACAATATATAGTGCAAATGTATATAGTGCACAATGTATATAGTGCATAATGTATATAGTGCATAATGTATATAGTGCACAATATATATCAGTGCACAATGTATATAGTGCACAATGTATATAGTGCATAATGTATATAGTGCACAATGTATATAGTGCACAATGTATATAGTGCACAATGTATATAGTGCACAATGTATATAGTGCATACTGTATATAGTGCACAATGTATATAGTGCACAATGTATATAGTGCATACTGTATATAGTGCACAATGTATATAGTGCACAATGTATATAGTGCATACTGTATATAGTGCACAATGTATATAGTGCACAATGTATATAGTGCATACTGTATATAGTGCACAATGTATATAGTGCACAATGTATATAGTGCATAATGTATATAGTGCACAATGTATATAGTGCACAATGTATATAGTGCACAATGTATATAGTGCACAATGTATATAGTGCACAATGTATATAGTGCACAATGTATATAGTGCACAATGTATATAGTGCACAATGTATATAGTGCATAATGTATATAGTGCACAATGTATATAGTGCACAATGTATATAGTGCACAATGTATATAGTGCACAATGTATATAGTGCATAATGTATATAGTGCACAATGTATATAGTGCACAATGTATATAGTGCACAATGTATATAGTGCACAATGTATATAGTGCATACTGTATATAGTGCACAATGTATATAGTGCACAATGTATATAGTGCACAATGTATATAGTGCACAATGTATATAGTGCATAATGTATATAGTGCACAATGTATATAGTGCACAATGTATATAGTGCACAATGTATATAGTGCATAATGTATATAGTGCATACTGTATATAGTGCACAATGTATATAGTGCACAATGTATATAGTGCACAATGTATATAGTGCATAATGTATATAGTGCATACTGTATATAGTGCATACTGTATATAGTGCACAATGTATATAGTGCACAATGTATATAGTGCATAATGTATATAGTGCATACTGTATATAGTGCATACTGTATATAGTGCACAATGTATATAGTGCACAATGTATATAGTGCATACTGTATATAGTGCATAATGTATATGTGCATACTGTATATAGTGCACAATGTATATAGTGCATAATGTATATAGTGCATACTGTATATGTGCATACTGTATATAGTGCACAATGTATATAGTGCATAATGTATATAGTGCATACTGTATATAGTGCATACTGTATATAGTGCACAATGTA
Organism: Archivesica marissinica; assembly: GCA_014843695.1. Taxonomy (NCBI): domain Eukaryota; kingdom Metazoa; phylum Mollusca; class Bivalvia; order Venerida; family Vesicomyidae; genus Archivesica; species Archivesica marissinica. The sequence continues at coordinate 23,689,348 of CM026404.1, forward strand.
TATAGTGCATAATGTATATAGTGCATACTGTATATAGTGCATACTGTATATAGTGCACAATGTATATAGTGCACAATGTATATAGTGCATACTGTATATAGTGCATACTGTATATAGTGCACAATGTATATAGTGCACAATGTATATAGTGCACAATGTATATAGTGCACAATGTATATAGTGCATAATGTATATAGTGCATACTGTATATAGTGCATACTGTATATAGTGCACAATGTATATAGTGCATAATGTATATAGTGCATACTGTATATAGTGCATACTGTATATAGTGCACAATGTATATAGTGCACAATGTATATAGTGCACAATGTATATAGTGCACAATGTATATAGTGCACAATGTATATAGTGCACAATGTATATAGTGCACAATGTATATAGTGCATAATATATATAGTGCACAATGTATATAGTGCATACTGTATATAGTGCATAATGTATATAGTGCACAATGTATATAGTGCACAATGTATATAGTGCATAATGTATATAGTGCATAATGTATATAGTGCACAATGTATATAGTGCATAATGTATATAGTGCATAATGTATATAGTGCATAATGTATATAGTGCATAATGTATATAGTGCATAATGTATATAGTGCATAATGTATATAGTGCATACTGTATATAGTGCATAATGTATATAGTGCATCATGTATATAGTGCATCATGTATATAGTGCACAATGTATATAGTGCATACTGTATATAGTGCATAATATATATAGTGCACAATGTATATAGTGCATAATGTATATAGTGCATAATATATATAGTGCACAATGTATATAGTGCACAATGTATATAGTGCATCATGTATATAGTGCACAATGTATATAGTGCATACTGTATATAGTGCATAATGTATATAGTGCACAATGTATATAGTGCATACTGTATATAGTGCACAATGTATATAGTGCATACTGTATATAGTGCATAATGTATATAGTGCACAATGTATATAGTGCATACTGTATATAGTGCATAATATATATAGTGCACAATGTATATAGTGCATACTGTATATAGTGCATAATGTATATAGTGCACAATGTATATAGTGCATACTGTATATAGTGCATAATGTATATAGTGCATAATGTATATAGTGCATACTGTATATAGTGCATAATGTATATAGTGCATAATATATATAGTGCATAATGTATATAGTGCATCATGTATATAGTGCATAATGTATATAGTGCATAATATATATAGTGCATAATGTATATAGTGCATCATGTATATAGTGCACAATGTATATAGTGCACAATGTATATAGTGCATAATGTATATAGTGCACAATGTATATAGTGCATAATGTATATAGTGCATAATGTATATAGTGCATAATGTATATAGTGCATAATGTATATAGTGCATAATGTATATAGTGCACAATGTATATAGTGCACAATGTATATAGTGCATAATGTATATAGTGCATAATGTATATAGTGCACAATGTATATAGTGCACAATGTATATAGTGCATAATGTATATAGTGCATAATGTATATAGTGCATAATGTATATAGTGCATAATGTATATAGTGCATAATGTATATAGTGCACAATGTATATAGTGCACAATGTATATAGTGCATAATGTATATAGTGCATAATGTATATAGTGCATAATGTATATAGTGCATAATGTATATAGTGCATACTGTATATAGTGCATAATGTATATGTGCATACTGTATATAGTGCACAATGTATATAGTGCATACTGTATATAGTGCATAATGTATATAGTGCACAATGTATATAGTGCATACTGTATATAGTGCATAATGTATATAGTGCACAATGTATATAGTGCATACTGTATATAGTGCATAAAACAATGTATATAGTGCACAAAAACAACTGTATATAGTGCATACTGTATATAGTGCATAATGTATATAGTGCATAAACAATGTATATAGTGCACAAGTATATAGTGCATAATATATATAGTGCATAATGTATATAGTGCACAATGTATATAGTGCATAATGTATATAATGCATAATGTATATAGTGCATACTGTATATAGTGCATAATGTATATAGTGCACAATGTATATAGTGCATAATGTATATAGTGCATAATATATATAGTGCATACTGTATATAGTGCATACTGTATATAGTGCATAATGTATATAGTGTATAATATATATATAGTGCATAATGCATATAGTGCATAAATATAGTGCATAATGTATATAGTGCATAATATATATAGTGCATAATGTATATAGTGCATAATGTATATACCCGGTATATTCCAGTTACCGTCACTGAGTTTTATATTGTCAATTAGATAGAACACGTATTATATTTAGCAGCTCTATGGTCTTTGATTATACGAACTGATGTTCCCGCGCCATATCTGTTCGACCTTCGTCGCGCGTAAACTTGATTATAATGCCCCAAAAAGTAGAAAATTGCGTGATAAATATAGACCTAGAACTTTGATTTGTCATGGTATTTTCTGCAATTCAATAGAGCGAAGTGTTTAAACCTAGGAGACAAAACATCGATCATGATGATGGTACATAATCAGACAAGTGCATACTGTTAGCATATCATAGCATCCAACAATCAGTCATGTGCCTTCAAGTTAATAATCAAATAGGAATGACAATATGGAAAGCTACTGCTCATGTGGTGATATTGGTTTTTGCACAAACCTTAAAGCGACACTGAAATACTAGTGATTCAATTAGATGAATATTTACTTACGTTTAAAGCGACATACATTGCAAAAAGACAAATAAATGCATTTGTTCACGTATAAATGCATTGCTACTACACATTCTTCTGAATACATTCCAACACTAACATTGAATCAATAAATATTGTTTTTGTTGTCTACAAGCTTTCAAAAGTGAAAGTAGGATTTCATATAACGGTCATCCACGCTCCTGAAATGACGTTTGTTTGTCATTGGAGTCAATACTAAGCTCGCGATATTTCGTTTAGAGATAATGTAACTAAGATTAGTCTACAAATAAATATGCACAGGCACGATAAATCGTGTTATTCAGGGTACACGCATTGTATTAGGAATGCATGTTGACCCTATTTACATATTTTGTTATGTCAACAAGCCGCTTATATGACGTTTGTTTATTAGTTAAAATATTCAGTTTTTGAGGCAAATATTTGGGGGGGGGGGTAATACCATATAATAGGAAATTTGCAGTTTCACTAATGTAGTGTCGTTTTAATGGTATTAGAACAAATTGCACATATACGGGTATTTAGGGCTTCCTAAGTAACAATTTAATGGTAAACATTCAATATTGTCATCATATGAGACGACCTAGCGGTAAACATTAGCAGTGAAACATACAATTACGACGGCCTAGGTAGCAATTTACCTGTACAATTTCAATATTTAGAACACCCTTAACTACATCTCGAAACATTATTTGCATACGTCAAACTCTCTACGTTCTTTGTGCTGACATTTCACTCAAAGGTTATTAGCAATGCAGAGAGATGTGGCTTATCAGTTACATAAGCTGCTACATTATCAGTTGCATAAGCTACTAATTATCAGTTACATTAGCTGCTACATTATCAGTTACATAAGCTGCTACATTATCAGTTACATAAGCTGCTACATTATCAGTTGAACGCGCTGCTAAATTATCAGTTATATAAGCTGCTACATTATCAGTTACATAAGCTACTAATTATCAGTTACATAAGCTGCTACATTATCAGTTACATAAGCTGCTACATTATCAGTTACATATTAAACTGTTACATCATCAGTTACATAAGCTGCTACATTATCAGTTACATAAGCTGCTAAATTATCAGTTACATAAGCTGCTACATTATCAGTTACATAAGCTACTACATAATCAGTTACATAAGCTGTTCCATTATCAGTTAAATAAGCTGCTACATTAGCAGTTACATAAGCTGCTACATTATCAGTTACATAAGCTGCTACATTATCAGTTACATAAGCTGCTAAATTATCAGAGAAAACCTCCTCTTGAAAACCCATTTTGTTATTTCCGACTAACTGATGCTATACACAGAAGGCATACCCTGCACAATTACGATATATAATTAGAAGCCAATTAAGAATACCCATAAAGCCAACATTTGGAAATTTAACTGGCATACTTATCCAAAGTGAATACATAACTCTCATAACTATCTATTAACAATGGTAAGTAGGTAGCTGAGATATGAACTAACTAATTATGTAAGTAAGTAAATATGCAAAGTAAATTCTTCATTCATTGAAGTCAACTCGTTACGATAATTCTAACCCGGAGGCGGTGATGGAATTCGAGTCAATAGGGGTGCAATATTATTTTTGTCAATTTATCATATTCATGTCGCACCTCAGAAAGTCTTAGACTGTTCAAAAAGACTGAATATTCTTATTATTTTCGACAAAAACACAGCCAAATGTTGGATTCTAATTTGTACAGTAATAGATCTTTCAAGTAATACTGTAATATTGGGAATGCTTGGGGGTGTGCGCCGTGTTCACCCCCTCCCTAAATCGCTAGTGAAATCTTACACGAGGCATTCTTGAAAATACACTGACACCATAAAAAACTGTGTACTTTTATATTGGTTACAAATTTTAGAATTATGGATTTTACTATCATGAATAAAGAAAATAATCATTCACACATTGCACTCAACAGACGGATATGTAGTCCAGTGGTAACACGCTGGACTGGTAATCCAGGGATCGCAGGTTCGATCACCCGTCTGAACCTAATACAATTAACAGTCTTTCAGATGGGACGTTAAACCGATGTCTCGTGTCGGTGCTTTACACCGTGCACGTAAAAGAACCAGAGGAGACTCTGGAATGGGTCTCTGTCTGTATCATTGCACTATCTTCCAAAATCTAAAAAATAACTAATCTCTTCAGGAGGCGTCGCTCATATGGGCAACCGGTAGCGACGATAAATAAACGTAAAAAAAACAAAAATCATTGCACTAATTTACCCAATATTTCGCACATTTTGATATCAAATGTGCCTGTATATTTGGCTAAAAGGATATAAATTGTACCTCTACGGCAAGTGTACCGTTTCTTTTTGGTGGCAGTATAGCATGTACATGTATATGCAAATATAATCAATGCCGTACTATCTCGTTGCAGTGTTGTCTGTTTACATATACACGATATACCACAAAATAACACCTGGAGATAATTCAAAGACTTGAAGAAGGCATAACTTATATTCAACGCTTTCTGGCACCATATCAAACTCGTTTGTGGTTTCGTTCTCTATGCGAAGTGAAATATTAAACGAGCAAACGTTAGAAATATTCAAAGCATAATTATATAAACAACCCGGGTAAAATTATGAAAATCCGTGCATTATTCTATATAGATATATACTAGAGGACATAGAACACGCTATATAATTATATACTAGAGGACATAGAAAACGCTATATACATAATTATATACTAGAGGACATAGAACACGCTATATACATACATATATACTAGAGGACATAGAACACGCTATATACATACATATATACTAGAGGACATAGAACACGCTATATACATAATTATATACTAGAGGACATAGAACACGCTATATACATACATATATACTAGAGGACATAGAACACGATATATACATAATTATATACTAGAGGACATAGAACACGCTATATACATACATATATACTAGAGGACATATAACACGCTATATACATACATATATACTAGAGGACATAGAACACGCTATATACATAATTATATACTAGAGGACATAGAAAACGCTATATACATAATTATATACTAGAGAACATAGAAAACTCACACCTACATTATATGATTATTATTACATGAAAACGAAATACGAAGGATTCCATTATCACATCTTTATTACAAAACACAAACTGACAACTAAAAACATTCCAAAATGTTTAAAACTATGTATTTATATAGTTAATGTTTTTCATGCAAAGACACACTTATCCGAATTGTGCGTTTTCTATGTCCTCTAATATACTATTAATATCAAATATATACGTTATACAGGCGTCCGCATACGGAGCAGGAGGTCGAAGATTCAAACCTCATTAGGGGTTCGTTCTGATATGGCCGGTTCGGTTGGTGAGCCGCCAGCTAGTTAAATAATGGTTACCGATTGCCTATCAGCCAGGCGCATGGTCTGCAAGGACAGGATTCGGGAAGTACTGATGTTCATAAAAAGCGTCTTATATTAAGTAAGAAATGATCGGCCCTTTCAATAGGGATGACACTACTTTCAGGGCCCACGCTAGCATTCGCAACTTGAGCCATTTGCGATAAAAAAAGAAAAATGGCTCAACAAAATTCCAATTTGCGAAAATACAAAAAACCACTCAAAATACGAATATATAAATTGTTCATTATAGTTTTTGACTGGTAGCCTGGTTTCCTAGATCGGCTTGAGGAGTGTGAAAACGCGCGTAAATCAATAGACACAGTCCGAATGTTTTGCTGTCTACAATTGTCGGTCAAGGACGCATAATGTGTGAATAACAATCTTTTAGTCTTTTATACACATACGTTTAGTGTAGTTTATATTAGTTAGGCCAACAAGCCCATGATGACATAACATAATAATACATACAGTTGTTGGAGAAGATGACAAATATGAATAAAATCTTAAAACAAACCTTACAAATAAAATCGTTTTTAAAAGACATATCAAAAAGATCATAACACAAATTCAAAGAAATTAGTTAATTAATATATAAACACGTATAGTGAACAGTGCTATACAGTCAAACCTGTCTTAAGCAGCCGGCCGAGGAAATCACAAACAGTGGCTGCTTAATAGAGGTTAAATATATAATAACAAATCAAATTGGGAATCTGGAAACTGGCTGCTTAATGCAGGTTGGCTGCTTAATAGAGGTGACCACTACCACAGGTTTGACTGTATTACCATACTTATTTAGACATCGGTCAGTTACTGCCCCTGACTACTCTCTAAACGTTTGTATGTTATCTGAAGTTGTTTCCTCTGTTTTTATCGTTGTTTCTTTTGCACAACATGCTATCTATATTCTTCCACTTTCTCATTTTATAACTATTATGTTACTATATCTCGACATATATCATAGCGCAAATGTCTGCAGAATGTAATTTCCTATTATATGGTATAGACAAATATTTGCCTCAAAAAGTGAGTATTTCAACAAATAAACAAACGTCGTATACGCGATTTGTTGACATAGAAAAATAATGTAAATATAGTCGACATTCATGCGTAATACAATGCGTGTATCCGGAATAATATGATTTATGTTACCATAATATCTCACATTTGTGCCTATGCATATTTATTTGTAGACTAATCTTAGCTAAATTATCTCTAAACGAAAGTATCGCGCGTAGACTCCAATGACAAAGAAACGTCAATTCATGAGCGTGGATGACAGTTATATGAAATCCTACTTTCACTTTTGAAGTCTGTAGACCACAAAAACACTGTTTATTGATTCAATGTTAGTGTTCGAATGTATTGAGCAGAATGTGTTGTAGCAATGCATGTATACGTGAAAATGCATTTTATTTGCTTTTTGCAATGTAATGTCGCTTTAAACGTAAGTAAAATATTCGTGCTATACCTTCATCTAATTGAATTACTAGTCTTTCAATGTAATCAAAATTGTTTTATTGAACATTGTTTACATCTTTACGACCACATATAAAGTCGTACACCTCGTCGAGTCGCCATTTATTTAATCATCGTAACGTCCAATGTATCGCCACACATAAAGCATCCACACATACGTCTGCCTTCCTCACTTACATTAATGTATTCATCACGAGAGATCATAGGTTTCTGATCAGTGACTTGCGTTTAAATTCTTAGCTTTGGGTTGATTATCTAATTATGGTATCGAATAACTGTACATGTATTCCATTTTAACGGAAATGTAAAATACTGTATAAAGTCTGTTCATGAAACCGTTCCCACATCAAGTCGTTCAGGTTTGAGGCTGCCCAGGGGTGACAGACGGATATTTAGTCCAGTGGTTAACACGTTGGACTGGTAATCCAGGGATCACAGGTTCGATCCCCCGTCTGACCCTAATAAAATTAACAGTCATTCAGATGGGACTTTAAACCGAGGTCTCGTATTGGTGCTGTACACAGTGCGCGTAAAAGAACAAGATGAGACTCTGGAATGGGTCTCTGTCTGTATCATTGCACTATCCTCCAAACATCTAAAATGACTAATCTCTTCAGGAGGCATCGCTCATATGGGCAACAGGTAGCGACGATAAATAAACGTAAAACACACTCGCACAATCTATTCCGAGTTCGTTTCCTTTGTCGAAACTGTTTATGGCAGCGTAACAAATGTGTGACAATAATTGGCCACATACGTCGATATATATTGTTGATGATTACTTTGTCGAATGCTACGGATTTCAATTTCATACTCGGCGTATACTACTAATGAATGTTGATTAGTTTTTTTGCTTCCAACGACAATGCACCTCGTGTTGTGGCATGGTCGGAGTTCTGTTGTGGAGAAGCACTGCGTCGTAGGAGATTGGGAGACTGTATAATAGTGGAAGACTTACGAGTCGTTATATCGCTATATCAATACAAATGTACTGACATTCTCGTCTGCTAAAATAAAATGTGTTCATTGGTCTATTGCACAAGCTTCACAGATAGTACCATCGTATGGGGCGCCGTTATATTCCAAGCTATTTTTGGATATCCATAATTTGAATTTGGGATAGCCATAATTCCAGACACGCTATTTATTCAGATATTATAAATATCCAAAAATAGAATTATGGATATCCAAAAATAGAATTATGGGTATCCAATAATGAAAAAGAATTATGGATATCCAAAAATTTAATTATGGACGTCCATAAATGCTGAATAAATAGCAAAACGGCACCCCACACCATCGCTATCCAAACAATAAGAGTCATTGTTATACCTCACATTCCTACCCCATGCAAATTTGCCATACCCGAGCGGGCGACATTTTCCAATGTCTCATGGCAATGTCACACCTCTGAATAACCGCATTCGGAACAAAATTACGCTACTCGGACTTTACCGTTCAATTTCAATGTGATTTTATTTGTTATGCCGCCATCTTGTTTTCACGTAATATCGAAGAATGTTTTGTTGAAAAATTGTTCGGTAAAGCCGACAAATGTAAATAGACTCGATAATTATTTTATCAGTCAACATAGTTCGTACACCGTTCAGCTATGTCGTTATTTAAGAAGTGTAGGGTACAGTAGCGGTTTTTGTTAAATATTACACTTTACGGTCACGGTTGTTGTGAAATATCATATTCGGAAAATAAACAATCACTGCAATGTCAGCTAGGTCCGCGAATATATAGATTGTTCGGTATAACAATATAAACATGTCATCACGGTGAATGTGACGGTGGATATTGTCACAACACTCACCGAGATGACATATGTATATAGTGTGACATATTCATACGACACTCTACATGCATATTGATTTCCTTAGTTAGTACACTGCTCAATTATGATTTTAATTGTTTAATCATCGTTAACTGTATATATATGGATTTGCACTTGGTGACTTAGAGGACTAAATTCAAAGTCACTGTAATTAGAACATAATATACATGTATTTTACGTCAATTATATTATCTATCTTCCTTTAAAGTCGAACCCCTCGCAGGGATGTAGACATGTGTTTAGGAGGATTACAAGACTATTACGTGACGAATTGCACAATAGACTGACAATATCAATGTGCTAATTTTCATGTCAACGAATAATTAGCCTAGTGAATTCTGATTGGTCTCAGAATGAGCATGGTGTAGCAGTCTGAATGGCATGAGGTTATGATAATTTGACTGTATTGTTCTTAAGGGGAATAAAATGGCGCCCCAGCTCTGAGGTTACTATCGATACATCATTAAAGTTTATACAAATTTATTTTAGCTCGATTGCGAAACAAGTTCTTATAACTTATATTAATCACTCACGAGACCTCATTCCTAATGGAATCCATAGCCACAAGGAAGATAGAAGAGGCAACGTGGAATTTAAATGCCTTGCCTTAAGGCACAATCGTAACGGCTCCAGTGCGGCTCGAACTCCGGGCCTTACGCATCTGAGGCGAACGCTCTACTACAGCGCTATCACGACTTTCACTTTGTTCTTTTTCTGCGTTTCCGATCGAGGTAATGAAATAACATTTCATACAACAATACATACACGCTGAACGAGAACATTCAATTGTTGCATAATAGTTGTCATTCAGTTAATACTTGGCGGATAAAATATTCTTTGGAGTTCTGGCGCGTAGGAATTAACCACGCTCAGAATGATAAGCCATGTTTTAGGCGACTATAAATAACGCAAATTCAAACATGACAAACGATTATAACATGACAAAAATATCTAAAAAGCGCAAACATAGTTGCTGTAAACATATTTTATTTAAGAAATAATAAGTATCAACCGTGGTATATCGCAGAATAACCCGAGTTTGAAGTTATTATGTGTAGAAATATATCACGAAGGCCGAAGGCTAATAAGAACGACAAAAAAACACGGTGCGCGCGCAGCATAGTTCAAGGTAGGTATATCGCAGAATAACCCGAGGTAGATTTTACTCTATAAGTATGTATGTTATTAGCTGGGTCGTGTTAGACTGATCAATATTTACATCATGTTGTAACATTAATATACAAGAACAGAGCTGGTGTTATTTATGAAGAATGCGTAAAACCACAAACATGGTAGTAAAATGACGTCAGATTTTGATGTCAAGCGCTAAGGAATGTTTTATTGCAGATTAAAACACGCTGTATTCCTTCTATAAGATAAGATAAGATCAATTTTATTTTGAGTCGGCAAGATAGCAACAGTACAACACAAGCTCTGAGTGAGCTTTTGAACGGACTATATATATAACATAAACAGCTATAAAATTAGAGTCACTGATAATAGTATGCATATTTATTATTAATTTGTTTCTGAGATAAATGCTGATAAATGTTAAAACATAACTATGTTATGTAGGTAAGACAAATGTGCGTGTTAGCCATAAAGAATATTAACCTAGTAAATCAACGACTTAATTAGCAAAACACATACAGACAAAGTACCTAGCCATGTTAGAAACAAAGTTTTTTCATAAAAACATACACATACATACAACTAAAACTACACATGTATGCATATATAAAACTGCTTAGTTGTTTGGAAATCTATTCACAGACGGATCTGTAGTCCAGTGGTAACACACTGGACTGATACTCCAGTGATCGCAGGTTCGATCCCCTGTTTGACCCTAATAAAATTAACAGTCTTTCAGATGAGACGTTATTAAATCGAGATCTCGTATCGGTGCTTTACACTGTGCACGTAAAAGAACCAGAGGAGACTCTGGAATGTGTCTCTGTCTGTATCATTGCGCTATCCTCCAGCAATCTAAAATGACTAATCTCTTCAGGAGGCGTCGCTCATATATGGCAACCGGTAGCGACGATAAATAAACGTAATACATACACATGACAAACAAATTATAACATGACAAATATATCTAAAAAGCGCAAACATAGTTACTGTAAACATATTTTATTTAAGAAAGAATAAGTATCAACCGTGGTATATCGCAGAATAACCCGAGGTAGATGTTACTCTATAAGTATGTATTTTATTAGCTGGGTCGTGTTAGACTGATCAATATTTACATCATGTTGTAACATTAATATACAAGAACAGAGCTCGTGTTATTTATGAAGAATGCGTAAAACCACAAACACGGTAGTAAAATGACGTCAGGTTTTGATGTCAAACGCTAAGGAATGTTTTATTGCAGATTAAAACACGCTGTATTCCTTCTATAAGATAAGATAAGATCAATTTTATTTTGAGTCGGCAAGATAGCAACAGTACAACACAAGCTCTGAGTGAGCTTTTGAACGGACTATATATATAACATAAACAGCTATAAAATTAGAGTCACTGATAATAGTATGCATATTTATTATTAATTTGTTTCTGAGATAAATGCTGATAAATGTTAAAACATAACTACGTTATGTAGGTAAGACAAATGTGCGTGTTAGCCATAAAGAATATTAACCTAGTAAATCAACGACTTAATTAGCAAAACACATACAGACAAAGTACCTAGCCATGTTAGAAACAAAGTTTTTTCATAAAAACATACACATACATACAACTAAAACTACACATGTATGCATATATAAAACTGCTTAGTTGTTTGGAAATCTATTCACAGACGGATCTGTAGTCCAGTGGTAACACACTGGACTGATACTCCAGTGATCGCAGGTTCGATCCCCTGTTTGACCCTAATAAAATTAACAGTCTTTCAGATGAGACGTTATTAAATCGAGATCTCGTATCGGTGCTTTACACTGTGCACGTAAAAGAACCAGAGGAGACTCTGGAATGTGTCTCTGTCTGTATCATTGCACTATCCTCCAAAAATCTAAAATGACTAATCTCTTCAGGAGGCGTCGCTCATATGGGCAACCGGTAGCGACGATAAATAAACGTAAAACACAGAAATCTATTCAACTGTACTTACCTAGTTAATACACCGTATGCTCGTCATGCATGTATTCCTTAACAACACACATCATTAATAATCAGACACAACGAATAAAACAAATCCGTGACATATTTAAGGTAGTTTAAACTAAACAATGGAGGATCTATGACGGCTGTGCGCACTATTACAATAGTCTATTTACTGATGTGAGCTATTGATTACATGGAGTACTGACTGCAGTAACAATTATCTGTTTGACTGTAAGCATGTCAATTATTTACTCCTGATAAAGATTACGGCTAAGATTTGTTGGCAGGTTTTCATAAAGAAATTCAATGAGGTTGGTGTGAATTTCATGTATATATACCACAAATGTTAGTCCTATTAATAGGCAGTTGTTGCAATAAATAAACTAGAAATGTAATGGCCACAAATCCTCCTCCTCCTCCTCCTCCTCCTCCTCCTCCTCCTCCTCCTCATCATCCTCCTCCTCCTCATCATCATCATCATCATCATCATCATCATCAACATCATTATCATCATCATTATCATCATCATCATCATCATCATCATCATCATGTTCATCTTCGTCTTCATAACCATCATCTTCATCACCATCGTCATCACCATCACAATTACCGCTGTGAGTTCGAACCCTGGTTTAGGTACTAGGACAGGGGCGGCGCCAGGGGGGTGCGGGGGTGCGAACGAACCCCCTTTTTCAGTTAATGGTGTACGATCATATGATGAAACCCATCTCAAGGAATGCTTCATATCATCATCACCAGTCGCAAAATGAGATGATTCATTTGATTGGCCACTCCATCATCCAAGCAGATATTATTACAGAGATTAAGAAATCAGGGTTTCACACTGTAATGGTGGATGAGGTAACATCAAGCAATGATGAAATTCTATCAGTTTGCTATCGCTTTGCAGACGCAGAGAAACAGATACGAGAGGAGTTCGTTGAGTTCATAGAATTACTGGCGAAGCTATCGCTAATGCCATCCTGGAGTTCCATAAAAACGTTGGTTTGGATATTCATCAGCTTCAGGGGCAGTGTTATGATGGTGCCTCAAACATGTCTAGCGAAAAGAAAGGCGTATCTGGAATCATTTCACAACATACACCAAATGCTCCATATACCCATTGCAATGGACATATTCTTAATATTTCCATTGCCGCTAGCTGTAAAGCTAATAACATACAGCATGTGATTGCTACCATGAAGGATGTAGCTATCTTCTTCAACTACTCTCCAAAACGGGAAAGGCTCATAGAAATGATAGCGGAAAAACGTCACGTTCACAATGCCACCACTAGAAAAGTGATAATTGGCATGTGCAAGACCCGTTGGTCGGAGCGCGATACCGCTTATGAGCATTTCTACCTGGCCCTACCATTCCTGGTAGAGTGCTTTGATATCATCAGTGGTACTCACCCGGACATGGATGATTTTGATAAGGCGATTACGGAAGGCTGGGACTCGGAATCAAAGAAAGATGCAATTGCTCACGTTAAAGCTGTGACGGATTTCGGATTTATTATTGGTCTGGTGTCGCTGTATTACCTGTTGCACCCTCGTCACGGTGTTACCGTCTACATTCAGGGTCGAACAATAGACATTGTAAAAGCTTACCAGTTGATTGATGAAACCGCGTCTGATATGAAAGCGACACGTGACAACGTTGAAGAAGGTTTCAAAAAGATCTACAAACAAGCCGAACGCATCGCAGAGAAACTAAACGTTGATCCGTCTTTGCCACGCATTGCCAAACGCCAGATCCATCGTCAAAATCAGCCCGCTGATACGCCAGAAGAATATTATCGCCGTACAGTTGCCATTCCACGTCTTGACTGCATCATCAGTGAGATGGATACACGATTTAACAAACTTTCACAGAGAGTTGTGAAGCTGCTGATGCTTGTTCCTGCCATCTGTTTTACCATACATTTTGAGCTCTAGAATGCAGGAAATGCCATTTCAGAGCTTCCAGATTAAACAAATTTCAGGGGGAGCATGCCCCCTGACCCCCCTAGCGGGCTCCTGCCCTATGGGCCGTCGCACTTGCATCGAACCCCCTCCAGAAATTCCTAGCGCCGCGCCTGTAGGATACTTTCATAGCTGCACTGCCTAAAGTACGTTGTTCGACTCTGGTGTCCACCGATGTATGAAGCAATATTCTTACATCTGGAAATTCTCTAAATATTTTTATCAATTTTACGCGTTCAACTGGTAATCGTTTTGACTGAATCTGAGTGTGTGGTCTGCGTTTATTTATCGTCGCTACCGGTTGCCCATATGAGCGATGCCTCCTGAAGGGATTAGTAATTTTAGATTTTTGGAGAATAGTACAATGATACAGACAATTCCAGAGTCTCTTCTGGTTCTTTTACGTGGACGAGATCGCGGTTTAAAGTCCCATCTGAAAGACTATCAATTTTATTAGGGTCAGACGGGGGATCGAATCTGCGATCCCTGGATTATCAGTCCAGCGTGTTACCACTGTATTACATATCCGTCTGCACTGAATCTGAAATTCTACAGTCATTGTATTAACAATATAATCAAGTGTCTTAGTGCGCATGCGCGTATTGTTGTCGCAGTGTCTTCAACATACTGTCGGGAAGGTTTCAGTTTAATCATATGTTATTGTAAATCAATAGTAAATATATGATACAGATACAATACAAAGCATGAAAATACAAATTGTTTGGGCCACAAGTTTTAATAACATTAGACAACGGCACGCATCGGTAATTGATTGCTATGTAGGCCTACAGAACTGCATTTCTCCCAGCAATTATTTTCAGTTCAGTTGAGGGTCATGTATGATTTCACAATTATTTCATATAGTACATTTTCCCTCGAAGTATGTTGAGATTGCTTGCAAAGCAGTTCAAGTGGGCATAACTGTGAGTGAAGTTTCTATCCCTTCAAGTGTTACTGCGCATATCTCCTTGTTATAGAATCTCTCGAAGACAAAATATAACACTTACGACCGTACATTGAAATTAGGATGGACGTCGTTTCATACACGTGTACAGTATACATATAAAACGCTACAAGCATTGCTATATGAAGACCGACAAGAACATCAAAGGACGCGCCACTTAAATCGATAAGTCTCTTGTTTGCTGTTTTACGCCTGCATCAGCACCATTTTGAACTATATCGCCGGTGGGCAGTTTTTACCTAATAACATCTTTCCTGGGCAGGCTCCAGCGGTTAACAAGTACTTGGTGCACCAACCTTCATATAAATGAGACACGGCCTGAATCCGTGATGATAGGTTACATTGGTATACAAGTCAGCGACCGTAACCACTCGACCACGGAGTCGGACCCGTGATCACCCGTGATGATAGGTTACAGTGGTATACAAGTCAGCGATCGTAACCACTCGACCACGGAGTCGGACCCGTGATCACCCGTGGTGATAGGTTACAGTGGTATACAAGTCAGCGACCGTAACCACTCGACCACGGTGGCGGACCCGTGATCACCCGTGATGATAGGTTACAGAGGTATACAAGTCAGCGACCGTAACCACTCGACCACGGAGTCGGACCCGTGATCACCCGTGGTGATAGGTTACAGTGGTATACAAGTCAGCGACCGTAACCACTCGACCACGGTGGCGGACCCGTGATCACCCGTGATGATAGGTTACAGAGGTATACAAGTCAGCGACCGTAACCACTCGACCACGGAGGCGACCCGTGATGATAGGTTACAGTGGTATACCAGTCAGCGACCGTAACCACTCGACCACGGACTCGATACTCTCTAGCACGGGCTTGGGGCATCAAAAATATAAAAACAGGGCCACGAAAATAATGTTATTGTCTCAGGTTCTCCAGGTCCCGAGGTTATTAAACTTTTCTCCAAGCTCAAGCTCAGTTTCAAGCTGCTGATTGGTTCAGCTGAGAGAATATCTCTGAATCAACCAATCAAATTACTTGAGCTCGAGATTGAGATCTGAGAAAGGTATTTTTATAACCTCTGGCCCAATTTGGTCACGTCTAAAGAGATGTCTACAATGGGCACGAGAAAGAACCAGAGGAGACTCTGGAATGGGTCTCTGTCTGTATCATTGCACTATCCTCCAAAATCTAAAATGACTAATCTCTTCGGGAGGCGTCGCTCATATGGGCAACCGGTAGCGACGATAAATGAACGTAAAACACACACACGCACGAGACAGGCACCGAACCCGCACCACTAGGACGAAGTGCCTATAAAGCATATATTATGACCACGATACCACTGCCTCACCACCACGACCCACACAGAATGTTGCGTACATCACGATAATCCAGTAGTATTAGAGGGGTATGCTCGAATTTCTTCAAAAAATTGTTGTAAACTCAGAATTTCTTCAAACGTTGTACATTGTTAGCTTGAACTATTTGGATGATAATAAATAAATAAATAAAAAATGAAATGTCACCGACTTTGTTTTTTTCATACATGGGCAAATACACGTGGTGGTTTCGTGCATTTTGTACAAGACAATACTAAATAACGTACAACTATCTCAAAATATCAAACCAATCAAATGTTGATGAAATATGCTGCTAAATGAGTTTATTGCAAAGCTATATATATTCTTAATCAAATTTTAATTATTTGCAATTGTTCAGTAAATTTGTGAACTATATTTAATATGACATACATCGTCGTGTGTGTTTCCGCTTTAATTGTTTTGTTTATTTATTAAAAGTTAGGTGGAAAATAGTCTTTGTTTGGATTATTATGTTTATAAATGTTTACACGAGTAGTATATGTATTGTATGTGAATTATATGATTGTATCGACTTTTTATTATTATTAATAATACGTTATTTATGACAAAGAGTTTTATAGTAATAATAATAATAATAATAATAATAATAAGCATGTACTATAACTAGATATACTGTATGAACTGTTTCTGTGACTGCTTGATATATTGTATGAACTGTTTCTGTGACTGCTTGATATATTGTATGAACTGTTTCTGTGACTGCTTGATATATTGTATGAACTGTTTCTGTGACTGCTAGATATACTGTATGAACTGTTCATATGAGACTGCTTGATATATTGTATGAACTGTTTCTGTGACTGCTAGATATACTGTATGAACTGTTCATATGAGACTGCTTGATATATTGTATGAACTGTTTCTGTGACTGCTAGATATACTGTATGAACTGTTCATATGAGACTGCTTGATATATTGTATGAACTGTTTCTGTGACTGCTAGATATACTGTATGAACTGTTCATATGAGACTGCTTGATATATTGTATGAACTGTTTCTGTGACTGCTAGATATACTGTATGAACTGTTCATATGAGACTGCTTGATATATTGTATGAACTGTTTCTGTGACTGCTTGATATATTGTATGAACTGTTTCTGTGACTGCTTGATATATTGTATGAACTGTTCATATGAGACTGCTTGATATATTGTATGAACTGTTCATATGACTGCTTGATATATTGTATGAACTGTTTCTGAGACGGCTTGATATATTGTATGAACTGTTCATATGAGACTGCTTGATATATTGTATGAACTGTTCATATGAGACTGCTTGATATATTGTATGAACTGTTTCTGTGACTGCTTGATATATTGTATGAACTGTTCATATGAGACTGCTTGATATATTGTATGAACTGTTTCTGTGACTGCTTGATATATTGTATGAACTGTTCATATGACTGCTTGATATATTGTAAGAACTGTTTCTGAGACTGCTTGATATATTGTATGAACTGTTCATATGAGACTGCTTGATATATTGTATGAACTGTTCATATGTCTGCTTGATATACTGTATGAACTGTTTCTGAGACTGCTTGATATATTGTATGAACTGTTCATATGTCTGCTTGATATATTGTATGAACTGTTTCTGTGACTGCTTGATATATTGTATGAACTGTTTCTGTGACTGCTTGATATATTGTATGAACTGTTCATATGAGACTGCTTGATATATTGTATGAACTGTTCATATGAGACTGCTTGATATATTGTATGAACTGTTTCTGTGACTGCTTGATATACTGTATGAACTGTTCATATGAGACTGCTAGATATACTATATGAACTGTTTCTGTGACTGCTAGATATACTGTATGGACTGTTTCTGTGACTGCTAGATATACTGTATGAACTGTTCATATGTCTGCTTGATATATTGTATGAACTGTTCATATGTCTGCTTGATATATTGTATGAACTGTTCATATGAGACTGCTAGATATACTGTATGAACTGTTCATATGTCTGCTTGATATATTGTATGTACTGTTCATATGAGACTGCTTGATATATTGTATGAACTGTTCATATGTCTGCTTGATATATTGTATGAACTGTTCATATGAGACTGCTAGATATACTGTATGAACTGTTCATATGTCTGCTTGATATATTGTATGAACTGTTCATATGAGACTGCTTGATATACTGTATGAACTGTTCATATGAGACTGCTTGATATATTGTATGAACTGTTCATATGAGACTGCTTGATATATCTTATGAACTGTTCATATGTCTGCTTGATATATTGTATGAACTGTTCATATGAGACTGCTTGATATATTGTATGAACTGTTTCTGTGACTGCTTGATATACTGTATGAACTGTTCATATGAGACTGCTAGATATACTATATGAACTGTTTCTGTGACTGCTAGATATACTGTATGGACTGTTTCTGTGACTGCTAGATATACTATATGAACTGTTTCTGTGACTGCTAGATATACTATATGAACTGTTTCTGTGACCTCTAGATATACTGTATGAACTGTTTCTGTGACTGCTAGATATACTGTATGAACTGTTCATATGTCTGCTTGGTATATTGTATGAACTGTTCATATGACTGCTTGATATATTGTATGGACTGTTTCTGTGACTGCTAGATATACTGTATGAACTGTTCATATGAGACTGCTTGATATATTGTATGAACTGTTCATATGACTGCTTGATATATTGTATGAACTGTTTCTGTGACCTCTAGATATACTGTATGAACTGTTCATATGACTGCTTGATATAGTGTATGAACTGTTCATATGTCTGCTTGAAATAATGTATGAACTGTTCAAATAACCGCTGGAAATGAAGTGCAAAATAATAATATGTGTACATATACGTAATTGTATGCCTTGTCACTCACTGTATGATATATGTATATAGTCAATGTACATTGATGTATGTTTATAATGTTTTGCTCTCCGAATTTGGAGGAAATAAAAATATCGAATGACTATAATACTATAATTATACAAATTAATGAACGAGTTATGCATATCGTTTGACATAATTAGTTAAAACCGGAAACCGATTAGGAGTTAAATAGTTTTGAAGAAGGTACTCACTTCCTGATCTTTCCATGACTGGACACGCGGATAGAATTCGAACTAACCCTGTTAATACTAATCTCCCTAGCGTATTTACTCCTCCACTTGTCGCTCAGATCTACACAATGTACTCATGTAAACAAACAATGCGGAAGCAATTATGTATAGAGAGATTGCTTGGTGATTTCACCCACAGAGGTTTGGGGTCTGGAAAAATGGTTTCGGCGTCAAACTCACAAAACTAAAAAAACACTATGATACATTATAGTGTTGACATTATACATACATTTTAGGCCATTCCAAGCAAGTTTAAAAGAGACGGGGTGTCACTTTTGATCATGCTTGGAATGGTGTAAAAAGATGTGTAGGTATATAGTGTCAAGCTTATTGGCTGTCCGATCAGCGGCGCGGTGGTTAGCGCGCTCGCCCTCGGACCGGGAAGCATGTGAGATGGTACGGTGGTCGCCAGATCGGACAAGCGCGTTTTCTCCGGGGACTCCGGTTTCCTCCCACACGAATGACCGCATTTACGCTTTCATCCGAGCCAATGAGAGCGATTAATATAAGTTGTTAAAGCTTGTTTCGCAATCGTTGTAAAATAAATAGGTTTAAACTTAAATGTTCTTAAAACAAACAAATAACCAAACAAATGCGTTTTAGTTTTGTGGTTTTGAACCGGAAAACATTTGTCCAGATCCCAAGCGTCTGTGATTTCATCATTGAGGGCGTGCAAGTTTAGGTTACGGTTTGGATTAGGATTCGTCTTTTGTATGTTTGGTTCTTATATGCGGCTGTTAGTGTTCATGCGTGCAGGTTCGATCCCCCGTCTGACCCTAATAAAATTAACTTTCAGCTGGGACGTTAAACCGAGGTCTCGTGTCGGTGCTTTACATCGTGCACGTAAAAGAACCAGAGAACTCTGTAATGGGTCTCTGTCTGTATCATTGCACTATCCTCCAACAATCTAAAATTACTAATCTCGTCAGGAGGCGTCGCTCATATGGGCAACCGGTAGCGACGATAAATAAACGTAAAACACACACACATGCGTGCTCACTACTTGTAGATTCACCGCACACTCTCAATAATTAAATGCTTGCCATATAAACGACGACACGTTGGTACTGTCGCGAATGTATTGGAAACGAGGCGTAATGGCAGTCAAAATTGGAACTATATAATGATTTACGTGTGACATCAGCTTTTAATAGAAGTCGTCTGCAGTCAATATATCCGAGCAAATAAAAAAGCCACCGTTCTCTGACAAGAAAATAATAAGAGGACATTTGTTTGTTTCAGTGAATGATCGAATTATATTTCACGGAATGAACATTGAAAGACGGATCTGTAGTCCAGTGGGTAACACGTTGGACTGGTAATCCAGGGATCGCATGTTCGATCCCCCGTCTGACCCTAATACCTAATACCTAATCATTTGAACAGTCTTTCAGATGGGACTTTAAACCGAGGTCTCGTGTCGGTGTTTTACACCGTGCACGTAAAAGAACCAGAGGAGACCCTGGAATGGGTCTCTGTCTGTATCACTGCACTATCGCCCAAACATCTAAAATGACTAATCTCTTCAGGAGGTGTAGCTCATATTGGCAACCGGTAGCGACGATAAATAAACGTAAACGAATTATCACCACTAGTGGCACTAGCCATGGTGATACTAGCTGTTTTTGTTCATGAGTGAAATATTATTCGATCATTAACTAAATGCTCTTTTTATTTTATTCTGATGACTATAAATGATGTCATAAAAGGCATTTAAATTCCACGTTGCTTCTTCTCACCGTCGTAGCGATGGATTCCATCAGGAATGAGGTCTCGAGAGTGATTAATATAAGTTGCAAGAACTTGTTTCGCAATCGAGCTAAAATAAATTTCTATAAAGTAAACTAAAAACGAAACAGAAGTAATAACATGCAGGACGTCGCTGACACAAATCAGACGACACAACTCAATGCACGTCACTAACACACAGCTTACAGGGCACTGCAATGGGCAGCTGCTCATAATGTGCACAACTGAGCTCCGGTATATAGTACCTCGTTAATGCAGTGTTAAGTGCGAGACGTACAGTACCACATGTCAAACATCCCATGTAAAAATACTTCAGCTTCAATGTTCAATGTAAACATCTTTAATTTTCTATGTAAACATTTTCCAATGTGCAATGGAAACATGTGTAATGTAAATATCTTCAATGTTCAATGTAGACATGGGCAATGTACAATATCTTCAATGTTCAATGTAAACATGTGCAATGTACAATATCTTCAATGTAAACATGTGCAATGTAAATATCTTCAATACATGTGCAATGTAAATATCTTCAATGTAAATATGTGCAATGTAAATATCTTCAATGTTCAATGTAAACATGTGCAATGTAAATACTTCTATGTAAATATGTGCAATGTAAATATCTTCTATGTAAATATGTGCAATGTAAATATCTTCAATGTAAACATGTGCAATGTAAATATCTTCAATGTAAATATCTTCAATGTAAACATGTGCAATATAAAAAATGTTGCATAGTGTTAATGTGGCTCACCTTTAATGCTTACCTAAAATAAAACAACTTCAATGTAAAATGTGTCATGTTCAATGTCAAATGTGTCATGTTCAATGTAAATTGTGTCAACTTCAAAAATGTAAATTGTGTCAACTTCAATGTACAATGTTAAAATGCAGACGCGATCATAATTATTCGATATGTTCAATTGTAAATTTGTCATCGTGTGGATGTCCAATTAAATGTAAAATGTTAAAATAAATGTCTACACATTCAACATATAACAGAAAAACATAATTCTTACTTATAACATTATCCACCGACTGGAATACATCAATTTAGACATCCCAATTAATTCGTTTCCACGAGCACATTTGTGAATCGTTTTCTATACAGATTGCGTATCATATAACATGTTATCAGACTGTATCAGCGAGAACATGATTATCCATAGTGCATCAAGAATTGAGACATACTGATATTGATGAAAGATGAACAGGTGGAGACGTACCTGCATACATATATCAGTTAGACCAGTTTATTACCTGCATTATACCGTTAATGATGAGCTCGTTGCCATGTGTACGTCAAATCGAACCAAAACTAAATAAATTCTAAATAATTATTTTTGAAATAAATAGTATTAACTTATATTTGTTTCTTTTAAGCAACACCAATAGCTATGGGAATATGGCGACTCTCTATCTCCCCTCCTTCCCTACCTCTCCCTCCCCCTCTCTCTCTCTCTCTTTCTTCCTTCTCTTCCCTCTGTCCTCTCTCTCTCCTCTCTCTCCTCTCCTCTCTCCTCTCTATCCTCGCTCTCTTTCCACTCTCATCGCTCTCTCTCTCCTTTCTCTCCTCTCTCTCCTCTCCCCTCTCCCCCCTCTCTCTCTCTCTCTTCTCACCCCTCTCTCCTCTCTTTCCCTCGCTCTCTTTCCTCTATCTCCTCTCCCCTCTCTCTCTCTCCTATCTCTCCTCTCTCTCCTTGCTCCCCTCTCTCTCTCTCTCTCTCTCTCTCTCTTCTCACCCCTCTCTCCTCTCTTTCCTCGCTCTCTTTCCTCTATCTCCTCTCTCTCCCCTCCTCTCTCTCCAGCTGTTATTGATGTGTGAAATCCCCGGGTTCCACTCCGAGCAATAGTTCAGGTACGGACCCTGATCGAACCACCGACCGTCCAGTGGGATCGAACCTACAGCGGGTGAGGGGCAAGTGATTTGAAGTCAACCACCTTAACCACTAGGCCACGGCGGCCCCAGTTATTGACATATACTTGACTTACAATATGCTTTACATATGATGAACAGTACAGGAGCTATATATAGGCTAAGTTGGGTTTCCAGCCCGCACTACTACGGCCACGTGCCCTAGCAATACAAATCGTTCCACTATATACACAGAACCCAGAATCATCGCGTTCGGTTTCCGCGAGTAAGCTCTACCAGGTATTTGGTCGGGGGTCTTATATATAATATAAACAAATACATGTATATATATGAGAGAATGAAATGTATGCCAAACCTGTAGTGGACCATACTATATCAACTCAGGACACACAAACCAGACCTCTACCCGACCTCAACCCGACTACTACCCGACCTCAACCCGACTACTACCCGATCAAGTATTATCAGACACGATCGCAGCACGATAGAGCTGTGTTGCAATTATTATTTTACTTCATTGGGAGAGGAAAACATGAAACTAAGCAAAGAAATTCGTTATAGTATTCAGGGTTTCTTGCAAAATTTGACAACTAAGATAATGAATTTGGAAGGTGAACAGAATCCAGATTGAATCCGGATTGAATATCAGCCAATTACCTTTCAACATGAGTTGGGCTGTCATCGTGTTCCACCGATTGTTTAGGCGCTATATTGCTGTATGTCAAAACAACCATTGCACTGTATAATTGTTCAGTAAATCTACTATCCTTTGAGCATACAACAATTGCCAATCCAGCCATTGTTGAACAGCGAACAGGTGCTTGGTCAATTAATCTACAATCCAGCCATTGTTGAACAGCGAACAGGTGCTTGGTCAATTAATCTACAATCCAGCCATTGTTGAACAGCGAACAGGTGCTTGGTCAATTAATCTACAATCCAGCCATTGTGGAACAGCGAACAGGTGCTGGGTCAATTAATCTACAATCCAGCCATTGTTGAACAGCGAACAGGTGCTTGGTCAACAATTAATCTACAATCCAGCCATTGTTGAACAGCGAACAGGTGCTTGGTCAATTAATCTACAATTCAGCCATTGTTGAACAGCGAACAGGTGCTTGGTCAATTAATCTACAATCCAGCCTGTGTTGAACAGCGAACATGTGCTTGGTCAATTAATCTACAATCCAGCCATTGTTGAACAGCGAACAGGTGCTTGGTCAATTAATCTACAATCCAGCCTGTGTTGAACAGCGAACAGGTGCTTGGTCAACAATTAATCTACAATCCAGCCATTGTTGAACAGCGAACAGGTGCTTGGTCAATTAATCTACAATCCAGCCATTGTTGAACAGCGAACAGGTGCTTGGTCAATTAATCTACAATCCAGCCATTGTTGAACAGCGAACAGGTGCTTGGTCAACAATTAATCTACAATCCAGCCATTGTTGAACAGCGAACAGGTGCTTGGTCAATTAATCTACAATCCAGCCATTGTTGAACAGCGAACAAGTGCTTGGTCAACAATTAATCTACAATCCAGCCATTGTTGAACAGCGAACAGGTGCTTGGTCAATTAATCTACAATCCAGCCATTGTTGAACAGCGAACAGGTGCTTGGTCAACAATTAATCTACAATCCAGCCATTGTTGAACAGCGAACAGGTGCTTGGTCAATTAATCTACAATCCAGCCATTGTTGAACAGCGAACAGGTGCTTGGTCAACAATTAATCTACAATCCAGCCATTGTTGAACAGCGAACAGGTGCTTGGTCAATTAATCTACAATCCAGCCATTGTTGAACAGCGAACAGGTGCTTGGTCAACAATTAATCTACAATCCAGCCATTGTTGAACAGCGAACAGGTGCTTGGTCAATTCATCTACAGTCAAGCCTGTGTTAGTGATCACATCTATTAAGCAGCTAGCCTGTATTTAAGCAACAAGTTATAACATTCCTAATTTTAACAGACGGATCTATAGCCCAGTGGTAGCACGCTGGACTGGTAAGTCAGGGATCGCAGGTTCGATCCCCCGTCTGACCCTAATAAAATTAACAGTCTTTCAGATGGAACGTTAACCCCCCCCCCCGAACATTTTGAAAGCTAGATGGCGTGAAACGCAATTTTACCTGTATTCTGGGCAATCATCATCATCAATCCTCTTCACCCCGGTTGGGGTATAGGGCCTTCACCACTGCTCTCCACTTGGACCGGTCCGTTGCTGCTGCTTTGGCTTCCCCCAAGGACATCCTGCTTCGGCGCAGCTCACTGTCCAGAGTCCTTCGCCATGTCGTAACTGGTCGACCTCTTTTCCGTGTGCCCTGTGGATTCCAATCCAGTGCTTGGCGTGCTATGTTGGGCTGGTCTCGTCGTAGAGTGTGCCCTATCCACCGCCACTTCCTCTGTGTGATAGAGTCTGTGATGGGGTCCTGTCTTGTTTGCCGCCACAACTCCTGGTTGGTGATCTTTTCTGGCCATCTATTTTATATCTATCCATCTCTCTGGACACCTGAGCCGCTTTTCCCGTTTCGTATAGTGTTCTTACATTCCAAAATCCGATCCGTGAGACGTTCTTAGGGGAGAGAAGATTTGTCCACAGATTGCTCTGTTTCATACGCTCTCCTCTTGGTCGATACCGTAAATCCTCCGTAGTAGTTGCTGTAGTGTTGGTTTCTGTAGCGAGTTGTTGTTTTACGCGGTAGGGGTGCTGGCCCTACGCACAACCTTCCTCCATTCTCAGTCGGGCTTAGGACCGTCCATGGCGGAGTTATTTTGGGCAATGACGGAGCGGATAATACGACATAATTATTTGATTTTAATAGATGGTCTGAAACGCCACTACCTCGTCCTGTAATCTTGAGAATGTTCGGACATATATGTAGAAATTTCCAAACCACCGCTTGTGTTAATGAGAATGTTTAGCCAGGTATATATTGATTGCCGTTACATGGATAATAGACGTCCAAACATTTTCAGATATCATAAATTACGTGTACGTCCGCCATGAAAACTATTCAAAAACAAATGGTGTAAAAAGTGCAAGGGGAACTAACCTTTAACGAAGAATGCCAACTTGTTCGACTCGTCTTTCACGGTAAACTCGATGAACTCGAGTCATCCGCCATTCCATCAACGTTTAAACGTGTACAGAGTTAAGAAACGACAGCAAATAGCGAAAGTTCCGAGAAAGCCTCTTATTAACAGTCTTTCAGATGGGACGTTAAACCGAGGTCTCGTGTCGGTGCTTTACACCGTGCACGTAAAAGAACCAGAGGAGACTCTGGAATGGGTCTCTTTTCTGTATCATTGCACTATCCTCCAAAAATCTAAAATGACTAATTAATATCTTCAGGAGACGTCGCTCATATGGGCAACCGGTATCGACGATAAATAAACGTAAAGCACACACACATTCCTAATGTGGACATTTGTTCGACAATTAACCTGTATTGAGCAGCCCTCTTGACTAAGCAACCATTTTTCATCACCCCATTGTCTGGCTGCTTAAGATAGGTTTGATTGTATATAATTATGTTCATTTCCTATTTCTGAAATACGTGTCTAGCAATCAGTTATAAAATTTTAAAATCATTCTCTCCATGTCACTAATAACTGTGTGCTATAGGTAAGTAGAGAATGCTTTAATAATACATAAATTAAACGAAAATTTTATTAATATAACGAAATTAATAGTTAGTTTCGTGCATGGATACCATCATCGAATTACTCAAACTGCCTAGGAATTTGTTACCGATATCTAGTCTTGAAGATTGGCCTCCCCTCGGTCACGTGACGTGTCCAGATCTATGTTCAATACCCATTCGCAATCCACTGTGATCTCTTACCGACCTTGCTAACACCAGTATCACGTGACGTGTCCAGATCTATGTTCAATACCCACTCGCAATCCACTGTGATCTCTTACCGACCTTGCTAACACCAGTATCACGTGACGTGTCCAGATCTATGTTCAATACCCACTCGCAATCCACTGTGATCTCTTACCGACCTTGCTAACACCAGTATCACGTGACGTGTCCAGATCTATGTTCAATACCCACTCACACTCCACTGTGATCTCTTACTGACCTTGTTAACATCAGTATCAAGTATCATATCCGTGTTCAGTACCAACTCACTACTCGTCTCTCTATGACAGTATTAGCTTCTTTTCCATGTGAAATGTCTAGATCTATGTTCAGTACCAACTCACTACTCATCTCTCTGTGACACTGCTATCTTCTTTTTCGTGTGAACTGTCTAGATCTATGTTCAGTACCAACTCACTACTCATCTCTCTATGGCATTGCTATCTTCTTTGTCATGTGAAATGTCTAGATCTGCGTTCAGTACCAACTCACTACTCATCTCTATATGGCATTGCTATCTTCTGTTCCATGTGAAATGTCTAGATCTGCGTTCAGTACCAACTCACTACTCATCTCTATATGGCATTGTTATCTTTTTGTTCATGTGAAATGTCTAGATTTGTGTTCAGTACCAACTCACTACTCATCTCTCTGTGACACTGCTATCTTCTTTTTCATGTGAAATGTCTAGATGTATGTTCAGTACCAACTCACTACTCATCTCTCTATGGCATTGATATCTTCTTTTTCATGTGAAATGTCTAGATGTATGTTCAGTACCAACTCACTACTCATCTCTCTGTGACACTGCTATCTTCTTTCTCATGTGAAATGTCTAAATGTATGTTCAGTACCAACTCACTACTCACCTCTCTATGACATTGCTATCTTCTTTTTCATGTGAAATGTCTAGATGTATGTTCAGTACCAACTCACTACTCACCTCTCTATGGCATTGCTATCTTCTTTTTCATGTGAAATGTCTAGATCTATGTTCAGTACCAACTCACTACTCATCTCTCTATGGCATTGCTATCTCCTTTTTCATGTGAAATGTCTAGATCTATGTTCAGTACCAACTCACTACTCATCTCTCTATGGCATTGCTATCTCCTTTTCCATGCGAAATGTCTATATCTATGTTCAGTACCAACTCACTACTCATCTCTCTATGGCATTGCTATCTTCTTTTTCATACGAATGTATGCAATCGATGCCAACCATCTGACGAAAACCCGTTTTACAACGTTCTCGGTCATAGATACCACTCTCTTGTAACTAATGCTGACAAGCATTCACTCAAATTTAATATCACTCTTATGCATCTGATACACCCAAATTCCACTACATTACCGACCTTTACTTCAGCATCTTCTCTTCTACCAATCTCGTATCTAGGGGATTTCTCGGAACTATGTATCACACCATTGCCTGGTGACACTTCAACCACAAGTCATTGCATTGCATAGTATTCAAATATAACAGTGTTCGTTTTATTTGATCTCGGGCGTGATGACTAGTTCGTAGCCTGTGGTTATTATATATTTTATCGAGTACTTGATGACTCGTGTTTCATATTGCGTCTGCTGGTATTATATTATTTTATCGCGCCCTTGATGACTCGTGTTTCATATTCTGTCATTGTAATCTATTATTCACCTTTATGATTCTCTGGCATTAATATTATACCCATTTATAAGATGCAATGCTGCACCCAAGGGAATTTAGCGGAATGAATTCCTGACGATTTGAACATAACGAAAAGAGAAATAAATATGACGTGATGATTTCTCTATTAATATAACATAAGATAAACCGTTTCCAGCTGAATACTTTATTCACATTGTAAACAGTTTCCAGGTGCTCTGTACGTACATCCATAGACACAACAGACTGGTGAAAGATTCATAGTGTGTGCTTGATTGTATAGGAATCGTAAAGCTGTAAAGTATACTTATGGGCTCTAAAAACGTGTGACGCTTATCTCAGGTTGATTTTATTACACGAAAACGTTACAAGAATGACTATAACAAATACATATAACATATCGTTAACACAACACACACACATTTACCCCGTGAACATATTCTACAATACACTGAATGACTTTAAAAATACATCGTGTGTGTGTTTTACGTTTATTTATCGTCGCTACCGGTTGCCCATATGAGCGACGCCTCCTGAAGAGATTAGTAATTTTAGATTTTTGGAGGATAGTGCATGATACAGACAGAGACCCATTACAGAGTATCATCTGGTTCTTTTACGTGCAAGATGTAGACCACCGACACGAGACCTCGGTTTAACGTCCCATCTGATTACCAGTCCAGCGTTTTACCACTAGGCTACAGATCCGTCTGAACACATCACTTTTGTCGGGGGTATATATACTGATGATGTGGGTCACGTGATAATATAGTGTATGTCATATACAGCAAAACACCTATCCTATCCTATCGGTGCGTTTTTAAAGTCGGTAAGTATACACTTATAAACTACTGACTGCTGAAAGATTCATAATGCACGTTGGTTTTTATAGAGACCATAAAGCTGTAAAACTATGTAACATTGCCAACACATATCCGCAGCATGTCTTGTCACTTACCACACACGTTTGGTTCGGCGGTAATGTGCTTTAAAGAAACGAGCCAATCGTCCAGTTGTTCCGACAAGTTGGACTACAGACGGATCTGTAGTCCAGTGGTAATACGCTGGACTGGTAATCCAGGGATCGCAGGTTCGATCCCTCGTCTGACCCTAATAAAATTAACAAGTCTTTCAGATGTGACGTTAAACCGAGGTATCGTGTCGGTGCTGTACACCGTGCACGTAAAATAACCAGAGGAGACTCTGGAATGGGTCTCTGTCTGTATCATTCCACTATCCTCCAAACATCTAAAATGACTAATCTCTTCAGGAGGCGTTGCTCATATGGGCAACCGGTAGCGACGATAAATAAATGTAAAACGTACGCACGCACGCACGTACTCACGCACGCACACACGCACGTACACACGCACGCACACACACACATGTTGGACTGCAAATACAGGGGTCGTGAGTACGATCACCTCGGCCATTAGTATACCAGTGCTTCGCCAAGTAATATATATATATATATAAGAACAGCTAAACGCAATTTCGACAGAGATTCTTGGGCGTATTTGTTTAAGTAATGAATTGCGGGTTAATAGCTTCCATCCGGGTATATATGAACTACATTGGGTGTGTTTACTGTGTGTGGATGCCTCGTTATATCATGGATAGTTTGTATGTACATGTATCTCATATGATCATGTTTATACAGGTCCGTAGCTAGGGGGTCGGAGCGAACCCCCCCCCCCCATAATTCCTCGAGGTCCACTTGTTCATGCACTCTATCAGAATGTTTACACAGTTACTATAATTATATTGATGCAAGCAACACCTGGAATAAGAGGCTTTCTCTGAAATTTCGCTATTTGCTGTCACTTTTTAACTCTGTACACGTTTAAACATTGATGGAATGGCGGACGACTCGAGTTCACCAGGTTTACCGTGAAAGACGAGTCGAACAAGTTGACATGCTTCCTTAAAGGTTAGTCCCCTTGCACTTTTTACACCATTTGTTTTTGAATAGTTTTCATGGCGGACGTACACGTAATTTATGATATCTGAAAATGTTTGGAGGTCTATTATCCATGTAACGGCAATCAACATATACTTGGCTAAACATTCTCATTAACACAAGCGGTGGTTTGGAAATTTCTACATATATGTCCGAACATTCTCGAGAATACAGGAAGTGGCGTTTCAGACCATCTATTAATTAAAATCAATGCCGTATTATCCGCTCCGTCATTGCCCAGAATACAGGTAAAATTGCGTTTCAGACCATCTAGCTTTCAAAATGTTCGGGGGAGGCATGACCCCGGGACCCCTAGCCCTTCTGGACCTCGAAACGATCGCCCCATAAAAAGAGCTGGCTACAGGCCTGTTATATGAAATGAGAGAAACACAACTTGAATTGAATTAAGATAGCATGGATGGGTTTTAATTAGCGATGACATGTGTGTATTGAACCTTAAATAATAACAACCTTAAATAGACATTAATTTATATATAATCACATTACTTATGACTTGTGCCTGGAATCGCAGTTCTAGGCCAATCATTAATCTCTATTTGCTTTTGAACGGTTTGTTTCTGGAGACTTAGTATTAATGATAAAACACATTTGTGGATTTCAAAATAAAACATTGCATGTAATACAAGATATGACACGTGTGTAATTTTTCTTTTTCTTTTAGCGGATTTTTATCAATGTTTTTCAAAGTCTTCTGACAGTTAGGTGACTTTATATGGTTTCTATTTCAGAAGAGTGATAGACACTGCGATTTCGCTATGTTGGCTTCCAGCTTGTTAATTCCTCTATTTGAAATTCCGACATGATTGATTTGTATCATATGGTTTTTTGTATTAATGTTGGGGGTTTAAAGTCGCACCAACAGCTTAGGGCATGTGGCGACGCTACAGATGTTATCGATGAATGAAACCACCGGGTTCCACTCCGGGCAGTATTACAGGTACGACGTCCACCCGGATCGAACCACCGACCATCTATATAGCTTCCTTACATGAAATAATTCGACCCCCATTGGGGATCGAACCTACAGCGGGTGAGGGGCTATTATTGGTGGAGGAAGACACTTGGTGCCGGATCATCTCCAGACTCTAATTGATTCGTCATTGTCCAGAGACACACGCTTCCGCCATGGTTCATGAATATCAGTTGGTAACATTTTGCGCAATTCTGCTAACAGTAAAAACAAATGATAGCGCAGTGATAGCGCGTTCACTTCAGATGCGAATGGCCCGGAGTTCGAACCCCGTTATGAAAATGCCCCTAGGCAAGGCATTTAAATTCCACTTTGCTTCTTCTCTCCGCTCGACTATACACCACGAGTGTAACTGCAATGAGTTCGTGTGTCCGCTCGTCTATGCACCATGAGTGTAACAGTAAGTAGTGCGTGTGTCCGCTCGTCTATACACCACTAGTGTAACTGCAAGTAGTGTGTGTGTGTACGCTCGTCTATGCACCACGAGTGTAACTGTAAGTAGTATGTGTGTCCGCTCGTCTATTCACCACGAGTGTAACTGTAAGTAGTGTGTGTGTCCGCTCGTCTATGCACCATGAGTGTAACAGTAAGTAGTGCGTGTGTCCGCTCGTCTATACACCACTAGTGTAACTGCAAGTAGTGTGTGTGTGTACGCTCGTCTATACACCACTAGTGTAACTGCAAGTAGTGTGTGTGTGTACGCTCGTCTATGCACCACGAGTGTAACTGTAAGTAGTATGTGTGTCCGCTCGTCTATTCACCACGAGTGTAACTGTAAGTAGTGTGTGTGTCCGCTCGTCTATACACCACTAGTGTAACTGCAAGTAGTGCGTGTGTGTGTGTCCGCTCGTCTATACACCACGAGTATAACTGCAAGTAGTGCGTGTGTGTGTCCGCTCGTCTATACACCACTAGTGTAACTGCAAGTAGTGCGTGTGTGTGTCCGCTCGTCTATACACCACTAGTGTAACTGCAAGTAGTGCGTGTGTGTGTCCGCTCGTCTATACACCACTAGTGTAACTGCAAGTAGTGCGTGTGTGTGTGTCCACTCGTCTATACACCACGAGTGTAACTGTAAGTAGTGTGTGCGTGTGTCCGCTCGTCTATACACCACTAGTGTAACTGCAAGTAGTGCGTGTGTCCGCTCGTCTATACATCACGAGTGTAACTGTAAGTAGTATGTGTGTCCTCTCGTCTATACACCACGAGTGTAACTGTAAGTAGTGTGTGCGTGTGTCCGCTCGTCTATACACCACGAGTGTAACTGTAAGTAGTATGTGTGTCCGCTCGTCTATACATCACTAGTGTAACTGTAAGTAGTATGTGTGTCCGCTCGTCTATACACCACGAGTGTAACTGTAAGTAGTGTGTGTGTCCGCTCGTCTATACATCACTAGTGTAACTGTAAGTAGTGTGCGTGTCCGCTCGTCTATGCATCACGAGTGTAACTGCAAGTAGTATGTGTGTCCGCTCGTCTATACACCACGAGTGTAACTGTAAGTAGTGTGCATGTCCGCTCGTCTATACACCACGAGTGTAACTGTAAGTAGTATGCGTGTCCGCTCGTCTATACACCACGAGTGTAAATGTAAGTAGTGTGTGTGTCCGCTCGTCTATACACCACGAGTGTAACTGTAAGTAGTGTGTGTGTCCGCTCGTCTATACACCACGAGTGTAACTGTAAGTAGTGTGCGTGTCCGCTCGTCTATACATCACGAGTGTAACTGTAAGTAGTGTGCGTGTCCGCTCGTCTATACACCACGAGTGTAACTGTAAGTAGTGTGCGTGTCCGCTCGTCTATACATCACGAGTGTAACTGTAAGTAGTGTGTGTGTCCGCTCGTCTATACACCACTAGTGTAACTGTAAGTAGTATGTGTGTCCGCTCGTCTATACACCACGAGTGTAACTGTAAGTAGTGTGTGTGTCCGCTCGTCTATGCACCACGAGTGTAACTGTAAGTAGTGTGCGTGCCCGCTCGTCTATACATCACTAGTGTAACTGTAAGTATTATGTGTGTCCGCTCGTCTATACACCACGAGTGTAACTGTAAGTAGTGTGTGTGTCCGCTCGTCTATACACCACAGTGTAACTGTACGTAGTGTGCGTGTCCGCTCGTCTGTGCATCACTAGTGTAACTGTAAGTAGTGTGTGTGTCCGCTCGTCTATACACCACGAGTGTAACTGTAAGTAGTGCGTGTGTCCGCTCGTCTATACACCACGAGTGTAACTGCAAGTAGTATGTGTGTCCGCTCGTCTATACATCACGAGTGTAACTGCAAGTAGTATGTGTGTCCGCTCGTCTATACACCACGAGTGTAACTGTAAGTAGTGTGTGTGTCCGCTCGTCTATACATCACGAGTGTAACTGCAAGTAGTATGTGTGTCCGCTCGTCTATACACCACGAGTGTAACTGTAAGTAGTATGTGTGTCCGCTCGTCTATACATCACTAGTGTAACTGTAAGTAGTATGTGTGTCCGCTCGTCTATACATCACTAGTGTAACTGTAAGTAGTATGTGTGTCCGCTCGTCTATACACCACGAGTGTAACTGTAAGTAGTGTGTGTGTCCGCTCGTCTATACATCACTAGTGTAACTGTAAGTAGTGTGCGTGTCCGCTCGTCTATACACCACGAGTGTAACTGTAAGTAGTGTTTGTGTCCGCTCGTCTATACACCACGAGTGTAACTGTAAGTAGTGTGCGTGTCCGCTCGTCTATACACCACGAGTGTAACTGCAAGTAGTATGTGTGTCCGCTCGTCTAGCATCACGAGTGTAACTGTAAGTAGTGTGTGTGTCCGCTCGTCTATACACCACGAGTGTAACTGCAAGTAGTATGTGTGTCCGCTCGTCTATACATCACGAGTGTAACTGTAAGTAGTATGTGTGTGCGCTCGTCTATACACCACGAGTGTAACTGTAAGTAGTGTGCGTGTCCGCTCGTCTATACATCACTAGTGTAACTGCAAGTAGTATGTGTGTCCGCTCGTCTATACACCACGAATGTAACTGTAAGAAGTGTGTGTGTCCGCTCGTCTATGCACCACGAGTGTAACTGTAAGTAGTATGTGTGTCCGCTCGTCTATACACCACGAGTGTAACAAGTATGTGTGTGTCGTCGTCTATACACCACGAGTGTAACTGTAAGTAGTGTGTGTGTCCGCTCGTCTATACACCACGAGTGTAACTGTAAGTAGTGTGCGTGTCCGCTCGTCTATACATCACGAGTGTAACTGTAAGTAGTGTGTGTGTCCGCTCGTCTATACACCACGAGTGTAACTGTAAGTAGTGCGTGTGTCCGCTCGTCTATACACCACGAGTGTAACTGCAAGTAGTATGTGTATCCGCTCGTCTATACACCACTAGTGTAACTGTAAGTAGTATGTGTGTCCGCTCGTCTATACACCACGAGTGTAACTGTAAGTAGTGTGCGTGTCCGCTCGTCTATACACCACTAGTGTAACTGTAAGTAGTGTGAGTGTCCGCTCGTCTATACATCACGAGTGTAACTGTAAGTAGTGTGCGTGTCCGCTCGTCTATACACCACTAGTGTAACTGCAAGTAGTATGTGTGTCCGCTCGTCTATACATCACGAGTGTAACTGTAAGTAGTATGTGTGTCCGTTCGTCTATACACCACGAGTGTAACTGTAAGTAGTGTGCGTGTCCGCTCGTCTATACACCACTAGTGTAACTGTAAGTAGTATGTGTGTCCGCTCGTCTATACATCACGAGTGTAACTGTAAGTAGTGTGCGTGTCCGCTCGTCTATACACCACGAGTGTAACTGTAAGTAGTGTGTGTGTCCGCTCGTCTATTCACCACGAGTGTAACTGTAAGTAGTGTGTGTGTCCGCTCGTCTATACACCAAGAGTGTAACTGTAAGTAGTGTGCGTGTCCGCTCGTCTATACACCACGAGTGTAACTGCAAGTAGTGCGTGTATGTCCACTCGTCTATACACCACGAGTGTAACTGCAAGTAGTGCGTGTATGTCCACTCGTCTATACACCACGAGTGTAACTGTAAGTAGTATGCGTGTCCGCTCGTCTATACACCACGAGTGTAACTGTAAGTAGTGTGCGTGTCCGCTCGTCTATACATCACTAGTGTAACTGTAAGTTGTATGTGTGTCCGCTCGTCTATACACCACGAGTGTAACTGTAAGTAGTGTGTGTGTCCGCTCGTCTATACACCACGAGTGTAACTGTAAGTAGTGTGCGTGTCCGCTCGTCTATGCATCACTAGTGTAACTGTAAGTAGTGTGTGTGTCCACTCGTCTATACACCACGAGTGTAACTGTAAGTAGTGCGTGTGTCCGCTCGTCTATACACCACGAGTGTAACTGCAAGTAGTATGTGTATCCGCTCGTCTATTCACCACGAGTGTAACTGTAAGTAGTGTGTGTGCGTGTCCGCTCGTCTATACACCACGAGTGTAACTGTAAGTAGTGTGTGTGTCCGCTCGTCTATACACCACGAGTGTAACTGTAAGTAGTGTGTGTGTCCGCTCGTCTATACACCACGAGTGTAATTGTAAGTAGTGTGTGTGTGTGTGTGTGTGTCCGCTCGTCTATACACAACGAGTGTAACTGTAAGTAGTGTGCGTGTCCGCTCATCTATACACCACGAGTGTAACTGTAA
>CM026404.1:23727114-23820874 GCA_014843695.1 Archivesica marissinica
AGAAATGCAGTTCTGTAGGCCTACATAGCAATCAATTACCGATGCGTGCCGTTGTCTAATGTTATTAAAACTTGTGGCCCAAACAATTTGTATTTTCATGCTTTGTATTGTATCTGTATCATATATTTACTATTGATTTACAATAACATATGATTAAACTGAAACCTTCCCGACAGTATGTTGAAGACACTGCGACAACAATACGCGCATGCGCACTAAGACACTTGATTATATTGTTAATACAATGACTGTAGAATTTCAGATTCAGTGCAGACGGATATGTAATACAGTGGTAACACGCTGGACTGATAATCCAGGGATCGCAGATTCGATCCCCCGTCTGACCCTAATAAAATTGATAGTCTTTCAGATGGGACTTTAAACCGCGATCTCGTCCACGTAAAAGAACCAGAAGAGACTCTGGAATTGTCTGTATCATTGTACTATTCTCCAAAAATCTAAAATTACTAATCCCTTCAGGAGGCATCGCTCATATGGGCAACCGGTAGCGACGATAAATAAACGCAGACCACACACTCAGATTCAGTCAAAACGATTACCAGTTGAACGCGTAAAATTGATAAAAATATTTAGAGAATTTCCAGATGTAAGAATATTGCTTCATACATCGGTGGACACCAGAGTCGAACAACGTACTTTAGGCAGTGCAGCTATGAAAGTATCCTACAGGCGCGGCGCTAGGAATTTCTGGAGGGGGTTCGATGCAAGTGCGACGGCCCATAGGGCAGGAGCCCGCTAGGGGGGTCAGGGGGCATGCTCCCCCTGAAATTTGTTTAATCTGGAAGCTCTGAAATGGCATTTCCTGCATTCTAGAGCTCAAAATGTATGGTAAAACAGATGGCAGGAACAAGCATCAGCAGCTTCACAACTCTCTGTGAAAGTTTGTTAAATCGTGTATCCATCTCACTGATGATGCAGTCAAGACGTGGAATGGCAACTGTACGGCGATAATATTCTTCTGGCGTATCAGCGGGCTGATTTTGACGATGGATCTGGCGTTTGGCAATGCGTGGCAAAGACGGATCAACGTTTAGTTTCTCTGCGATGCGTTCGGCTTGTTTGTAGATCTTTTTGAAACCTTCTTCAACGTTGTCACGTGTCGCTTTCATATCAGACGCGGTTTCATCAATCAACTGGTAAGCTTTTACAATGTCTATTGTTCGACCCTGAATGTAGACGGTAACACCGTGACGAGGGTGCAACAGGTAATACAGCGACACCAGACCAATAATAAATCCGAAATCCGTCACAGCTTTAACGTGAGCAATTGCATCTTTCTTTGATTCCGAGTCCCAGCCTTCCGTAATCGCCTTATCAAAATCATCCATGTCCGGGTGAGTACCACTGATGATATCAAAGCACTCTACCAGGAATGGTAGGGCCAGGTAGAAATGCTCATAAGCGGTATCGCGCTCCGACCAACGGGTCTTGCACATGCCAATTATCACTTTTCTAGTGGTGGCATTGTGAACGTGACGTTTTTCCGCTATCATTTCTATGAGCCTTTCCCGTTTTGGAGAGTAGTTGAAGAAGATAGCTACATCCTTCATGGTAGCAATCACATGCTGTATGTTATTAGCTTTACAGCTAGCGGCAATGGAAATATTAAGAATATGTCCATTGCAATGGGTATATGGAGCATTTGGTGTATGTTGTGAAATGATTCCAGATACGCCTTTCTTTTCGCTAGACATGTTTGAGGCACCATCATAACACTGCCCCTGAAGCTGATGAATATCCAAACCAACGTTTTTATGGAACTCCAGGATGGCATTAGCGATAGCTTCGCCAGTAATTCTATGAACTCAACGAACTCCTCTCGTATCTGTTTCTCTGCGTCTGCAAAGCGATAGCAAACTGATAGAATTTCATCATTGCTTGATGTTACCTCATCCACCATTACAGTGTGAAACCCTGATTTCTTAATCTCTGTAATAATATCTGCTTGGATGATGGAGTGGCCAATCAAATGAATCATCTCATTTTGCGACTGGTGATGATGATATGAAGCATTCCTTGAGATGGGTTTCATCATATGATCGTACACCATTAACTGAAAAAGGGGGTTCGTTCGCACCCCCGCACCCCCCTGGCGCCGCCCCTGTCCTAGTACCTAAACCAGGGTTCGAACTCACAGCGGTAATTGTGATGGTGATGACGATGGTGATGAAGATGATGGTTATGAAGACGAAGATGAACATGATGATGATGATGATGATGATGATGATGATAATGATGATGATAATGATGTTGATGATGATGATGATGATGATGATGATGATGAGGAGGAGGAGGATGATGAGGATGAGGAGGAGGAGGAGGAGGAGGAGGAGGAGGAGGAGGATTTGTGGCCATTACATTTCTAGTTTATTTATTGCAACAACTGCCTATTAATAGGACTAACATTTGTGGTATATATACATGAAATTCACACCAACCTCATTGAATTTCTTTATGAAAACCTGCCAACAAATCTTAGCCGTAATCTTTATCAGGAGTAAATAATTGACATGCTTACAGTCAAACAGATAATTGTTACTGCAGTCAGTACTCCATGTAATCAATAGCTCACATCAGTAAATAGACTATTGTAATAGTGCGCACAGCCGTCATAGATCCTCCATTGTTTAGTTTAAACTACCTTAAATATGTCACGGATTTGTTTTATTCGTTGTGTCTGATTATTAATGATGTGTGTTGTTAAGGAATACATGCATGACGAGCATACGGTGTATTAACTAGGTAAGTACAGTTGAATAGATTTCTGTGTTTTACGTTTATTTATCGTCGCTACCGGTTGCCCATATGAGCGACGCCTCCTGAAGAGATTAGTCATTTTAGATTTTTGGAGGATAGTGCAATGATACAGACAGAGACACATTCCAGAGTCTCCTCTGGTTCTTTTACGTGCACAGTGTAAAGCACCGATACGAGATCTCGATTTAATAACGTCTCATCTGAAAGACTGTTAATTTTATTAGGGTCAAACAGGGGATCGAACCTGCGATCACTGGAGTATCAGTCCAGTGTGTTACCACTGGACTACAGATCCGTCTGTGAATAGATTTCCAAACAACTAAGCAGTTTTATATATGCATACATGTGTAGTTTTAGTTGTATGTATGTGTATGTTTTTATGAAAAAACTTTGTTTCTAACATGGCTAGGTACTTTGTCTGTATGTGTTTTGCTAATTAAGTCGTTGATTTACTAGGTTAATATTCTTTATGGCTAACACGCACATTTGTCTTACCTACATAACGTAGTTATGTTTTAACATTTATCAGCATTTATCTCAGAAACAAATTAATAATAAATATGCATACTATTATCAGTGACTCTAATTTTATAGCTGTTTATGTTATATATATAGTCCGTTCAAAAGCTCACTCAGAGCTTGTGTTGTACTGTTGCTATCTTGCCGACTCAAAATAAAATTGATCTTATCTTATCTTATAGAAGGAATACAGCGTGTTTTAATCTGCAATAAAACATTCCTTAGCGTTTGACATCAAAACCTGACGTCATTTTACTACCGTGTTTGTGGTTTTACGCATTCTTCATAAATAACACGAGCTCTGTTCTTGTATATTAATGTTACAACATGATGTAAATATTGATCAGTCTAACACGACCCAGCTAATAAAATACATACTTATAGAGTAACATCTACCTCGGGTTATTCTGCGATATACCACGGTTGATACTTATTCTTTCTTAAATAAAATATGTTTACAGTAACTATGTTTGCGCTTTTTAGATATATTTGTCATGTTATAATTTGTTTGTCATGTGTATGTATTACGTTTATTTATCGTCGCTACCGGTTGCCATATATGAGCGACGCCTCCTGAAGAGATTAGTCATTTTAGATTGCTGGAGGATAGCGCAATGATACAGACAGAGACACATTCCAGAGTCTCCTCTGGTTCTTTTACGTGCACAGTGTAAAGCACCGATACGAGATCTCGATTTAATAACGTCTCATCTGAAAGACTGTTAATTTTATTAGGGTCAAACAGGGGATCGAACCTGCGATCACTGGAGTATCAGTCCAGTGTGTTACCACTGGACTACAGATCCGTCTGTGAATAGATTTCCAAACAACTAAGCAGTTTTATATATGCATACATGTGTAGTTTTAGTTGTATGTATGTGTATGTTTTTATGAAAAAACTTTGTTTCTAACATGGCTAGGTACTTTGTCTGTATGTGTTTTGCTAATTAAGTCGTTGATTTACTAGGTTAATATTCTTTATGGCTAACACGCACATTTGTCTTACCTACATAACATAGTTATGTTTTAACATTTATCAGCATTTATCTCAGAAACAAATTAATAATAAATATGCATACTATTATCAGTGACTCTAATTTTATAGCTGTTTATGTTATATATATAGTCCGTTCAAAAGCTCACTCAGAGCTTGTGTTGTACTGTTGCTATCTTGCCGACTCAAAATAAAATTGATCTTATCTTATCTTATAGAAGGAATACAGCGTGTTTTAATCTGCAATAAAACATTCCTTAGCGCTTGACATCAAAATCTGACGTCATTTTACTACCATGTTTGTGGTTTTACGCATTCTTCATAAATAACACCAGCTCTGTTCTTGTATATTAATGTTACAACATGATGTAAATATTGATCAGTCTAACACGACCCAGCTAATAACATACATACTTATAGAGTAAAATCTACCTCGGGTTATTCTGCGATATACCTACCTTGAACTATGCTGCGCGCGCACCGTGTTTTTTTGTCGTTCTTATTAGCCTTCGGCCTTCGTGATATATTTCTACACATAATAACTTCAAACTCGGGTTATTCTGCGATATACCACGGTTGATACTTATTATTTCTTAAATAAAATATGTTTACAGCAACTATGTTTGCGCTTTTTAGATATTTTTGTCATGTTATAATCGTTTGTCATGTTTGAATTTGCGTTATTTATAGTCGCCTAAAACATGGCTTATCATTCTGAGCGTGGTTAATTCCTACGCGCCAGAACTCCAAAGAATATTTTATCCGCCAAGTATTAACTGAATGACAACTATTATGCAACAATTGAATGTTCTCGTTCAGCGTGTATGTATTGTTGTATGAAATGTTATTTCATTACCTCGATCGGAAACGCAGAAAAAGAACAAAGTGAAAGTCGTGATAGCGCTGTAGTAGAGCGTTCGCCTCAGATGCGTAAGGCCCGGAGTTCGAGCCGCACTGGAGCCGTTACGATTGTGCCTTAAGGCAAGGCATTTAAATTCCACGTTGCCTCTTCTATCTTCCTTGTGGCTATGGATTCCATTAGGAATGAGGTCTCGTGAGTGATTAATATAAGTTATAAGAACTTGTTTCGCAATCGAGCTAAAATAAATTTGTATAAACTTTAATGATGTATCGATAGTAACCTCAGAGCTGGGGCGCCATTTTATTCCCCTTAAGAACAATACAGTCAAATTATCATAACCTCATGCCATTCAGACTGCTACACCATGCTCATTCTGAGACCAATCAGAATTCACTAGGCTAATTATTCGTTGACATGAAAATTAGCACATTGATATTGTCAGTCTATTGTGCAATTCGTCACGTAATAGTCTTGTAATCCTCCTAAACACATGTCTACATCCCTGCGAGGGGTTCGACTTTAAAGGAAGATAGATAATATAATTGACGTAAAATACATGTATATTATGTTCTAATTACAGTGACTTTGAATTTAGTCCTCTAAGTCACCAAGTGCAAATCCATATATATACAGTTAACGATGATTAAACAATTAAAATCATAATTGAGCAGTGTACTAACTAAGGAAATCAAT
Organism: Archivesica marissinica; assembly: GCA_014843695.1. Taxonomy (NCBI): domain Eukaryota; kingdom Metazoa; phylum Mollusca; class Bivalvia; order Venerida; family Vesicomyidae; genus Archivesica; species Archivesica marissinica. The sequence goes on from CM026404.1 coordinate 23,732,961, forward strand.
ATGCATGTAGAGTGTCGTATGAATATGTCACACTATATACATATGTCATCTCGGTGAGTGTTGTGACAATATCCACCGTCACATTCACCGTGATGACATGTTTATATTGTTATACCGAACAATCTATATATTCGCGGACCTAGCTGACATTGCAGTGATTGTTTATTTTCCGAATATGATATTTCACAACAACCGTGACCGTAAAGTGTAATATTTAACAAAAACCGCTACTGTACCCTACACTTCTTAAATAACGACATAGCTGAACGGTGTACGAACTATGTTGACTGATAAAATAATTATCGAGTCTATTTACATTTGTCGGCTTTACCGAACAATTTTTCAACAAAACATTCTTCGATATTACGTGAAAACAAGATGGCGGCATAACAAATAAAATCACATTGAAATTGAACGGTAAAGTCCGAGTAGCGTAATTTTGTTCCGAATGCGGTTATTCAGAGGTGTGACATTGCCATGAGACATTGGAAAATGTCGCCCGCTCGGGTATGGCAAATTTGCATGGGGTAGGAATGTGAGGTATAACAATGACTCTTATTGTTTGGATAGCGATGGTGTGGGGTGCCGTTTTGCTATTTATTCAGCATTTATGGACGTCCATAATTAAATTTTTGGATATCCATAATTCTTTTTCATTATTGGATACCCATAATTCTATTTTTGGATATCCATAATTCTATTTTTGGATATTTATAATATCTGAATAAATAGCGTGTCTGGAATTATGGCTATCCCAAATTCAAATTATGGATATCCAAAAATAGCTTGGAATATAACGGCGCCCCATACGATGGTACTATCTGTGAAGCTTGTGCAATAGACCAATGAACACATTTTATTTTAGCAGACGAGAATGTCAGTACATTTGTATTGATATAGCGATATAACGACTCGTAAGTCTTCCACTATTATACAGTCTCCCAATCTCCTACGACGCAGTGCTTCTCCACAACAGAACTCCGACCATGCCACAACACGAGGTGCATTGTCGTTGGAAGCAAAAAAACTAATCAACATTCATTAGTAGTATACGCCGAGTATGAAATTGAAATCCGTAGCATTCGACAAAGTAATCATCAACAATATATATCGACGTATGTGGCCAATTATTGTCACACATTTGTTACGCTGCCATAAACAGTTTCGACAAAGGAAACGAACTCGGAATAGATTGTGCGAGTGTGTTTTACGTTTATTTATCGTCGCTACCTGTTGCCCATATGAGCGATGCCTCCTGAAGAGATTAGTCATTTTAGATGTTTGGAGGATAGTGCAATGATACAGACAGAGACCCATTCCAGAGTCTCATCTTGTTCTTTTACGCGCACTGTGTACAGCACCAATACGAGACCTCGGTTTAAAGTCCCATCTGAATGACTGTTAATTTTATTAGGGTCAGACGGGGGATCGAACCTGTGATCCCTGGATTACCAGTCCAACGTGTTAACCACTGGACTAAATATCCGTCTGTCACCCCTGGGCAGCCTCAAACCTGAACGACTTGATGTGGGAACGGTTTCATGAACAGACTTTATACAGTATTTTACATTTCCGTTAAAATGGAATACATGTACAGTTATTCGATACCATAATTAGATAATCAACCCAAAGCTAAGAATTTAAACGCAAGTCACTGATCAGAAACCTATGATCTCTCGTGATGAATACATTAATGTAAGTGAGGAAGGCAGACGTATGTGTGGATGCTTTATGTGTGGCGATACATTGGACGTTACGATGATTAAATAAATGGCGACTCGACGAGGTGTACGACTTTATATGTGGTCGTAAAGATGTAAACAATGTTCAATAAAACAATTTTGATTACATTGAAAGACTAGTAATTCAATTAGATGAAGGTATAGCACGAATATTTTACTTACGTTTAAAGCGACATTACATTGCAAAAAGCAAATAAAATGCATTTTCACGTATACATGCATTGCTACAACACATTCTGCTCAATACATTCGAACACTAACATTGAATCAATAAACAGTGTTTTTGTGGTCTACAGACTTCAAAAGTGAAAGTAGGATTTCATATAACTGTCATCCACGCTCATGAATTGACGTTTCTTTGTCATTGGAGTCTACGCGCGATACTTTCGTTTAGAGATAATTTAGCTAAGATTAGTCTACAAATAAATATGCATAGGCACAAATGTGAGATATTATGGTAACATAAATCATATTATTCCGGATACACGCATTGTATTACGCATGAATGTCGACTATATTTACATTATTTTTCTATGTCAACAAATCGCGTATACGACGTTTGTTTATTTGTTGAAATACTCACTTTTTGAGGCAAATATTTGTCTATACCATATAATAGGAAATTACATTCTGCAGACATTTGCGCTATGATATATGTCGAGATATAGTAACATAATAGTTATAAAATGAGAAAGTGGAAGAATATAGATAGCATGTTGTGCAAAAGAAACAACGATAAAAACAGAGGAAACAACTTCAGATAACATACAAACGTTTAGAGAGTAGTCAGGGGCAGTAACTGACCGATGTCTAAATAAGTATGGTAATACAGTCAAACCTGTGGTAGTGGTCACCTCTATTAAGCAGCCAACCTGCATTAAGCAGCCAGTTTCCAGATTCCCAATTTGATTTGTTATTATATATTTAACCTCTATTAAGCAGCCACTGTTTGTGATTTCCTCGGCCGGCTGCTTAAGACAGGTTTGACTGTATAGCACTGTTCACTATACGTGTTTATATATTAATTAACTAATTTCTTTGAATTTGTGTTATGATCTTTTTGATATGTCTTTTAAAAACGATTTTATTTGTAAGGTTTGTTTTAAGATTTTATTCATATTTGTCATCTTCTCCAACAACTGTATGTATTATTATGTTATGTCATCATGGGCTTGTTGGCCTAACTAATATAAACTACACTAAACGTATGTGTATAAAAGACTAAAAGATTGTTATTCACACATTATGCGTCCTTGACCGACAATTGTAGACAGCAAAACATTCGGACTGTGTCTATTGATTTACGCGCGTTTTCACACTCCTCAAGCCGATCTAGGAAACCAGGCTACCAGTCAAAAACTATAATGAACAATTTATATATTCGTATTTTGAGTGGTTTTTTGTATTTTCGCAAATTGGAATTTTGTTGAGCCATTTTTCTTTTTTTATCGCAAATGGCTCAAGTTGCGAATGCTAGCGTGGGCCCTGAAAGTAGTGTCATCCCTATTGAAAGGGCCGATCATTTCTTACTTAATATAAGACGCTTTTTATGAACATCAGTACTTCCCGAATCCTGTCCTTGCAGACCATGCGCCTGGCTGATAGGCAATCGGTAACCATTATTTAACTAGCTGGCGGCTCACCAACCGAACCGGCCATATCAGAACGAACCCCTAATGAGGTTTGAATCTTCGACCTCCTGCTCCGTATGCGGACGCCTGTATAACGTATATATTTGATATTAATAGTATATTAGAGGACATAGAAAACGCACAATTCGGATAAGTGTGTCTTTGCATGAAAAACATTAACTATATAAATACATAGTTTTAAACATTTTGGAATGTTTTTAGTTGTCAGTTTGTGTTTTGTAATAAAGATGTGATAATGGAATCCTTCGTATTTCGTTTTCATGTAATAATAATCATATAATGTAGGTGTGAGTTTTCTATGTTCTCTAGTATATAATTATGTATATAGCGTTTTCTATGTCCTCTAGTATATAATTATGTATATAGCGTGTTCTATGTCCTCTAGTATATATGTATGTATATAGCGTGTTATATGTCCTCTAGTATATATGTATGTATATAGCGTGTTCTATGTCCTCTAGTATATAATTATGTATATATCGTGTTCTATGTCCTCTAGTATATATGTATGTATATAGCGTGTTCTATGTCCTCTAGTATATAATTATGTATATAGCGTGTTCTATGTCCTCTAGTATATATGTATGTATATAGCGTGTTCTATGTCCTCTAGTATATATGTATGTATATAGCGTGTTCTATGTCCTCTAGTATATAATTATGTATATAGCGTTTTCTATGTCCTCTAGTATATAATTATATAGCGTGTTCTATGTCCTCTAGTATATATCTATATAGAATAATGCACGGATTTTCATAATTTTACCCGGGTTGTTTATATAATTATGCTTTGAATATTTCTAACGTTTGCTCGTTTAATATTTCACTTCGCATAGAGAACGAAACCACAAACGAGTTTGATATGGTGCCAGAAAGCGTTGAATATAAGTTATGCCTTCTTCAAGTCTTTGAATTATCTCCAGGTGTTATTTTGTGGTATATCGTGTATATGTAAACAGACAACACTGCAACGAGATAGTACGGCATTGATTATATTTGCATATACATGTACATGCTATACTGCCACCAAAAAGAAACGGTACACTTGCCGTAGAGGTACAATTTATATCCTTTTAGCCAAATATACAGGCACATTTGATATCAAAATGTGCGAAATATTGGGTAAATTAGTGCAATGATTTTTGTTTTTTTTACGTTTATTTATCGTCGCTACCGGTTGCCCATATGAGCGACGCCTCCTGAAGAGATTAGTTATTTTTTAGATTTTGGAAGATAGTGCAATGATACAGACAGAGACCCATTCCAGAGTCTCCTCTGGTTCTTTTACGTGCACGGTGTAAAGCACCGACACGAGACATCGGTTTAACGTCCCATCTGAAAGACTGTTAATTGTATTAGGTTCAGACGGGTGATCGAACCTGCGATCCCTGGATTACCAGTCCAGCGTGTTACCACTGGACTACATATCCGTCTGTTGAGTGCAATGTGTGAATGATTATTTTCTTTATTCATGATAGTAAAATCCATAATTCTAAAATTTGTAACCAATATAAAAGTACACAGTTTTTTATGGTGTCAGTGTATTTTCAAGAATGCCTCGTGTAAGATTTCACTAGCGATTTAGGGAGGGGGTGAACACGGCGCACACCCCCAAGCATTCCCAATATTACAGTATTACTTGAAAGATCTATTACTGTACAAATTAGAATCCAACATTTGGCTGTGTTTTTGTCGAAAATAATAAGAATATTCAGTCTTTTTGAACAGTCTAAGACTTTCTGAGGTGCGACATGAATATGATAAATTGACAAAAATAATATTGCACCCCTATTGACTCGAATTCCATCACCGCCTCCGGGTTAGAATTATCGTAACGAGTTGACTTCAATGAATGAAGAATTTACTTTGCATATTTACTTACTTACATAATTAGTTAGTTCATATCTCAGCTACCTACTTACCATTGTTAATAGATAGTTATGAGAGTTATGTATTCACTTTGGATAAGTATGCCAGTTAAATTTCCAAATGTTGGCTTTATGGGTATTCTTAATTGGCTTCTAATTATATATCGTAATTGTGCAGGGTATGCCTTCTGTGTATAGCATCAGTTAGTCGGAAATAACAAAATGGGTTTTCAAGAGGAGGTTTTCTCTGATAATTTAGCAGCTTATGTAACTGATAATGTAGCAGCTTATGTAACTGATAATGTAGCAGCTTATGTAACTGCTAATGTAGCAGCTTATTTAACTGATAATGGAACAGCTTATGTAACTGATTATGTAGTAGCTTATGTAACTGATAATGTAGCAGCTTATGTAACTGATAATTTAGCAGCTTATGTAACTGATAATGTAGCAGCTTATGTAACTGATGATGTAACAGTTTAATATGTAACTGATAATGTAGCAGCTTATGTAACTGATAATGTAGCAGCTTATGTAACTGATAATTAGTAGCTTATGTAACTGATAATGTAGCAGCTTATATAACTGATAATTTAGCAGCGCGTTCAACTGATAATGTAGCAGCTTATGTAACTGATAATGTAGCAGCTTATGTAACTGATAATGTAGCAGCTAATGTAACTGATAATTAGTAGCTTATGCAACTGATAATGTAGCAGCTTATGTAACTGATAAGCCACATCTCTCTGCATTGCTAATAACCTTTGAGTGAAATGTCAGCACAAAGAACGTAGAGAGTTTGACGTATGCAAATAATGTTTCGAGATGTAGTTAAGGGTGTTCTAAATATTGAAATTGTACAGGTAAATTGCTACCTAGGCCGTCGTAATTGTATGTTTCACTGCTAATGTTTACCGCTAGGTCGTCTCATATGATGACAATATTGAATGTTTACCATTAAATTGTTACTTAGGAAGCCCTAAATACCCGTATATGTGCAATTTGTTCTAATACCATTAAAACGACACTACATTAGTGAAACTGCAAATTTCCTATTATATGGTATTACCCCCCCCCCCCCCAAATATTTGCCTCAAAAACTGAATATTTTAACTAATAAACAAACGTCATATAAGCGGCTTGTTGACATAACAAAATAATGTAAATAGGGTCAACATGCATTCCTAATACAATGCGTGTACCCTGAATAACACGATTTATCGTGCCTGTGCATATTTATTTGTAGACTAATCTTAGTTACATTATCTCTAAACGAAATATCGCGAGCTTAGTATTGACTCCAATGACAAACAAACGTCATTTCAGGAGCGTGGATGACCGTTATATGAAATCCTACTTTCACTTTTGAAAGCTTGTAGACAACAAAAACAATATTTATTGATTCAATGTTAGTGTTGGAATGTATTCAGAAGAATGTGTAGTAGCAATGCATTTATACGTGAACAAATGCATTTATTTGTCTTTTTGCAATGTAATGTCGCTTTAAACGTAAGTAAAATATTCATCTAATTGAATCACTAGTATTTCAGTGTCGCTTTAAGGTTTGTGCAAAACAACCAATATCACCACATGAGCAGTAGCTTTCCATATTGTCATTCCTATTTGATTATTAAACTTGAAGGCACATGACTGATTGTTGGATGCTATGATATGCTAACAGTATGCACTTGTCTGATTATGTACCATCATCAATGATCGATGTTTTGTCTCCTAGGTTTAAACACTTCGCTCTATTGAATTGCAGAAAATACCATGACAAATCAAAGTTCTAGGTCTATATTTATCACGCAATTTTCTACTTTTTCGGGGCATTATAAATCAAGTTTACGCGCGACGAAAGGTCGAACAGATATGGCGCGGGAACATCAGTTCGTATAAATCAAAGACCATAGAGCTGCTAAATATAATACGTGTTCTATCTAATTGACAAATATAAAACTCAGTGAACGGTAACTGGAAATATACCGGGTATATACATTATGCACTATATACATTATGCACTATATATATTATGCACTATATACATTATGCACTATATTTATGCACTATATGCATTATGCACTATATATATATTATACACTATATACATTATGCACTATATACAGTATGCACTATATACAGTATGCACTATATATATTATGCACTATATACATTATGCACTATATACATTGTGCACTATATACATTATGCACTATATACAGTATGCACTATATACATTATGCATTATATACATTATGCACTATATACATTGTGCACTATATACAGTATGCACTATATACAGTATGCACTATATACATTGTGCACTATATACAGTATGCACTATATACAGTATGCACTATATACAGTATGCACTATATACAGTATGCACTATATACAGTATGCACTATATACATTGTGCACTATATACAGTATGCACATATACATTATGCACTATATACAGTATGCACTATATACATTGTGCACTATATACAGTATGCACTATATACAGTATGCACTATATACAGTATGCACTATATACATTATGCACTATATACAGTATGCACTATATACATTGTGCACTATATACAGTATGCACATATACATTATGCACTATATACAGTATGCACTATATACATTATGCACTATATACAGTATGCACTATATACAGTATGCACTATATACAGTATGCACTATATACAGTATGCACTATATACAGTATGCACTATATACATTATGCACTATATACAGTATGCACTATATACAGTATGCACTATATACATTATGCACTATATACAGTATGCACTATATACATTGTGCACTATATATATTATGCACTATATACATTATGCACTATATATATTATGCACTATATACATTATGCACTATATACATTGTGCACTATATACATTGTGCACTATATACAGTATGCACATATACATTGTGCACTATATACATTATGCACTATATACATTGTGCACTATATACATTATGCACTATATACATTATGCACTATATACATTGTGCACTATATACATTATGCACTATATACATTGTGCACTATATACATTGTGCACTATATACATGATGCACTATATACATTATGCACTATATATATTATGCACTATATACATTATGCACTATATACATGATGCACTATATACATTATGCACTATATATATTATGCACTATATACATTATGCACTATATACATGATGCACTATATACATGATGCACTATATACATTATGCACTATATATATTATGCACTATATACATTATGCACTATATACATGATGCACTATATACATTATGCACTATATATATTATGCACTATATACATTATGCACTATATACATGATGCACTATATACATGATGCACTATATACATTATGCACTATATATATTATGCACTATATACATTATGCACATAATATGCACTATATACATTATGCACTATATATATTATGCACTATATACATTATGCACTATATACATGATGCACTATATACATGATGCACTATATACATTGCACTATATATATTATGCACTATATACATTATGCACTATATACATTGTATGCACTATATACATTATGCACTATATATATTATGCACTATATACATTATGCACTATATACATTGTGCACTATATACATGCACTATATGCACTATATACATTGTGCACTATATACATTGTGTATGCACTATATTATGCACATATATGCACATTATGCACTATATACATTGTGCACTATATACATTGTGCACTATATACATGCACTATATACATGCACTATATACATGCACTATATACATGCACTATATACATATGATGCACTATATACATGATGCACTATATACATTATGCACTATATACAGTATGCACTATATACAGTATGCACTATATACAGTATGCACTTATACATATTATGCACTATATACATACATATGCACACATATACATTATGCACTATATACAGTATGCACTATATACATTGTGCACTATATACATGCACTATATGCACTATATACAGTATGCACTATATACATTGCACTATATGCACTATATACATGCACTAATACTGCACTACATTATGCACTATATACAGCACTATATACATGCACTATATGCACACATATGCACATTATGCACTATATACAGTATGCACTATATACATATGTGCACTATATACATTGTGCACTATATACATTGTGCACTATATACATTGTGCACTATATACATTGTGCACTATATACATATGCACTATATACATTGTGCACTAATACATTGTGCACTATATACATACATTATGCACTATATACATGCACTATATACATTATGCACTATATACATTGTGCACTATATACATGCACTATATGCACTATATACAGTATGCACTATATACAGTATGCACTATATACATTGTGTGTGCACTATATACATTGTGCACTATATACATGCACTATATACATGCACTATGCACTATATACAGTATGCACTATATACATTGTGCACTATATACATTGTGCACTATATACATTGTGCACTATATACATTGTGCACTATATACAGTATGCACATATACATTGTGCACTATATGCACTATATACATTGTGCACACTATATACATGCACTATATACAGTATGCACTATATACATTATGCACTATATACATTGTGCACTATATACATTGTGCACTATATGCACATTGTACATTATGCACTAATACATGCACTATATGCACTATATACATGTATATATATTATGCACATATACATATACATTATGCACTATATACATGCACTATATACATTGTGCACTATATACTATTATGCACTATATACATATATGCACTATATACATGATGCACTATATACATGATGCACTATAACTTATGCACATTATGCACTATATACAGTATGCACTATATACATTTGCACTATATACATTGTGCACTATATACATTGTGCACTATATACATGTGCACTATATACATACATTATGCACTATATACATTGTGCACATATATACATATGCACTATATACATTGTGCACATTATACATTATGCACTATATACATGCACTATATACATTGTGCACTATATACATTGTGCACTATATACATTGTGCACTATATACATGCATGCACTATATATTATGCACATATACAGCACTATATACATTGTGCACTATATACATTATGCACTGTACATTATGCACTATATACATGCACTATATGCACTATATACATGCACTATATACATTGTGCACTATATACATTGTGCACTATATACAGTGTGCACTATATACATTTTGTGCACTATATACTTGTGCACTATATACATTGTGCACTATATACATTGTGTATGCACTATATACATTATGCACTATATACATTGTGCACTATATACATGTTATGCACTATATACAGTATGCACTATATACATTGTGCACTATATACAGTTGTGCACTATATACATGATGCACTATATACATTGTGCACTATACAGTATGCACTATATACAGTATGCACTATATACATTGTGCACTATATACATTATGCACTATATATATTATGCACTATATACATTATGCACTATATACATGATGCACTATATACATTATGCACTATATATATTATGCACTATATACATTATGCACTATATACATGATGCACTATATACATGATGCACTATATACATTATGCACTATATATATTATGCACTATATACATTATGCACTATATACATGATGCACTATATACATTATGCACTATATATATTATGCACTATATACATTATGCACTATATACATGATGCACTATATACATGATGCACTATATACATTATGCACTATATATATTATGCACTATATACATTATGCACTATATACATGATGCACTATATACATTATGCACTATATATATTATGCACTATATACATTATGCACTATATACATGATGCACTATATACATGATGCACTATATACATTATGCACTATATATATTATGCACTATATACATTATGCACTATATACATGATGCACTATATACATTATGCACTATATATATTATGCACTATATACATTATGCACTATATACAGTATGCACTATATACATTATGCACTATATACATTATGCACTATATACAGTATGCACTATATACATTGTGCACTATATACATTATGCACTATATACAGTATGCACTATATACATTGTGCACTATATATATTATGCACTATATACAGTATGCACTATATACATTGTGCACTATATACATTATGCACTATATACAGTATGCACTATATACATTGTGCACTATATACAGTATGCACTATATACATTGTGCACTATATACATTATGCACTATATACAGTATGCACTATATACATTGTGCACTATATACATGATGCACTATATACATTGTGCACTATATACATTGTGCACTATATATATTATGCACTATATACATTATGCACTATATACATTGTGCACTATATATATTATGCACTATATACAGTATGCACTATATACATTGTGCACTATATACATGATGCACTATATACATGATGCACTATATACATTATGCACTATATACAGTATGCACTATATACATTATGCACTATATACATTATGCACTATATACATTATGCACTATATACATTATGCACTATATACATTATGCACTATATACATTATGCACTATATACATTGTGCACTATATACATTATGCACTATATACATTATGCACTATATACATTGTGCACTATATACATTGTGCACTATATACATTATGCACTATATACAGTATGCACTATATACATTGTGCACTATATATATTATGCACTATATACATTGTGCACTATATACATTGTGCACTATATACATTGTGCACTATATACATTGTGCACTATATACATTGTGCACTATATACATTGTGCACTATATACATTGTGCACTATATACAGTATGCACTATATACAGTATGCACTATATACATTATGCACTATATACATTGTGCACTATATACAGTATGCACTATATACAGTATGCACTATATACATTATGCACTATATACATTGTGCACTATATACATTGTGCACTATATACATTGTGCACTATATACATTGTGCACTATATACAGTATGCACTATATACAGTATGCACTATATACATTGTGCACTATATACATTGTGCACTATATACAGTATGCACTATATACAGTATGCACTATATACATTATGCACTATATACATTGTGCACTATATACAGTATGCACTATATACAGTATGCACTATATACATTATGCACTATATACATTGTGCACTATATACAGTATGCACATATACAGTATGCACTATATACATTATGCACTATATACATTGTGCACTATATACAGTATGCACATATACATTATGCACTATATACAGTATGCACTATATACATTGTGCACTATATACATTGTGCACTATATACAGTATGCACTATATACAGTATGCACTATATACATTATGCACTATATACATTGTGCACTATATACATTGTGCACTATATACAGTATGCACTATATACAGTATGCACTATATACATTATGCACTATATACATTGTGCACTATATACATTGTGCACTATATACATTGTGCACTATATACAGTATGCACTATATACATTGTGCACTATATACATTGTGCACTATATACATTGCGCACTATATACATTGTGCACTATATACAGTATGCACTATATACATTATGCACTATATACATTGTGCACTATATACATTGTGCACTATATACATTGTGCACTATATACAGTATGCACTATATACATTGTGCACTATATACATTGTGCACTATATACATTGTGCACTATATACATTATGCACTATATACATTATGCACTATATACATTGTGCACTATATACATTGTGCACTATATACATTGTGCACTATATACATTGTGCACTATATACAGTATGCACTATATACATTGTGCACTATATACATTGTGCACTATATACATTGTGCACTATATACATTGTGCACTATATACATTGTGCACTATATACATTGTGCACTATATACATTGTGCACTATATACATTGTGCACTATATACATTGTGCACTATATACATTGTGCACTATATACATTGTGCACTATATACATTGTGCACTATATACATTGTGCACTATATACATTGTGCACTATATACATTGTGCACTATATACATTGTGCACTATATACATTATGCACTATATACATTGTGCACTATATACATTGTGCACTATATACAGTATGCACTATATACATTGTGCACTATATACATTATGCACTATATACATTGTGCACTATATACATTGTGCACTATATACATTGTGCACTATATACATTATGCACTATATACATTATGCACTATATACATTGTGCACTATATACATTGTGCACTATATACATTGTGCACTATATACATTATGCACTATATACATTGTGCACTATATACATTGTGCACTATATACATTGTGCACTATATACATTGTGCACTATATACATTATGCACTATATACATTATGCACTATATACATTGTGCACTATATACATTATGCACTATATACAGTATGCACTATATACAGTATGCACTATATACAGTATGCACTATATACATTGTGCACTATATACATTGTGCACTATATACATTGTGCACTATATACATTATGCACTATATACAGTATGCACTATATACATTGTGCACTATATACATTGTGCACTATATACATTATGCACTATATACAGTATGCACTATATACATTGTGCACTATATACATTGTGCACTATATACATTATGCACTATATACAGTATGCACTATATACATTGTGCACTATATACATTGTGCACTATATACAGTATGCACTATATACATTGTGCACTATATACATTATGCACTATATACATTGTGCACTATATACATTATGCACTATATACAGTATGCACTATATACAGTATGCACTATATACAGTATGCACTATATACATTGTGCACTATATACATTGTGCACTATATACATTGTGCACTATATACATTATGCACTATATACAGTATGCACTATATACATTGTGCACTATATACATTATGCACTATATACAGTATGCACTATATACATTGTGCACTATATACATTGTGCACTATATACATTATGCACTATATACAGTATGCACTATATACATTGTGCACTATATACATTGTGCACTATATACATTGTGCACTATATACATTATGCACTATATACAGTATGCACTATATACATTGTGCACTATATACATTGTGCACTATATACATTGTGCACTATATACATTGTGCACTATATACAGTATGCACTATATACATTGTGCACTATATACATTGTGCACTATATACATTGTGCACTATATACATTATGCACTATATACAGTATGCACTATATACATTGTGCACTATATACATTGTGCACTATATACAGTATGCACTATATACATTATGCACTATATACAGTATGCACTATATACATTGTGCACTATATACAGTATGCACTATATACATTATGCACTATATACAGTATGCACTATATACATTGTGCACTATATACAGTATGCACTATATACATTATGCACTATATACATTGTGCACTATATACATTGTGCACTATATACAGTATGCACTATATACATTATGCACTATATACAGTATGCACTATATACATTGTGCACTATATACAGTATGCACTATATACATTGTGCACTATATACAGTATGCACTATATACATTATGCACTATATACAGTATGCACTATATACATTGTGCACTATATACAGTATGCACTATATACAGTATGCACTATATACATTGTGCACTATATACATTGTGCACTATATACATTGTGCACTATATACATTATGCACTATATACAGTATGCACTATATACATTGTGCACTATATACATTGTGCACTATATACAGTATGCACTATATACATTATGCACTATATACAGTATGCACTATATACATTGTGCACTATATACAGTATGCACTATATACATTGTGCACTATATACAGTATGCACTATATACATTATGCACTATATACAGTATGCACTATATACATTGTGCACTATATACAGTATGCACTATATACAGTATGCACTATATACATTGTGCACTATATACATTGTGCACTATATACATTGTGCACTATATACATTATGCACTATATACAGTATGCACTATATACATTGTGCACTATATACATTGTGCACTATATACATATGCACTATATACATTGTGCACTATATACATTGCCTATATACATTGTGCTATATACATTGTTTTTGTGCACTATATACATTGCTATATACATTGTGCACTATATACATTGTTGTGCACTATATACATTGCACTATATACATTGTGCACTATATACATTGTGCACTATATACATTGTGCACTATATACATTGTGCACTATATACATTATGCACTATATACATTATGCACTATATACATTGTGCACTATATACAGTATGCACTATATACATTGTGCACTATATACATTGTGCACTATATACATTGTGCACTATATACATTGTGCACTATATACATTGTGCACTATATACATTGTGCACTATATACATTGTGCACTATATACATTGTGCACTATATACATTATGCACTATATACAGTGTGCACTATATACATTGTGCACTATATACAGTGTGCACTATATACATGTGCACTATATACATTGTGCACTATATACAGTATGCACTATATACATTGTGCACTATATACATTGTGCACTATATACAGTATGCACTATATACATTGTGCACTATATACATTGTGCACTATATACAGTATGCACTATATACATTGTGCACTATATACATTGTGCACTATATACATTGTGCACTATATACATTGTGCACTATATACATTGTGCACTATATACATTGTGCACTATATACATTTGCACTATATACATTGTGCACTATATACATGTTGTGCACTATATACATTGTGCACTATATACATTGTGCACTATATACATTGTGCACTATATACATTGTGCACTATATACATTGTGCACTATATACATTGTGCACTATATACATTGTGCACTATATACATTGTGCACTATATACATTGTGCACTATATACATTGTGCACTATATACATTGTGCACTATATACATTATGCACTATATACATTGTGCACTATATACATTGTGCACTATATACAGTATGCACTATATACATTATGCACTATATACATTGTGCACTATATACAGTATGCACTATATACATTGTGCACTATATACATTGTGCACTATATACATTGTGCACTATATACATTGTGCACTATATACATTGTGCACTATATACATTGTGCACTATATACATTGTGCACTATATACATTGTGCACTATATACATTGTGCACTATATACATTGTGCACTATATACATTGTGCACTATATACAGTATGCACTATATACATTGTGCACTATATACATTGTGCACTATATACATTGTGCACTATATACATTGTGCACTATATACATTGTGCACTATATACATTGTGCACTATATACATGTGCACTATATACATTGTGCACTATATACATTGTGCACTATATACATTGTGCACTATATACATTATGCACTATATACATTGTGCACTATATACAGTATGCACTATATACATTATGCACTATATACATTGTGCACTATATACATTGTGCACTATATACAGTATGCACTATATACATTGTGCACTATATACATTGTGCACTATATACAGTATGCACTATATACAGTATGCACTATATACATTGTGCACTATATACAGTGTGCACTATATACAGTATGCACTATATACAGTATGCACTATATACATTGTGCACTATATACAGTATGCACTATATACATTGTGCACTATATACATTATGCACTATATACATTGTGCACTATATACAGTATGCACTATATACATTATGCACTATATACATTGTGCACTATATACATTGTGCACTATATACATTGTGCACTATATACATTGTGCACTATATACATTGTGCACTATATACATTGTGCACTATATACATTGTGCACTATATACATTATGCACTATATACATTGTGCACTATATACATTGTGCACTATATACATTATGCACTATATACATTGTGCACTATATACATTGTGCACTATATACATTGTGCACTATATACATTATGCACTATATACATTGTGCACTATATACATTGTGCACTATATACATTGTGCACTATATACAGTATGCACTATATACATTGTGCACTATATACATTGTGCACTATATACATTGTGCACTATATACATTGTGCACTATATACATTATGCACTATATACATTGTGCACTATATACATTGTGCACTATATACATTGTGCACTATATACATTGTGCACTATATACATTGTGCACTATATACATTGTGCACTATATACATTATGCACTATATACATTGTGCACTATATACATTGTGCACTATATACATTGTGCACTATATACATTGTGCACTATATACATTATGCACTATATACATTATGCACTATATACATTGTGCACTATATACATTATGCACTATATACATTATGCACTATATACATTGTGCACTATATACATTGTGCACTATATACATTGTGCACTATATACAGTATGCACTATATACATTATGCACTATATACATTATGCACTATATACATTATGCACTATATACATTATGCACTATATACATTGTGCACTATATACATTGTGCACTATATACATTGTGCACTATATACATTGTGCACTATATACATTGTGCACTATATACATTGTGCACTATATACATTATGCACTATATACATTGTGCACTATATACAGTATGCACTATATACAGTATGCACTATATACATTGTGCACTATATACATTGTGCACTATATACAGTATGCACTATATACATTGTGCACTATATACATTGTGCACTATATGCAGTATGCACTATATACAGTATGCACTATATACATTGTGCACTATATACAGTATGCACTATATACATTGTGCACTATATACATTATGCACTATATACATTGTGCACTATATACAGTATGCACTATATACATTATGCACTATATACATTGTGCACTATATACATTGTGCACTATATACATTGTGCACTATATACATTGTGCACTATATACATTGTGCACTATATACATTGTGCACTATATACATTGTGCACTATATACATTATGCACTATATACATTGTGCACTATATACATTGTGCACTATATACATTATGCACTATATACATTGTGCACTATATACATTGTGCACTATATACATTGTGCACTATATACATTATGCACTATATACATTGTGCACTATATACATTGTGCACTATATACATTATGCACTATATACATTGTGCACTATATACATTATGCACTATATACATTGTGCACTATATACATTGTGCACTATATACATTATGCACTATATACATTGTGCACTATATACATTATGCACTATATACATTATGCACTATATACATTGTGCACTATATACATTATGCACTATATACATTGTGCACTATATACATTGTGCACTATATATATATATTTGCTATATGTATTAACCATTTGTTATTTATTTAATTTTTAAAAAAATTATGTTTTAAATATTTATTGATTTTTTATTTGTTATGCACTATGACTATCGTACTTTACTATTGTTGTTGTACTTTGTTTTTCTCCTGATTTCTGAGCACACTCAAACTACAAAATTACACAGTACACATTCGTTCCAAATACGTGATTCTATAAATCACTGTTTATACAACTTTTCCGATTTCCGGCTTTTGAAAATATAATTGTGTTTTATTAGATTAAACAATTCACCGGTGACACCGACAGTTCGTATAATGCGTAAAAGCCGTCGGATTGAAACTCTAGAATGAATATCGCAATGTATAATCTTGTGTGGAAACAATACTATACTAAGTCGTGATAGCGCCGTGGATGCGCGTTCGCTTCAGGTGCGAAAGGTCCGGAGTTCGAGCCCCACTGGAGCCGTTACGATTGTGCCCTTAGGCAAGGCATTTAAATTCCACGTTGCCTCTTCTCTCTCCCTCGTGGCGATGGATTCCATCAGGAATGAGGTCTCGAGAGTGATTTATATAAGTTGAAATAACTTGTTTCGCAATCGAGCTAAAATAAATTTGTATAAACTAATACTATACTATATAATATCGAATTGCTTCGTAGCCAACATTACATCGCCTGTTTTCCAAGAATAGATATTATTTATTTCCAGTGAATGATAGAGTTTTCTCGGTGAAAGAAAACTCCATCTCACACCGCTTTGAAACAGTGACAGATGGAATTTTCTATGCCACCGGTTGCGTTTCGTATTCCTGCGCGGTTATATGTTCTTTTGTATTTTAGCTAGTTTCTATCTATCATGAACAGTTAATTACTAAGTAATATATTCTAATGAATGTGTTTTGTCTGTAGTTTTTAATTTTGACAGCAAACAGAAACTAACTTGAAAATTATACAGGAACTATTACTTATTGCGGACGTTTCACACCAACAGAAATGGTTGTGCGGTTATGTCACGTAGTGCAATGCAAACAGGGAATAAAATTTGAAAACAAATATTAAATTAGCCAGTCATTAGAAATCATAAAAGATAAAACAGATGTGTGTATATTAGTGTGGGATTGTATTTTATTTCATCGAGTGACGCAATCACAAATATCCTCCATATATATCTTGGAATGAAATTGATAGGAAAAATACTAATATTACTCGACATAAAAACTAATGTCAACGTCTTGTTTCAGAAGTCATCAGAATGCAGCCACTCTCTCTTATAAAGAAATGTGATAGTGCAGCGGATGAAAACAAAGATAAAGATAACAGCGACGATGAAGAAGTAATTCCAAAAAGTAGTTCCAACAATTCTAAGCGAATCTCATTTCCGGTTGACTCCATATTGAACGCAGTAATTCAAGATGGCGATGTAATGGAGCTTCTATATATTTTGCGATATCGCAGCTCTGAATTTGATCTCAATCAGCGGAATCACTCAGGATTGACGGCACTGCATTATGCTGTGTTGACAAATAATCTTGATTCTGTGAAATTGCTGTTAACTCACGGTGCTGAAGTTTCCGCTCAGGATGAGTACGGATTCTCTCCCCTACATACTGCGGCAGCTCTGGGATTCTTACAAGTGACTGCTTTGCTCATTGTCCACGGGGCAGATGTGTTTTCGCTAACAAACCATTCAGAACTCGCCATCGATCTTACTAAGGATATATCAGTGATACGGGTTCTCACTAGTGAAATGTGTTTGAAACTACAAAGAGAACAACATTTCAAATCGTTGATCTTTTTTTCACTGAGGAGAATATGCGCCATCGTTTGTGATTTAATGCTGCTCATTCTTCGGACGATTATTTTTATTGCGGAATTTGTGTTTCAAAGGTGTTGTAAACTTAGAACTATGTATATACATTATTTTAAACCGCTAGAAAACAACAGCGAATATACGGAACAAACAGAACGTAACAATGATGAATCGGATAGTAAGAAAAGTAACTGATGTTTCGAATATAGATATGCCGTACGAGTTATCTACCATTTTGCAAACCGGACTTGTTAGTTTAGTTTATACAAATTTATTTGAGCTCGATTGCGAAACAAGTTATTACAACTTGTATTAATCATTCTCGAGATCTCATTCCTGAGGGAATCCATCGCCATGCGGGAGAGAGAAGATGCAACGTGGAATTTAAATGCATTGCCTAAGGGCACAATCGTAACGGCTCCAACGGGGCTCGAACTCAGGCCGTTCACACATGAAGCGAACGCGCTACCACTGCGCTATCACGGCTTGCTAATACGCGGGTATGACTATTAGCCTATTATATATGGCACACACCCACCATATGCAAACCAATACAACACAGTGTACATACTGTGATACAAATTGATAAAACATATTATTAAGACGATGAGAGATGACAGTTTGTCATTAGTACCTGTTGTTTCAATCGATTCTTAGATTCGTTGTATCAACTTATACAGTTAAATCTACTGCGTTTACAATTGCTCCTGAGACGTTGCTGGTTGGTTGAATTGTTGTTTGACGTCACAAATCGCACGTGTTTCTATAACGTTGTCTATAATGTCGCTGTTCTTTTAGTTTAAACGAAACGACGTAAATTCAGGGTTAGCACAACTTTTGTACCAGACTTTCAGATGAATGCAATGTAGATATAAGGAATAATTATAGGGGTATACAATACACACATGATGTATGCGGATGCCTTCGCCCCTACACCCCCCCACACACAGGATTCAAGATTCAATATTTTATTAAGTAACGTAAACATACAATATTTCTAGTTACATGATCAAATATATTAATATATATTTATATTATATTAAATTATCAACATGACAACATTTGTATTTTAAGATACTATATAATAATAATAATAATAATAATAATAATAATAATAATAATAATAATAATAATAAAAAAGACTTTATTTAACGAGAGTACTCATTTAACAAAAGTTAATCTACCATGAGGCCCTCAACATATATGCAATCAAATGCAATCAAAAGATAGCACTATAAGTGAGAACTGCACATTGGAATAATATAGTAATGTAAAAGCTGAACAATAGAGAAACTATATTTAATATGTAATGGAATATGATGATATATGGAATTGGCTAGCAGAGTAGAAATATACAATATAACATGACAGCGATTGTACATACAAGTAATATGCTACATAGACAATACACAGCATGGAACAACAAATGCATGAGGTTGAACATGCATGAGGATGAACATGCATGAGGTTGAACATGCACGAGGTTGAACATGCACGAGGTTGAACATGCATGAGGTTGAACATGCATGAGGTTGAACATGCATGAGGTGGAACATACATGAGGTGGAACATACATGAGGTTGAACATGCATGAGGTGGAACATACATGAGGTTGAACATGCATGAGGATGAACATGCATGAGGTTGAACATGCATGAGGTTGCATACATGAGGATGAACATGCATGAGGTTGAACAAGCATGAGGTGGAACATGCATGAGGTTGCATACATGAGGATGAACATGTATGAGGATGAACATGCATGAGGTTGCATACATGAGGATGAACATGCATGAGGTTGAACAAGCATGAGGTGGAACATGCATGAGATTGAACAAGCATGAGGTTGAACAAGCATGAGGTTGAACATGCATGAGGTGGAACAAGCACGAGGTTGAACAAGCATGAGGTGGAACATGCATGAGGTGGAACATGCATGAGGATGAACATGCATGAGGTGGAACATGCATGAGGTGGAACATGCATGAGGTGGAACAAGCATGAGGTGGAACATGCATGAGGTGGAACATGCATGAGGATGAACATGCATGAGGTGGAACATGCATGAGGTGGAACAAGCATGAGGTGGAACATGCATGAGGTGGAACATACATGTGGTTGAACAAGCATGAGGTTGAACATACATGAGGTTGAACATACATGAGGATGAACATGTATGAGGATGAACATGCATGAGGTTGAACAAGCATGAGGTTGAACATGCATGAGATTGAACATGCATGAGGTTGAACAAGCATGAGATTGAACATGCATGAGGTTGAACATGCATGAGGTGGAACATACATGAGGTTGAACATACATGAGATTGAACATGCATGAGATTGAACAAGCATGAGATTGAACATGCATGAGATTGAACATGCATGAGGTGGAACATACATGAGGTTGAACATACATGAGGTGGAACATGCATGAGGTTGAACAAGCATGAGGTGGAACATGCATGAGGTTGAACAAGCATGAGGATGAACATGCATGAGGTGGAACATGCATGAGGTTGAACAAGCATGAGGTGGAACATGCATGAGGTTGAACAAGCATGAGATTGAACATGCATGAGGTTGAACAAGCATGAGGATGAACATGCATGAGGTTGAACAAGCATGAGGTGGAACATGCATACGATGGAACATGCATGAGGTGGAACATACATGAGGTTGAACATACATGAGGTTGAACAAGCATGCGGTGGAACATGCATACGATGGAACATGCATGAGGTGGAACATGCATGAGGTGGAACAAGCATGAGGTTGAACATGCATGAGGTGGAACATGCATGAGGTTGAACATGCATGAGGTGGAACATGCATGAGGTGGAACATGCATGAGGTTGAACATGCATGAGGTGGAACATGCATGAGGTGGAACATGCATGAGGTTGAACATGCATGAGGTTGAACATGCATGAGGTGGAACATGCATGAGGTGGAACATGCATGAGGTGGAACATGCATGAGGTGGAACATGCATGAGGTTGAACATGCATGAGGTGGAACATGCATGAGGTTGAATGGGTATTTACAAAATTCTTAAAGTAGACAAATGCTTTATGCAATACTAGCATACATAATAAACAGAACAACTGCAGTATACCTCCATAACAGCAACACACGGTGATTTGATTCCTCAATTAACACCATACACTCTTTGTTGTGACGGTTTGTGTAGGGTGTGTGTGTTTCCGGCTATTTATCGTCGCTACCGGTTACTCATATGAGCGAGTGGCCATTTTAGAGTTTGGAGGACAGTGCAATGATACAGACATATACCCATTCCAGAGTATGATCCGGTTATTTTACGTGCACGGTGTAAAGCACCGATACGAGACATTGGGTTCAAGTCCAATTCGAAAGACTGTTAATATTATTATGGTCAGACGGGGTATCGAACCTGCTATCCATGGATTCGCTTGCATAGGGTGTTGTGCTTTATGTTTATATAGATATGTCCGCCCGAATGCATTGTATGTGATACCCGCCTGTTGAAATTTGACCCTAATGTGTACCATTCATAACTAATAGATTTTGTAATTTCTATGGTGGTAAATTTTGATGGGGGGAAGGGGTATTATTTTGGCGCAGGATCCGTTTTCAAAATAGCATGTCTGCCGTAAAGTATATCGAAATTTTAAAGGGACGTCATGATCAGTAGTCAGTCTTAGTCTGTACAAAATTTGATAAAATTCCGCACATTACAAAGTGTGCAAAAGTCAGCCCCATATAGGTGGTGCGGTTTTAAAGTCGTTTAGTATAAATGAAGTTATGCGAGCGCTGGTCACCTTATACTCGATGAGATGATGATGACGTTCCGCTTCCTATGTACTGCTTGGTTCGTGTTCATGATGCTGTGTGATGACGGACAGTGGTGAGTTTGGCCTGTGTGATTTTTACGTTTATTTATCGTCACTACCGGTTGCCCATATGAGCGACGCCTCCTGAAGAGATTAGTCATTTTAGATTTTTGGAGGATAGTGCAATGATGCAAACAGAAACCCATTCCAGAATCCCCTAAAGCACCAGACGGGGGATCGAACTTGCGATCCCTG
Source organism: Archivesica marissinica (assembly GCA_014843695.1). Taxonomy (NCBI): domain Eukaryota; kingdom Metazoa; phylum Mollusca; class Bivalvia; order Venerida; family Vesicomyidae; genus Archivesica; species Archivesica marissinica. The sequence continues at coordinate 23,757,753 of CM026404.1, forward strand.
GATTACCAGTCCAATGTATTAACCACTAGACAACATATCCGTCTGTTGAGTTTGGCCATAGAAAATGCACACATGTATGTATATTCCATTAATGTCAAACCCCTTGCGGGGACGTATACATGTTTTTCCTGGGCAAGCTTAGCCGACCTAAGTGGTTAACCAGTACTAAGCAATGTGTGTGAGGTGCCTTGCTCAATGACACTACATACGTGGCTTGACCGAGTATCGAACCAAGGACCGATCGATTCCAAATCCGACGCTCTACCACTGGACCACGGAGGTAGTCACGCCACTACTCGCTGCTCTACCACTGGACCACGGAGGTAGTCACGCCACTACTCGACGCTCTACCACTGGACCACCGAAGTAGTCACGCCACTACTCGACGCTCTACCACTGGACCACGGAGGTAGTCACGCCACTACTCGACGCTCTACCATTGGACCACGGAGGTAGTCACGCCACTACTCGACGCTCTACCACTGGACCACGAAGGTAGTCACGCCACTACTCGACCCTCTACCACTGGACCACGGAGGTAGTCACGCCACTACTCGACGCTCTACCACTGGACCACGGAGGTAGTCACGCCACTATTCGACGCTCTACCATTTACCACGGAGGTAGTCACGCCACTACTCGACGCTCTACCACTGGACCACGGAGGTAGTCACGCCACTACTCGACGCTCTACCACTGGACCACGGAGGTAGTCACGCCACTACTCGACGCTCTACCACTGGACCACGGAGGTAGTCACGCCACTACTCGACGCTCTACCACTGGACCACGGAGGTAGTCACGCCACTACTCGACGCTCTACCAATGGACCACGGAGGTAGTCACGCCACTACTCGACGCTCTACCACTGGACCACGGAGGTAGTCACGCCACTACTCGACGCTCTACCACTGGACCACGGAGGTAGTCTCGCCACTACTCGACCCTCTACCACTGGACCACGGAGGTAGTCACGTCACTAATCGACGCTCTACCACTGGACCACGGAGGTAGTCACGCCACTACTCGCTGCTCTACCACTGGACCACGGAGGTAGTCACGCCACTACTCGACGCTCTACCACTGGACCACGGAGGTAGTCACGCCACTACTCGACGCTCTACCACTGGACCACGGAGGTAGTCACGCCACTACTCGACGCTCTACCACTGGACGACGGAGGTAGTCACGCCACTACTCGCTGATCTACCACTGGACCACTGAGGTAGTCACGCCACTATTCGACGCTCTACCATTGGACCACGGAGGTAGTCACGCCACTACTCGCTGCTCTACCACTGGACCACGGAGATAGTCACGCTACTACTCTACGCTCTTCCACTGGACCACGGAGGTAGTCACGCCACTACTCGACCCTATACCACTGGATAACGGAGGTAGTCACGCCACTACTCGACGCTCTACCACTGGAACACGGAGGTAGTCACGCCACTACTCGACGCTCTACCACTGGACCACGGAGGTAGTCACGCCACTACTCGACGCTCTACCACTGGACCACGGAGGTAGTCACGACACTGCTCGACGCTCTACCAATGGACCACGGAGGTCGTCACGCCACTACTCGACGCTCTACGAATGGACCACGGAGGTAGTCACGCCACTACTCGACGCTCTACCAATGGACCACGGAGGTAGTCACGCCACTACTCGACGTTCTACCAATGGACCACGGAGGTAGTCACGCCACCACTCGACGCTCTACCACTGGACCATGGAGGTAGTCACGCCACTACTCGACGCTCTACCACTGGACCACGGAGGTAGTCACGCCACTACTCGACGCTCTACCACTGGACCACCGAAGTAGTCACGCCACTACTCGATGCTCTACCACTGGACCACGGAGGTAGTCACGCCACTACTCGACGCTCTACCACTGGACCACGAAGGTAGTCACGCCACTACTCGACCCTCTACCACTGAACCACGGAGGTAGTCACGCCACTACTCGACGCTCTACCACTGGACCACGGAGGTAGTCACGCCACTACTCGACGCTCTACCACTGGACCACGGAGGTAGTCACGCCACTATTCGACGCTCTACCATTGTACCACGGAGGTAGTCACGCCACTACTCGACGCTCTACCACTGGACCACGGATATAGTCACGCCACTACTCGACGCGCTGCCACTGGACCACGGAGGTAGTCACGCCACTACTCGACGCTCTACCACTGGATCACGGAGGTAGTCACGCCACTACTCGACGCTCTACCACTGGACCACGGAGGTAGTCACGCCACTACTCGACGCTCTACCACTGGACCACGGAGGTAGTCACGCCACTACTGGACGCTCTACCACTGGACCACGGAGGTAGTCACGCCACTATTCGACGCTCTACCACTGGACCACGGAGGTAGTCACGCCACTACTCGACGCTCTACCACTGGACCACGGAGGTAGTCACGCCACTACTCGACGCTCTACCAATGGACCACGGAGGTAGTCACGTCACTACTCGACGCTCTACCATTGGACCACGGAGGTAGTCACGCCACTACTCGACGCTCTACCACTGGACCACGGAGGTAGTCTCGCCACTACTCGACCCTCTACCACTGGACCACGGAGGTAGTCACGCCACTACTCGACGCTCTACCACTGGACCACGGAGGTAGTTACGCCACTACTCGCTGCTCTACCACTGGACCACGGAGGTAGTCACGCCACTACTCGACGCTCTAACCACTTGACGACGGAGGTAGTCACGCCACTACTCGCTGATCTACCACTGGACCACTGAGGTAGTCACGCCACTATTCGACGCTCTACCATTGGACCACGGAGGTAGTCACGCCACTACTCGCTGCTCTACCATTGGACCACGGAGATAGTCACGCCACTACTCTACGCTCTTCCACTGGACCACGGAGGTAGTCACGCCACTACTCGACCCTCTACCACTGGACCACGGAGGTAGTCACGCCACTACTCGACGCTCTACCACTGGAACACGGAGGTAGTCACGCCACTACTCGACGCTCTACCACTGGACCACGGAGGTAGTCACGCCACTACTCGACGCTCTACCACTGGACCACGGAGGTAGTCACGCCACTGCTCGACGCTCTACCAATGGACCACGGAGGTAGTCACGCCACTACTCGACGCTCTACGAATGGACCACGGAGGTAGTCACGCCACTACTCGACGCTCTACCAATGGACCACGGAGGTAGTCACGCCACTACTCGACGTTCTACCAATGGACCACGGAGGTAGTCACGCCACCACTCGACGCTCTACCACTGGACCATGGAGGTAGTCACGCCACTACTCGACGCTCTACCACTGGACCACGGAGGTAGTCACGCCACTACTCGACGCTCTACCACTGGACCACCGAAGTAGTCATGCCACTACTCGATGCTCTACCACTGGACCACGGAGGTAGTCACGCCACTACTCGACGCTCTACCACTGGACCACGGAGGTAGTCACGCCACTACTCGACGCTCTACCAATGGACCACGGAGTTAGTCACGCCACTACTCGACGCTCTACCACTGGACCACGGAGGTAGTCACGCCACTACTCGACCCTCTACCACTGGACCACGGAGGTAGTCACGTCACTAATCGACGCTCTACCACTGGACCACGGAGGTAGTCACGCCACTACTCGCTGCTCTACCACTGGACCACGGAGGTAGTCACGCCACTACTCGACGCTCTACCACTGGACCACGGAGGTAGTCACGCCACTACTCGACGCTCACTACCACTGGACCACGGAGGTAGTCACGCCACTACTCGACGCTCTACCACTGGACCACGGAGGTAGTCACGCCACTACTCGACGCTCTACCACTGGACCACGGAGGTAGTCACGCCACTACTCGACGCTCTACCACTGGACCACGGAGGTAGTCACGCCACTACTCGACGCTCTACCACTGGACCACGGAGGTAGTCACGCCACTACTCGACGCTCTACCACTGGACCACGGAGGTAGTCACGCCACTACTCGACGCTCTACCACTGGACCACGGAAGTAGTCACGCCACTACTCGACGCTCTACCAATGGACCACGGAGTTAGTCACGCCACTACTCGACGCTCTACCACTGGACCACGGAGGTAGTCACGCCACTACTCGACCCTCTACCACTGGACCACGGAGGTAGTCACGTCACTAATCGACGCTCTACCACTGGACCACGGAGGTAGTCACGCCACTACTCGCTGCTCTACCACTGGACCACGGAGGTAGTCACGCCACTACTCGACGCTCTACCACTGGACCACGGAGGTAGTCACGCCACTACTCGACGCTCTACCACTGGACCACGGAGGTAGTTACGCCACTACTCGACGCTCTACCACTGGACCACGGAGGTAGTCACGCCACTACTCGCTGATCTACCACTGGACCACGGAGGTAGTCACGCAATTACTCGATGCTCTACCACTGGACCACGGAGGTAGTCACGCCACTACTCGCTGCTCTACCACTGGACCACGGAGGTAGTCACACCACTACTCGACGCTCTACCACTGGACCACGGAGGTAGTCACGCCACTACTCGACGCTCTACCACTGGACCACGGAGGTAGTCACGCCACTACTCGACGCTCTACCACTGGACCACGGAGGTAGTCACGCCACTACTCGACGCTCTACCACGGGACCACGGAGGTAGTCACGCCACTACTCGACGCTCTACCACTGGACCACGGAGGTAGTCACGCCACTACTCGACGCTCTACCACTGGACCACGGAGGTAGTCACGCCACTACACGCTGCTCTACCACTGGACCACGGAGGTAGTCACGCAATTACTCGACGCTCTACCACTGGACCACTGAGGTAGTCACGCCACTTCTCGACGCTCTACCACTGGGCCACGGAGGTAGTCACGCCACTACTCGACGATTGGATGACCTACTGAGCATCATCTAATCAGTGACGCTGAGCATCATCCAATCAGTGACGCTCAGACGCTAGCTCACTTGGAAGCATCAATACAGCACCACTGAACGGATTTCTAATCGTCTTGACCGCAACCTACATAGATAGTGCAACTTTAACAATCTTGACAGCATTCGTCATAGATGATACAACCGCCTTAGAATACTACCAGGCATGCACAGAGACACAACTGTACATACAGTAATCGACCGCACCAGCACGTTTTCCTCGCCTATTACATGTGCTATGCGGTAGAGTGGTGGAACCTATGCTCGGCATAAATCCCACATGGCCAGTAAAAAATGTTAATTGCACTTGCCCGTATATTATTATTTTCTTAAGTCGTGAAAACAACTTTCAAAAAACTCTTATTGACAGTTTTAGCTTCAGTTTTAGTTTCATCGCGTGACCTTGATGTTCAATTCAGCCATCGCAACGGCACTTATTTATATGAGGACCTCAAGACTTCAGGGCACCTATGCACGGCGTACTAGTTATTTTTATGCACCAGAACTTCAAAACCAGAATATCTTATTTTGATATAGTTACATACATCATTGAATAAACACGCTTATTGGTGTTAATCAGAAATGGTGGAACGATTTTTCTGGTTAGTTGTAGATTTTTAAATTCGGATAGGTACCTGAATTGCTCATACACCGTATCAGTTTCTGTGGAAATATTCTCCAAATGATTTGTTTGTTTATATTCGTCTGCTGGACCAGTCACGTGACAATTGCACCAGGCTACCGATACACGCAACGAAATGCTATTGAACCATGCTTCAGCTCTGTCAGCGAAATTAGCCTAGAACTATAGAACTATTTTAAATACGGATGTAAAATGGATAAATACGCCGAGCGTAGGAATACACCGAGCATAGGTCGCACCACTCTATATATCTACATTGTATAGACAATAATGTTAAGTGATTTGATATCGGCTTTGTTATTAGGATGAAGCTAGTCATATTGGACCGAGGCTGAACATTTTATTAATTCACCATAGAATATGTTCAAGAGTAACAACAAGTAACGGTAAGAAATACCAAGCTGATTATTTTAATGATTCGGGCTATAAATAGATCGAATGTTTCCAAGATAGCGGCGGAAAAAATTATTTCGCCACAGACAATCTCGTACAGGCCGAACGAGCTCACGCTGGAAATGAATTAATATAATAACGTAAACTTGCAGACAATATTCTATAGTTAATAAATAGTTAATGTATCGTATGGACCTCCAGCTACAGTATCAGACTAGCTGTTTAAAATATTAGTGTAAAATAACAACAGACAGCGGAAGACTTTGAGATAATACGTCTGCGACTAAATAGCATGTTTGTAATTTGATGTTACATATTGATTTGTTTATCTATCGTTCTCTAATCAGTTCTGCAAACACTCTTTGGACAGAGCTATTCGCAAAACACGTTGGATAAAAATGGTTACGTGTTGGTTTGTTTATTGTGGGTTCTGTAAACAAAATGTAAGAGTATAATGAATTGCTGTGTTTATTAAAGGGGAGATGTGTCGATATGTCATATTCAAAAGTGTGTTTACGTTTATTTATCGTCACTACGGTTGCCCATATGAGCGACGATAAATAAACGCGTACGCTTCAGGTGCGAAAGGTCCGGAGTTCGAGCCTCACTGGAGCCGTTACGATTGTGTCCTTAGGCAAGGCATCTAAATTCCACATTGCTTCTTCTCTCTCCCTCGTTGCGATGAATTCCATCAGGAATAAGGTCTCGAGAGTGATTAATATAAGTTAATATTAATATAAGAACTTGTTTCACAATCGAGCTAAAATAAATGTGTATAAACCAATAGAACAGTAATGCTACGTATACGTATGTGGAGAGTAGGTTTGGTAACTGCTATGACATATATATATATATATATATATATATATATATATATATATATATATGTTCACTATTGTTAATTATGTCATATTCAAATGTGTGTTTACGTTTATTTATCGTCGTTACCGGTTGCCCATATGAGCGACGCCTCCTGAAGAGATTAGTCATTTTAGATGTTTAGACGATAGTGCAATGATACAGACAGAGACCCACTCCCTCATCTGGTTCGTTTACGTGCACGGTGTAAAGTACCGACACGAGACCTCGGTTTAACGTCCCATCTGAAAAACTGTTGATTTTATTAGGGTCAGACGGCGATTGAACCTGTGATCATTGGGTTACCAGTCCAGTGTGTTAACCACTGGCCTACATATCCCTCTGTCACTCGGGCCGCCTCAAACCTGAACGACTTGATGTGGGAACGGTTTCATGAACACACTTTATACAGTCTTTTACATTTCCGCCAAAATGGAATACATGTACAGTTATTCGATAGCATAATTAGATAATCAACCCAAAGCTAAGAATTTAAACGCAAGTCTCAAATATTATTGGGGTCTGACGCTGGATCGAACCTATTCAAGTGTACGGTTGCTGCTGTTATTGTGACTTCCTGTTATGGCGTAGAATTAGTCCTGTACCATGTCATTGACGGTGCTTGAGCAATAATCAAGTCGGAATTATTTTTCATATGGAAACAAGAGATTTCAACGTTTACATAGCGTCTCGGAGGAGGAGAAGGTAACAGGTTCGAGCCCCGATACTGGTTCTAATAAGAACGATTGATGAGCCGACAGCTAGTTAAACAATGTATACAGATTGCTTATCAGCGTAGTGTCTGGCATGCAAGGATAGGATTCGGAAATTACCGATGTTTGTGAAGTAGTCTTGTGTATGGCTGCCTAGTAACGCCCTGTTTCCGCGGACAAGAACGAAGGATAGGACAATGTCGTACCCAGTTGTGATGTCATAGTTACGTCGTACCAATAAACGTGGTACTAAGTATACGGTTGTACCAGTGTCCATAATAACTGTGTGTCATTGCCTATTAGTATATGTAATCTTGCAAATGCTCAATAGCAAAATTCCAAACATCTTTTCATAAAATATTGCATGCCAATATTCAAGAGTTGAAACTGGTTTGCTACCACGTCCATGTTATATAAATTAACATCAAATCTGGTAATCGTGCACGCCATTAAGATATCTATATTCCGTACCGACCTTGACTCAGTGCCTATCCCTTACCGAGAAGTGTAGCTTGGGTTCCAGTCTGTCGATTTTTCACTTTATCTTCTAGCCAACATGTTGATATGTTCAGAAACTCAATACGGCCCAATTAATAGTCTCGGTGTTAAAATATATTTATTTGACTGACCAGGCAAAATATATCGACGCCTGTTCCCAGGCTACGAGCAGTGTTGTGATATAGGACACCGTAATCCATCGATAGTCCTACATTCTTCTATTGTTTGTGGTAAATTAAATAAAACATTTTTAAAGCATTGTCTTACAATTCATTGGTGAAATAATACATCTATCCAGCTGGTGAAACCATGCGATTAGGGAGTTAGTTTACATGAGACGACTATGAGGACATACATGGGACGACTATGAGGACATACATGAGACTATGTGGACATACATGGGACGACTATGAGGACATACATGAGACGACTATGAGGACATACACGAGACGACTATGAGGACATACACGAGACGACTATGAGGACATACAGGAGACGACTATGAGGACATACATGAGACGACTATGAGGACATACATGAGACGATGAGGACATACACGAGACGACTATGAGGACATACATGAGACGACTATGAGGACATACATGAGACGATGAGGACATACACGAGACGACTATGAGGACATATATGAGACGACTATGAGGACATACATGAGACGACTATGAGGACATACACGAGACGACTATGAGGACATACATGCGACGATGAGGACATACACGAGACGACTATGAGGACATACATGAGACGACTATGAGGACATACATGAGACGACTATGAGGACATACATGAGACGATGAGGACATACATGAGACGATGAGGACATACACGAGACGACTATGAGGACATACATGAGACGACTATGAGGACATACATGAGACGACTATGAGGACATACACGAGACGACTATGAGGACATACACGAGACGACTATGAGGACATACAGGAGACGACTATGAGGACATACAGGAGACGACTATGAGGACATACATGAGACGACTATGAGGACATACATGGGACGACTATGAGGACATACACGAGACGACTATGAGGACATACATGAGACGACTATGAGGACATACACGAGACGACTATGAGGACATACACGAGACCACTATGAGGACATACATGGGACGACTATGAGGACATACATGAGACGACTATGAGGACATACATGGGACGACTATGAGGACATACACGGGACGACTATGAGGACATACATGGGACGACTATGAGGACATACATGAGACGACTATGAGGACATACATGGGACGACTATGAGGACATATATGAGACGACTATGAGGACATATATGAGACGACTATGAGGACATACATGAGACGACTATGAGGACATACACGAGACGACTATGAGGACATACACGAGACGACTATGAGGACATACAGGAGACGACTATGAGGACATACAGGAGACGACTATGAGGACATACATGAGACGACTATGAGGACATACATGGGACGACTATGAGGACATACACGAGACGACTATGAGGACATACATGAGACGACTATGAGGACATACACGAGACGACTATGAGGACATACACGAGACCACTATGAGGACATACATGGGACGACTATGAGGACATACATGAGACGACTATGAGGACATACATGGGACGACTATGAGGACATACATGGGACGACTATGAGGACATACATGGGACGACTATGAGGACATACATGAGACGACTATGAGGACATACATGGGACGACTATGAGGACATATATGAGACGACTATGAGGACATATATGAGACGACTATGAGGACATACATGAGACGACTATGAGGACATACATGAGACGACTATGAGGACATACACGAGACGACTATGAGGACATACATGAGACGACTATGAGGACATACATGAGACGACTATGAGGACATACACGAGACGACTATGAGGACATACATGAGACGACTATGAGGATATACATGAGACGACGATGAGGACATACACGAGACGACTATGAGGACATACATGAGACGACTATGAGGACATACATGAGACGACTATGAGAACATACACGAGACGACTATGAGGACATACACGAGACGACTATGAGGACATACACGAGACGACTATGAGGACATACACGAGACGACTATGAGGACATACACGAGACGACTATGAGGACATACACGAGACGACTATGAGGACATACACGATACGACTATGAGGACATACATGAGACGACTATGAGGACATACATGGGACGACTATGAGGACATACATGAGACGACTATGAGGACATACATGGGACGACTATGAGGACATACATGGGACGACTATGAGGACATACATGAGACGACTATGAGGACATACATGAGACGACTATGAGGACATACATGAGACGACTATGAGGACATACATGAGACTATGAGGACATACATGAGACGACTATGAGGACATACATGAGACGACTATGAGGACATACATGGGACGACTATGAGGACATACATGGGACGACTATGAGGACATACATGAGACGACTATGAGGACATACATGAGACGATTATGAGGACATACATGGGACGACTATGAGGACATACATGAGACGACTATGAGGACATACATGAGACGACTATGATGACATACATGAGACGACTATGAGGACATACATGAGACGACTATGAGGACATACATGGGACGACTATGAGGACATACACGAGACGACTATGAGGACATACACGAGACGACTATGAGGACATACACGAGACGACTATGAGGACATACATGAGACGACTATGAGGACATACATGAGACGACTATGAGGACATACATGAGACGACTATGAGGACATACACGAGACGACTATGAGGACATACACGAGACGACTATGAGGACATACACGAGACGACTATGAGGACATACATGAGACGACTATGAGGACATACACGAGACGACTATGAGGACATACATGAGACGACTATGAGGACATACATGGGACGACTATGAGGACATACATGAGACAACTATGAGGACATACACGCGACGACTATGAGAACATACACGAGACGACTATGAGGACATACATGAGACGACTATGAGGACATACACGAGACGACTATGAGGACATACATGAGACGACTATGAGGACATACATGAGACGACTATGAGGACATACACGAGACGACTATGAGGACATACACGAGACGATGAGGACATACACGAGACGACTATGAGGACATACATGAGACGACTATGAGGACATACATGAGACGACTATGAGGACATACATGAGACGACTATGAGGACATACATGGGACGACTATGAGGACATACACGAGACGACTATGAGGACATACACGAGACGACTATGAGGACATACACGAGACGACTATGAGGACATACATGAGACGACTATGAGGACATACACGAGACGACTATGAGGACATACATGAGACGACTATGATGACATACATGAGACGACTATGAGGACATACATGAGACGACTATGAGGACATACATGGGACGACTATGAGGACATACACGAGACGACTATGAGGACATACATGAGACGACTATGAGGACATACACGAGACGACTATGAGGACATACACGAGACGACTATGAGGACATACACGAGACGACTATGAGGACATACATGAGACGACTATGAGGACATACACGAGACGACTATGAGGACATACACGAGACGACTATGAGGACATACATGAGACGACTATGAGGACATACATGAGACGACTATGAGGACATACATGAGACGACTATGAGGACATACATGAGACGACTATGAGGACATACATGACATACACGAGACGACTATGAGGACATACACGAGACGACTATGAGGACATACATGAGACGACTATGAGGACATACATGGGACGACTATGAGGACATACACGAGACGACTATGAGGACATACACGAGACGACTATGAGGACATACACGAGACGACTATGAGGACATACATGAGACGACTATGAGGACATACATGAGACGACTATGAGGACATACATGAGACGACTATGAGGACATACATGAGACGACTATGAGGACATACATGAGACGACTATGAGGACATACATGAGACGACTATGAGGACATACATGAGACGACTATGAGGACATACATGAGACGACTATGAGGACATACATGAGACGACTATGAGGACATACATGAGACGACAAACAACAAACACTATGAGGACATACATGGACGACTATGAGGACATACATGAGACGACTATGAGGACATACATGAGACTATGAGGACATACATGAGACGACTATGAGGACATACATGAGACGACTATGAGGACATACACGAGACGACTATGAGGACATCTACTGACACCATACACAAACTGTGCACTTTTATATTGAGCTTTACTTTTTCTTTACAAATTTAGAATTATGGATATATTTATCATGGGGTAAGAAAATAATCCTTCACACATTGTACGAATATACCCAATATTTAAGCGCGTATTGTGTGTGTTTTACGTTTATTTATCGTCGCTACCGGTTGCCCATATGAGCGACGCCTCCTGAAGAGATTAGTAATCTTAGATATGGTCAGACGGGGGATCGAACCTGCAGTCCCAGGATTACCAGTCCAGCGTGTTACCACTGGACTTCAGATCCGTATATTTGTTAATAAAAGGATATTAATTTTACATCTAAGGCAACTGCACAGTTTATTTTGGTGTCAGTATGCTACAAGTTAAATACTATTATATAAGTTTCTGCTAGAAAACTATTACAGTTAATATAATTATTTCATTGAATTACTATCGCCACTAATATTATATTGTTCAAGTGAAATTATTGTTATCGAATTATCTCCCTTTATAAATATTTTCTAACAAAATAAACATTAATGATGCAAACGGTTGATTATCAATTTAACTCTTTCACCGCCAATGTCGCATAAAAGCGACTTTGTAAAAAAAGTAGAGAACTCTATCGGACAGAACAGAACATGCCGTCTGATCAGACTATATGCTGATTGCTCTTCAGACAGTGGAGCTGAAGGACCTGTCCGAATAGCAAACAACATAGACCCTGATCAGACGCGGTGTTACGCCGCGGCTGATCTGGATCTATGTTGTTTGCACATGCTCTGAATTTATTCGGCGCTGAAAGAGTTAAGTGTTAACAATATGATAATATTTCTATCTAAAGAATTATGATAAAGACCCAATATATGTTTAAATGTATTTATTTAAGATCTGCTATCTAGTATCTCACCCATGGGTGTAGCAGTATATCTAGAGTGTCACCCATGGGTGTAGCAGCATATCTAGTATCTCATCCATGGGTGTAGCAGTATATCTAGTATCTCATCCATGGGTGTAGCAGCATATCTAGAGTGTCATCCATGGTGTAGCAGCATATCTAGTGTCTCATCCATGGGTGTAGCAGCATATCTAGTGTCTCATCCATGGGTGTAGCAGCATATCTAGTATCTCATCCATGGGTGTAGCAGTATATCTAGTATCTCATCCATGGTGTAGCAGCATATCTAGTATCTCATCCATGGTGTAGCAGCATATCTAGTATCTCATCCATGGGTGTAGCAGCATATCTAGTATCTCATCCATGGGTGTAGCAGTATATCTAGTGTCTCATCCATGGGTGTAGCAGCATATCTAGTGTCTCATCCATGGGTGTAGCAGCATATCTAGTGTCTCACCCATGGTGTAGCAGCATATCTAGTGTCTCATCCATGGGTGTAGCAGTATAGCTAGTGTCTCATCCATGGGTGTAGCAGCATATCTAGTGTGTCATCCATGGTGTAGCAGCATATCTAGTATCTCATCCATGGGTGTAGCAGCATATCTAGTATCTCATCCATGGGTGTAGCAGTATATCTAGTGTCTCACCCATGGTGTAGCAGTATATCTAGTGTCTCACCCATGGATGTAGCAGTATATCTAGTGTGTCATCCATGGTGTAGCAGTATATCTAGTGTCTCACCCATGGGTGTAGCAGTATATCTAGTGTCTCATCCATGGGTGTAGCAGTATATCTAGTGTCTCATCCATGGTGTAGCAGTATATCTAGTGTCTCATCCATGGGTGTAGCAGTATATCTAGAGTGTCACCCATGGGTGTAGCAGCATATCTAGTGTCTCATCCATGGGTGTAGCAGTATATCTAGTGTCTCATACATGGTGTAGCAGCATATCTAGTGTGTCATCCATGGTGTAGCAGCATATCTAGTGTGTCATCCATGGTGTAGCAGTATAGCTAGTGTCTCATCCATGGGTGTAGCAGTATATCTAGAGTGTCACCCATGGGTGTAGCAGTATATATAGTGTCTCACCCATGGGTGTAGCAGCATATCTAGTATCTCATCCATGGGTGTAGCAGTATATCTAGTGTCTCATCCATGGGTGTAGCAGTATATCTAGTATCTCATCCATGGGTGTAGCAGTATATCTAGTATCTCATCCATGGGTGTAGCAGTATATCTAGTATCTCATCCATGGGTGTAGCAGTATATCTAGTATCTCATCCATGGGTGTAGCAGTATATCTAGAGTGTCATCCATGGGTGTAGCAGTATATCTAGCGTCTCATCCATGGGTGTAACAGTATATCTAGAGTGTCATCCATGGGTGTAGCAGTATATCTAGAGTGTCATCCATGGGTGTAGCAGTATATCTAGCGTCTCATCCATGGGTGTAGCAGTATATCTAGAGTGTCATCCATGGGTGTAGCAGTATATCTAGAGTGTCATCCATGGGTGTAGCAGCATATCTAGTATCTCATCCATGGGTGTAGCAGTATATCTAGAGTGTCATCCATGGGTGTAGCAGTATATCTAGTGTCTCATCCATGGGTGTAGCAGTATATCTAGTGTCTCATACATGGTGTAGCAGCATATCTAGTGTGTCATCCATGGTGTAGCAGCATATCTAGTGTGTCATCCATGGTGTAGCAGTATAGCTAGTGTCTCATCCATGGGTGTAGCAGTATATCTAGTATCTCATCCATGGGTGTAGCAGTATATCTAGTGTCTCATACATGGTGTAGCAGCATATCTAGTGTGTCATCCATGGTGTAGCAGCATATCTAGTGTGTCATCCATGGTGTAGCAGTATAGCTAGTGTCTCATCCATGGGTGTAGCAGTATATCTAGTATCTCATCCATGGGTGTAGCAGTATATCTAGTGTCTCATACATGGTGTAGCAGCATATCTAGTGTGTCATCCATGGTGTAGCAGCATATCTAGTGTGTCATCCATGGTGTAGCAGTATAGCTAGTGTCTCATCCATGGGTGTAGCAGTATATCTAGTATCTCATCCATGGGTGTAGCAGTATATCTAGTGTCTCATACATGGTGTAGCAGCATATCTAGTGTGTCATCCATGGTGTAGCAGCATATCTAGTGTGTCATCCATGGTGTAGCAGTATAGCTAGTGTGTCATCCATGGGTGTAGCAGCATATCTAGTGTCTCATCCATGGGTGTAGCAGTATATCTAGTGTGTCATCCATGGGTGTAGCAGTATATCTAGTGTATCATCCGTGGGTGTAGCAGCATATCTAGTATCTCATCCATGGGTGTAGCAGTATATCTAGAGTGTCATCCGTGGGTGTAGCAGTATATCTAGTATCTCATCCATGGGTGTAGCAGCATATCTAGTGTCTCATCCATGGGTGTAGCAGTATATCTAGAGTGTCATCCGTGGGTGTAGCAGTATATCTAGTATCTCATCCATGGGTGTAGCAGTATATCTAGTGTATCATCCGTGGGTGTAGCAGCATATCTAGTATCTCATCCATGGGTGTAGCAGCATATCTAGTGTCTCACCCATGGTGTAGCAGTATATCTAGTGTCTCATACATGGGCGTAGCAGTATATCTAGTATCTCATCCATGGGTGTAGCAGCATATCTAGTGTATCATCCGTGGGTGTAGCAGCATATCTAGTATCTCATCCATGGGTGTAGCAGTATATCTAGAGTGTCATCCATGGGCGTAGCAGTATATCTAGTATCTCATCCATGGGTGTAGCAGCATATCTAGTGTGTCATCCATGGGCGTAGCAGTATATCTAGAGTGTCACCCATGGGTGTTGCAGCAATTCTTCGATTGTTGGACGTTCTGGTGGATGTAAGGAGAAGCATAACTTTATTAGATCTCGTACTTCTGTAAATACAAAAAGATGAAATATTAAGAATTATTTCGAATGCTCCTTTATTCTTAGTGTGCAGAAATCATTTTGTATTTTGTTCTTTTTAGCAAAGTTTAATTGTTCTATTTAAAACTTGGCTTTGCTTCAATTTGACGAGTAACATTGATTATATTTGATAACTATTATTCAGTTTACCATATGAAACTGCATTTTTGCAGTTTTGGAAATGCAGTTCAGCTTTTACGATGTCCTCTTCAGTCTCGAATGGATAGTCCCCACATACCATGATATACAACAGGACACCCAATGACCACACGGCTGCGGGCTCTCCGTGGTAACGTCGGTGCTGAATCCACTCAGGTGAATTGTATGCTGCAGTTCCTGAAACATTGTTTAAATGATGCTTTTGAATTTTGACTTATATTCAATTTATATTCAATTTATATTCTATTCAATTTATATTCAAGTCATATTCAAATACTATGAAATAGCACTACGTATAAACGGGGAAAGCCAATATCAATTACTGAACTAGACATTATAGGAGGACTGTGACTACATTCCCTCGAGGGGGTGCCATATATGAAAGATAGATAGATAGAATGATGACAACGAGTGGGATTTTCTTGTAGACGTTAAGCTTATTTGCAGAATTCGCGGATACATGAATCCCGTGCGACTTAACTATAAAATCACATTCTAGAAAGTCATTTCATAGAACAGAACAGAAATTTTATTAAGACTTGTACATGGTACATCGTCAAATACATATATACAAATATATATGATGTAAATATATACAACAATTTTATCGTGGTCATGTGGCATATAGAATCTGATAATAATAAGAAAATGCATCTAATTATGAGGATGAACAATAATTAGTGCTGATATTGGATTTATGTCATATTATTTAAAAGTGTTATTTTAATGTCAACTGCTTTATTATAGAATAAAGCTAAATTATATAGGATAGTTCTTTTATTAGATTGCAACAATTCAATACACTTAAGCATATTTGGTCTTATAGAACTACTTCTAAATCGAGCGAAGTTGTGTCATGATTGTAAAACGCTATTCACAAAAGTTCACAAAAGTTCCGCCCACAACCCCGAACATCAAAATGACTGCGCCCACAACAGTAATTCGTTTCATTACCTCTTTCCAAGGAAACCTGTATCTAGGGTGTGTGTTTTACGTTTATTTATCGTCGCTACCGGTTGCCCATATGAGCGACGCCTCATGAAGAGATTAGTCATTTTAGATTTTTGGAGGATAGTGCAATGATACAGGCAGAGACCCATTCCAGAGTGTCCTCTGGTTCCTTTACGTGCTCAGTATACAACACCGACATGAGACCTCGGTTTAAAGTCTCATCTGAAAGAAATTTATTATGATCAGACGGAGGATCGAACCTGCGATCCCTGGATTACCGTGTTACCACTGGACTACACATCCGTCTGTATGTATCTAGTGCGATGTTCCTGCTCAATTTATACATAGCCGTAGTGTATACATAGCCGTAGTGTATACATAGCCGTAGTGTATACATAGCCGTAGTGTATACATAGCCGTAGTGTATACATAGCCGTAGTGTATACATAGCCGTAGTGTATACATAGCCGTAGTGTATACATAGCCGTAATGTATACATAACCGTAGTGTATACATAGCCGTAGTGTATACATAGCTGTAGTGTATACATAGCCGTAGTGTATACATAACCGTAGTGTATACATAGCCGTAGTGTATACATAGCCGTATAGTGTATACATAACCGTAGTGCATACATAGCCGTAGTGTATACATAGCCGTAGTGTATACATAGCCGTAGTGTATACATAGCCGTATAGTGTATACATAGCCGTAGTGTATACATAGCCGTAGTGTATACATAGCTGTAGTGTATACATAGCCGTAGTGTATACATAGCCGTATAGTGTATACATAGCCGTAGTGTATACATAGCCGTAGTGTATACATAACCGTAGTGTATACATAGCCGTAGTGTATACATAGCCGTAGTGTATACATAACCGTATAGTGTATACATAGCCATAGTGTATATATAACCGTAGTGTATACATATCCGTAGTGTATACATAGCCGTAGTGTATACATAGCCGTAGTGTATACATAGCCGTAGTGTATACATAGCCGTATAGTGTATACATAGCCGTAGTGTATACATAGCCGTAGTGTATATATAACCGTAGTGTATACATAGCCGTAGTGTATACATAGCCGTAGTGTATACATAACCGTAGTGTATACATACCCGTAGTGTATACATAGCCGTAGTATATACATAGCCGTAGTGTATACATAACCGTAGTGTATACATAGCCGTAGTGTATACATAGCCGTAGTGTATACATAGCCGTAGTGTATACATAACCGTAGTGTATACATAGCCGTAGTGTATACATAGCCGTAGTGTATACATAGCCATAGTGTATACATAGCCGTAGTGTATACATAGCCGTAGTGTATACATAGCTGTAGTGTATACATAGCCGTAGTGTATACATAGCCATAGTGTATACATAGCCGTAGTGTATACATATCCGCAGTGTATACATAACCGTAGTGCATACATAGCCGTAGTGTATACATAACCGTAGTGTATACATAACCGTAGTGTATACATAGCCGTAGTGTATACATAGCTGTAGTGTATACATAGCCGTAGTGTATACATAACCGTAGTGTATACATAGCCGTAGTGTATACATAGCCGTAGTGTATACATAACCGTAGTGTATACATAGCCGTAGTGTATACATAGCCGTAGTGTATACATAATAGCCGTAGTGTATACATAGCCGTAGTGTATACATAGCCGTAGTGTATACATAACCGTAGTGTATACATAGCCGTAGTGTATACATAGCCGTAGTGTATACATAATAGCCGTAGTGTATACATAGCCGTAGTGTATACATCGCCGTAGTGTATACATAGCCGTAGTGTATACATAGCCGTAGTGTATACATAGCCATAGTGTATACATAGCCGTAGTGTATACATAGCCATAGTGTATACATAGCCATAGTGTATACATAGCCGTAGTGTATACATAGCCGTAGTGTATATATAGCCATAGTGTATACATAGCCGTAGTGTATACATAGCCGTAGTGTATACATAGCCGTAGTGTATATATAACCGTAGTGTATACATAGCCGTAGTGTATACATAGCCGTAGTGTATATATAACCGTAGTGTATACATAGCCGTAGTGTATACATAGCCGTATTGTATACATAGCCGTAGTGTATATATAACCGTAGTGTATACATAGCCGTAGTGTATACATAGCCGTAGTGTATATATAGCCATAGTGTATACATAGCCGTAGTGTATACGTAGTGTATACATAGCCGTAGTGTATATATAACCGTAGTGTATACATAGACGTAGTGTATACATAGCCATAGTGTATACATACGTGACGGTAGCAATATAATAATTCCCTCTTCTGTTCAGAAAGTCGGAGGAGAAAGAATTAATTCTGAGAAGAGAAATGCTCAAATTGAACAACAAGAATTGCTTCCGAAATTAGAATAGAATAATCGCATTGGACTATAGACTGGAATCATTTTCTTGTATCATAGAAAATTAAAACGTTCGATCAATTGTATTATTTCATAAAGTGTCTGTAAGTTGTGTACAAGTCCAAGCGTGCCATCGTGTAATTTATATACTTTCTAGATCGTTAGATAATTTCCCGTAAAATATGTTTTTATCATGTATGCAACCGATCAAAATACATGGATATTTAAAAAAAATCACTAATATTAATTAATTTTCCACAACAATTTTTTGGAAAACAATTTTCTCCAATTCATGCCATTAATTCCAATACTTAATATCTGCCCATTTAACACGTTGATAAAATCCTACCAAAAATGCATACAATTTACATATTGGCCTAGCTTGCTTTCCAATGTCTAGAGTAACATTGAATTTGTATTACCATATGCAAGGCCCAGCAATTAATTTAAGACCCAAACATTAATTTCCCTTTTTGATTACTTAAATTCCAATTAGAGAGAATGACAGAAAAATATGCTAACCATGAGCTGTGAGATATTCGGAGTCCTGCAGGAAAGCACCACCTCCAAAGTCTATTAGCTTCAATTCACGGGTGTTCATATCCACGAGAATATTTTCGTCTTTAATGTCTCTATGAACGACTCCAGCTTTATGAATGGTTGCTACCGCTTCCAACACTTGACGGAAAAAGGTTTTGGCTGTGGTGTCATCCAACACACCATATTCTGTCAAATAGTCAAATAAATCCTTCACTTCTTCAGGTCTTTCCATAATAATATGATATTCCGTACCGGCATCTAACCAGTCCAACATTTTGATAATTCCATTTCCCGGTAACTGTGTCACTTTGTTTAGTAAACAAATTTCCATTGGTACATTGTACCCATTCAACTGAAATTGGATTTATAGAAAAGTTAAGCATTTTGTTATTATTAGTTTAGTGGTATTATATGTTATATATAAAATATTGTTTTGATAAAAATATTTGGTTTAAACATATTTATTCCACTATATTCACAAAACAATACATGCACACAACATCAAAGAATAGGAAAGGATCAAAACGGAAGCAGAGCTTATATAGTTTCTCTCCTTCTCTCCATAAAATTATTTGTGTAAAATTTATAAAGCAATTTATCTCTATAATATAAAATAAAACTACATTATTCTTTTGTTGTATGAACTTTATTTATTTTACAACGATTGCGAAACAAGTCGTAGCAACTTATATTAATCACTCTCGTTGGCGCGGATGAAAGCGTATATGTGGTCATTCGTGTGGTAGTATAAACGGGAGTACCCGGAGAAAAACCCACCTGTCCGATATGGCGATCACCGTACCATCTAACATACAACCAAGTACGAGCATCGACTTGACACTTAGGAATATTAATGTATTAACCCGTTCAACCCCAAGTAACTGACATGGACTGGTGTGTGATATTTTCAGACCAATAAATTAATAAGAAAATTACCTTTGGACCAGTTCATTTATCAAAATGGGTAATTTTATCTAAAAATAGTAATAATTATTACTGGCAAAAAAGTGCAGATCCTGATGAGACGGCTCGTTAAGAGCCGGCTCATCTGGATCTACACTTTTCATAAGCCTATTTAGAGGCCTGTGGAGTTGAAAGGGTTAATGTAAGTATTTACCTGTCCCCAGTCTCTGACTTTGGTTTTGCATATTTTCTTCATTGCCACTGGTGCATTGTCATTTACTCGTATTGCACTGTAAACCTGGCCGAATCCGCCACTACCAAGAAGTTCACCAACTTGATAGTTTCTTTTGAAAGACTCCTCGTGATCTGTTTTGCATGAAACAAATAACAAATAAATATTATATTAAATAAGAATATACATGTTCAAAATTAATTACATTCATAATTGTATATATCACAACCCTTGAGTTTTACGTTTATTAATCGTCGTTACAGGTTGCCCAGATGTGCGACGCCTCATGAAGAGATTAGTCATTTTAGACCTATCCCAGAGTCTCATCTGGTTCTTTTATTTACGCGCCGGTTGTAGCGCAAAAGTAAAAATCAAATTTAAAAAACATTTAATTTATAGTGGTCAGACGGGGGATCGAGCATGAGACCCCTGGATTAACCACTGCACTACAGATACGTCTGTATATCACAACCATGGTCAACATAACTATGTAAAATTATAAGTCATAGTCTAGTATAAATGTGTTTACGGATCTGTAGTCCAGTGGTTAACACGCTGGACTGGTAATACAGGGATCGCAGGTTCGATCCCCCGTCTGACCCTAATAAAATTAACAGTCATTCAGATGGGACGTTAAACGGAGGTCTCGTGTCGGTGCTTTACACCGTGCACGTAAAATAACCAGAGGAGATTCTGGAATGGGTCTCTGTCTGTATCATTGCACTATCCTCCAACATCTAAAATGACTAATATCTTCAGGATGCGTCGCTCATATGGGCAACCGGTAGCGACGATAAATAAACGTAAAACACACATTTTACTTTATTCTAATTATCAATTCTACACTCCCAGAGATGACCAGACCGCAGGGCTCGACAACTCCACTCGTCCGCTCGTATTTACGAGTGACTTTTCGATCTGGACGAGTAGAAATTCCAAGTCGCTTGCCCAGTCGGACGAGTGAAAATTTCAGCTAAATATCCAATATAAATCGAAGGAACAAAATAAAATAATATCCGTTTTACTTTCTTCGGAATGATTACCAGGCGTGATAATGGGAAATCACCGAGGGTATTTTAATGTGTTTATGCTGCCACATAGTTGCATTTATTAATAAATTAAAGTGCAATTCTGACGATTTTTAATTTTCCTAAAATACATGGGACGAGTGATAGTCCAATCTGGACGAGTGGAACAGTGGCATCACTCGCCCAGTAGGACGAGTAAGAAATAAAAAATGTGTCGAGGCCTGCAGACCTATCTATCTATCTTCCTCTAATATCGTAGACCATAGTGAATCACAACCCTGGTCACAGGGACCAAATAGAACTGTGTACACTTATTATCTAACAATATAACACGGGAAGTCCATTATAGTCTAGTATGAATGTGTTTACTTTATTCGAATAAGTAATTCTACATTCCCAGAGATGACCAGATCATATTAAGTCACAACCCTGGTCACATGGACCACACACAACCTTTGGATTCGAGTAAGAACGTTAATGATGTACGGGTTGTCTACCCCTGGTCTGTGGCGTTGTGTGCTCACCACTGACAAAGCATCACAACATGGCCGCCGCATTATGCTAATACACTGAGCATTTATGAACCACTCTCACGTCTACCTTCAAACCAAATATGAATACAATCCATAAGCTTCTTCTCAAACGTAACGGAAACGCGCGCGCACGAATACACATACGGACGGACGGGCGGACAGGTGTAACACTCAATGCTCTTTCACAATGTTTGGAATGGACATTAAAATATGCTTTCCTTCAAGCAGAATCTTGGACCCGACAATGTTAATATTATCGCACCGTTATGAATATAAGTATTAGTTCTTGCAGCTTATGTCAACATGTCTATATCATCTCGAGGGGTTCGATATTACAGGATGATAGATAGATAGCTTATATCTTATTTCCTATGAAAGTTTCACTGTTTACATGTTTCATTATGCTATTTCATGTTTTAATTTGTTCATTGCCTCATGGTAGATTGGTTTAATTGTTCAAATGAGTTTTAATAAATAAAAAGTCTTTATTATTATTATTAATTATTATTATTATTATCTTATCGTCGATTTGTATGTTTTCGCTTGTACAATATTTCATCTTTATTTTAATAGCTTTTTGCAACAGATTGTATTCCAATATAGGTATGGGCTCCACACGTAAACGTCACAAAAGTGTGGCAAATTCGTTGAATACATGTGATATATTCGCACATTTCTTCACATGATTAACCAGGGGTGACAATTAATAAACTTATTACAAAAAAATAAGGATATGCAAATTAACTGACCGTCTGCGTCTATTTGTTCCAAAGAATCGGCTTCTGTCGTCTTCTGCTTTTTGCCCTTCATCAACTGATTCGCCCAGCGCGCCACTCTTCCCAACTTACTCGACCTGACATACTTGGAAAACCGACGAAAGATGGACTTTCTTTTTTCCCGCGGCTCCATTTTAATTAAATACTAATAACATTTGCTAAGTGTGTTTTATCTGTCGAAAGCGTTTGTTTTAGTGACGTCGTGGCGTCATAGTAACGACGTAAACGTCAGGAAGAGGCGTTCAATATACAAGACGCTTGATAACACTGATTGTTATGTAGTAAATGACGTTCTTCATGACAGACACAGTCTGGCACAGAAAATAGAGACACCGTCTGGCGCTGGAGCGAGACATTCTGGGAAAACGCTCTGCCGGGCAAGACGCCATACACCAACACGAAGCGAAAGAACCAAGACGTATATTAACTAAGACATATCCAAGGTAGAAAGCAGCAGCAATTTGTTACCAAGTTAGGTAAGTTCCCTGACCATTTGGCTGCCATGTTTTGGTATATAAAAGGCCGTTCGATTCCAAATCCGACGCTCTACCATTGGACCACGGACGCCAGTGCTGGAGACGATACTTTTCTTGTAATGTGTGTGTTGCAGAAGTGGTTATTGCAGCATATATTGCAATTGTAAATATTGATTCCATTTCTAAAGGTTTCGTGCTCAACTAGATGCAATCTGTAGCCTATATTATTAGTCCTGTCCAATGATGGTGCACCATAAATAGCTACTCAACAACAGCAACAACAACAACAATTACTAGTACTGTACATTTTATTTTCATAAATACGAATCCAAAACGCAAGTACAATAAAGGAAAACGGTGATTTTCTTTTATTAGACACAAACTGTGTGTTTTACGTTTATTTATTTATTATTATTTATTTACTAGCGGTTGCCCATATGAGCGACGCCTCCTGAAGAGATTAGTCATTTTAGATGTTGGAGAATAGTGCAATGATACAGACAGAGACCCATTCCAGAGTCTCATCTGGTTCTGTTACGTGCACGGTGTAAAGCACCGACACGAGACCTCGGTTTAACGTCCCATCAACGTCCCACTATTATTTTGTTTAGGGTCAGACGGGGGATCTAACCTGTGATCCCTGGATTACCAGTCCAACGTGTTAACCACTGGACTACATATTCGTCTGTTGAGACACAAACTAGGAGCTCACTATGTTTAAATAGCATCACAACTAACCGTGAAAGTATTTTTTTAAATACTGAAAAGCTAAATCGACGGATTTTTAAAAATGGAGAGTGATGTCCCTTTGGAGTAGAAACTAAAAAATATAGCTCTGAATACAATTGGAAAGTCGTGATTGCGCAGTGGTAGCGCGTTCGCTTCAGGTGCGAAAGGTCCGGAGTTCGAGCCCCGCTGGAGCCGTTACGATTGTGCCCTTAGGCAAGGCATTTAAATTCCACGTTGCCTCTTCTCTCTCCTTCATGGCGATGGATTCCATCAGGAATGAGGTCTCGAGAGTGATTAATATAAGTTATAACACCTTGTTTCGCAATCGAGCTAAAATAAATTTGTATAAACTAAACCAAAATTGGAAATTGATTGTGTTTTAGGATGCTTTATGGATAATATTTGGATTATTTAGACAGACATACTGGAAACATCATCATACTATACTTGGAAAGAATACAATACCTTTAAAATGCTTCATTTTTATATAATCAGTTAGTTAGTTGTGATGAAGGGATACTGAAAAGCACATATTTAGCTAAATCGACGGATTTTTAAAAAAGGCAACGTAATTTAGTTTACAACGATTGGACAAACAAGCTTCAATAATTTATATGAGTCACTATCTTTGTCGCGCATATGAAAGCGTGTATGCGGTCAATCGTGTGGGGGCGATGGGGAATTGGAGTGCCTTGAGAAAACCCACCTGTCCGATTTGGCGACCACAGTACAATCTCTCCGAGGATCGAGCAATGCAGAGTTGTATTGGTGAGAACTGAAATGCTAACAACTACCCTAATCGGACAGCCACATTAGATTAGACACATTTATTTTAGATCCATTGCGAAACATGTTCTTACAACTTATATTAATCACTCTCTAGACCTCATTCCTGACGGAATTGATCGCTACGAGGGAGAGAGAGAAGAGACTATGTGGAATTGAAATGCCTTGCCTAAGTGTACAATCGTAACTGCTCCAGTGGGGCTCGAAATCCGGGTCGTTCGCACCTGAAACGAATGCGCTACCACGGCACTATCACGACTGGGGGGGGGGTGTCCTCGGGTACTCCGGTTTCCTCTTCCTCTCACACGAATGACAACACATGCACGCCGCTTTCATCAGCTCCAACGAGAGTGACACATATAGGTTGTTAAAGCGTGTTTCGCGATCGTTGTAAAATAACTAAGCAACGCTTAATATCAATATTAATATTTGCATAACTTATGTTTCAATACAATTGCAATTGCATCGGTTTGTACAGGAATATGATATTAACATTATGAATCCTATATGACTTAGACCGTTAGTGCAGTGACATTGACCGTTAATGCATTGACATTGACTATTATTGCACTGGCGGTGACTGCTATGCAATGAGATGGACTGTCAGTACAATGACATTGACCGTTAGTGTGGTGACATTGACTGTTAATACAGTGTCATTGACTATTCATGAAGTGACGCCGACGGTTCATGCAATGACATTGACTGTCAGTACAGTGACATTGACTGTTAGTGCAGTGACATTGACTGTTAGTGTGATGACATTGACTGTCAGTACAGTGGCATTGACTGTTAGTGCAGTGACATTGACTGTTAGTGTGGTGACATTGACTGTCAGTACAGTGACATTGACTGTTAGTACAGTGACATTGACTGTTAGTGCAGTGACATTGACTGTTAGTGTGATGACATTGACTGTCAGTACAGTGACATTGACTGTCTGTACAGTGGCATTGACTGTTAGTGCAGTGACATTGAATGTTAGTGTGGTGACATTGACTGTCAGTACAGTGACATTGACTGTTAGTACAGTGATATTGACTGTTAGTGTGGTGACGTTGACTGTTAGTGTGGTGACATTGACTGCTAGTTCAGTGACGTTGACTGTTAGTGTGGTGACATTGACTGCCAGTACAGTGACATTGACTGTTAGTGCGGCTCTATCTTAAAAACCTAACACTGATTAGTAAAGACACACTCGATATGGTAATGTACAAGTTATCACATCACGTAATGCAAAGGGTAACGTATATATTGTATTGTTTGCCCATTCAGCCAGCCACTATAAATTTGAATACATAATTAGTCTACTCTAAATTAGATGGGACTTTCAGAAGGTTTCGTGTCGGTGCTTTACACCGTGCACGTAAAAGAAGCAGAAAAGACTCTAGAATGGGTCTCTGTCTGTATCATTACACTATCCCCCAACAATCTAAAATGACTAATCTCTTCAATAGGCGTCGCTCATATGGGCAACCGGTAGTGACGATAAATAAACGTAACACACACCGAGTCTACTCTAATCCAACAGTGTGTGCATGTCTTTACAAACTATTTTGAAAATATGTTATCTCCGCTATATAAATACTCCTGCAAGTACCGTGCTTGTTTCAATTAGTGTCAATGGAGATAATGTCAATAAGCTAGCAATTTAATATATTTTGTTTTGTACACACTATATACTTGCTGTACATTATGAACAGATAAACCAATTAGTGTCACCCTTCCTGAAAGAGCCAATCATTTCTGACTTATGATATACTTCTTATGAGCATCAGTACTTCCCGAATCCTATCATTGCAGGTCAGGCTGATATGCAATCGGTAAACGATTAACTAGCTCGTGGCTTACAAACCGGCCACATCAGAATGAACACCTGACGAGGTTCGTACCTCCACCTCCTGGTCTATAGGCGGACGCATTAACCACTAGGCAACAGAGCCGTTAGTTTAAACATATTTTATTCGGATCAAATACATATATACATATATAAACACAATTTTTATACATTCGAACCGATACGGGTCGAGAAACAAGCTTACAGCTTATATGAATCTCTTCCCATGTTGGAGTACGTTTAAATGGTACACAATGCTTGGCGAATAGTAATGGCGAGTTTATGTGTTCAGTATATATAAATTGTAGAGAAACTATTAAATACTTAACAGCAGTGGCAAATGTTTGGACTTGATGTTGCTAAACGTCCGCATATATTTACAGCATCGCGTTATTGTAATTTTAATGTAGCAATACGGGAAACGTTATATCCAAATATGTAAACTATCAAAACACAATCTGGTATTGTCACACGACGGGCCGGGACCAAAACGGAGAGAACCCCCACGTTCACCTAGGTATCTAAACGTTTTGTTGCTGCAATATAGCTCTGGACATTCAGGTAAAGTGTTGTGTTACAGTGTGTAGTGAGATGCTCATCGCCAAACAAGAGATGGTTGAGTGTGGCAGCACATGGAAGGTTAGATAGGTGTTGTAGACGTTGATGATTATACCTTGGGCAATGCAGAAGGAAGTGAGTGACTGATTCGATAGACCCACATGCGCACAAGGGAGAGTCGATGATATATTTCCTGTGAAGGTCGTAGCACAAAGAACTACATCCTAGTCGTAGTCGGGTGTGGAGTATCTGATTCCTTCTTGATCCAACATTGTATAACGGGGATTGTCTTTTCCTGTTTTTACTTAACATGTATTTGAAGGTTGCTACTGTATCGGCGTTCCGTGTCTCGTTTAGCAGCGAGTTCCATATTAGAAAACAGGGCCGTTAAACTATGTATGCATATAATATAAGCCAAAAACTATCCAATATTTTACATATTGGATAGTTTTTGGCTTATATTATATGCATACATATATGTAAAATATTGGACTGTGTGAGGTGCGTGGCGTTGTGCCGAATACAGTGCTAATAATTTACATATTGGATCAGTTTGAGGCTTATATCGTACTTAAAACACACATATAATATAACGTACACATATACGCATAGAATGTGATAGAATAATACACTGGCCTTTTGAAAGCAGTCCAATATTAATAATAACGGACTGCAAGTACTTGTAAAGGCATGACGTCACGACAGTGTTTTAATGAACACGAGATGCTTGTAAAGGAAATCTAAATGATATGCGATATTGATTGTAGTCGCGGAAGGAGAAGAGTTAAATATATATTAGGGCGTAATATTTTACAGAAGGTGGTATATACGTAAATAGGCGGATGTGCACCCGCTGTCCAATGTAGTCCCAATAACTAATATAGTTCATTTTTTTGTTTTTGGTAAAAATGCATTTTCACGACAGGCAGACAGTGTATAGTGTTTGTGTTTTTTGAGAAATTATGTGACTTGAGAAGACACCAGACTAGTTGATGTGCAGAAAAGATGTGGTCTGTATTATTTAATATTTAATACAGTGTGTAAACACAGTGACGTTAATAACAGGTGAGCATTGGCTATTGGAAACATTATACTGGGAAGAATTTTGCTCTTTTACAGTTTGATTTGAATATCTCTTCACACTGGATGTGGTATCAGAAGAAATGAAAATAATTGGAAATATAAATGAACAGACGTTTTTTAAACTTTTACAATATATTTAATAGGCAATTTATTTGTTGTTTTACAACCAGAAGGGAATGACGGGTGATGAATATGATCATGTGCTTAACCTGTTCTAACTACATCTGTAATATTGTATTTCCTTAGATGAACGTACGTGCCATGATTGTATACATTTTCGTATGAGGGTTCCCAACTAATGATATGCAGCTGACATGCGCACTCGCAGGTACGGGCATGCACATTATTGTAGTTGCATATCAATATGTTTGCACTGCATTTGAACATGTCTATATTATCTATATTCAAAGCTCAATTCTAATTTGGCATTTTGTCTGTATACGCAAATCAAGGACATTTTGTTGAAATCTGCAATAAAACATTGTTTAGCTAGTGACGTCAAAGCTGACATCATTTAATGAGGATTTATGTAATTTTGTGACTTCATTTACGCACTCTAAAAATAGCACCAACTATTTTTGCGCGTTTCGGATATTTTGGTCATTGAGTTATTTATTTTCGAATGAAACATGGTTTAGAGTTATGTTGGAATTAACCTCACAGGCTGTAGAAATAAATACTTGAAAGACAATGCCAATCACACATACCAAATACTTAGAGAGTCCCTATTAGTGTCATGATGATATATCTGTGTCCACTTGTTTATAATTATTCGCAGGCAAAATGAGCCCGAGCACGTTGCGCAAACTCTTGAATAACATCCGGTGGAATATGCGTATAGTGGTTTGGAAATTCGTTTCGACTGTCCTCATTCCGCCAGTATTCGTGCTTAATGTTTCTCCATTTAGCTATGGAACTAAAGAAACGTTGGATTTTCCAAAAGTTTGGATACATTTCCAAAACCATAGCGTGTTGTGGCATGAAAAGAATGTGTGCTAGAACACATCCGTGCATTCCAATAAGAATGTCTGTGTTTGATGTCACCTTTACTTGATCGTTCAGTAACGTATCCTCGGCAATCAGCGTTCTTAGATTGTGTCCTGGAAATTCACTTTTTAGTGTTGAAATTAGCTCATCTTCATTTTTAAACTTCCGTTCTGCAATTCGTATCTGATTGCTTACACCTGGATGCATATAGTAATCACGTCTAAGCACGAGTGTTACCGTTAGATTTAAGCAGTCATATGTCTGCTTCCGCTTTAAACCGAAATTATGCAAGAAATTGGTGGAGAATTCCTCAATAAAGGGCAGCTTGTCTAAATCAAAATAATACATAGGGCTTTCATGCCCAGGAATGTTAAATATTGCTTCATTAAGAAACACTGGAGAGCTGAATTCATTGGCTTTTCTCACTCTTTGAAACAACAATCTCCATTGGTCATCTATGTGAACGAATGGACCACCATCCAGTAATAACACATTCACTGTTTTCGTATCAAATCCGAACAGTTTTGATAATAAAAATATGTTATACCACTGTGTCATTGCATGGAAGAAGTTATGAGGATATTCTCTGTTTACAACTAGTGTTGCTGTGCTGTATCTCTCTATATTTACCCAATGTCGTGTGTTGCCGAATGTCAACGATTTGGAATATTTTGTAGGCGCGTGCTCGCCATTAAACCAATACCTCGATGGTCTGTTCATCAGCATCCACTCATCGCATGATATAAAAAACACGTCCTTATTTGGATCAAATATGGCAGATTTCAGTTTGAAGAATGTATGGCCATATCCGATATAATTACCGTCACATAACGTCGTACGCATCAATTTCCAGTCAAATATGTCAAGGACCGTTGACGAGAAACGGTCGGTTGGAGAATTCGAGTACGCCAATGCGAAGATAGCTGTAACACTGGCGACAAGGCCAACACATAAGACCAGCAGTATTTTAAATAAGTGGTCCAGTCTTCTCCGAGGGCGACACTGAGCAGCCGGAAACATCCAAAGCTTTCTCACCTTTAATATAAGAGTGTAACATGTGTACATTTTCACTACGACAAAAAACATGCCTCTCTCAGAAGTTGTTTGTCGCAATATATTTGACTGAATTCTAGTATATCGTTAGTTTACTATCAATGTTGCATAGCAACAGTCATAGCAACAGTCAAACCTGTGATATAGACGAATAAAGACAACCTTCGAATATAGACAATCTGTCTCTAAAGATTACCATTACAGACGGATCTGTAGTCCAATGGTAACACGCTAGACTGGTATTCCAGGGATCGCAGGTTCGATCCCCCGTCTGACCCTAATAAAATTAACAGTATTTTATATTAAAACTTTAAACCGAGGTCTCGTGTCGGTGCTGTATACCGTGCACGTAAAAGAACCAGAGGAGACTCTGGAATGGGTCTGTACAGATCCGTCTGTTGCAGGGCATGGAATCGAGGGAGAGATATTCTACAGATCAAATTCACACAGGTTGTTGGGTTTCTTTCAGATGTTTCGAGAGTCGAACCTACAGCGGTAAGGGACACACACATGAGTTGAAGTCAACGACATTAACCTCCCAACCACGATGGCCCCTCTAGAAAGCGTACGAAGACTAGTTTTAAGGACGACTGTATAATAACCACGAACATATTTTTAAAAAATAGCCTAGAAATGTTTAAACTTAACTGTATATACATGACTTCAATTTAAAAGAGTTGGGATATTGTGAAAAAAAACACAATGGGAATTCCAAATTCAACGCTTTAGGATATTTAAATGTATCGAATAAAAATATTATCTCAAAGGAAGATATTGCAAACTCGTTCGTAGATTCATTCTAACACACATGATGCCAAACAATTTCAAAATATTAATAGCAAAACGTGGAAGTCGTGATACCGCGTTCGTGAAAGAACTTGTTTCGCAATCGAGCTAAAATAAATGTGTATAAACTAATAGCAAAAAGGAAAAAAGAAAATTAACTTTAGACTCGGAACCTATTCGGATAAATTATAATCAACCTCTTTATATATGAAGACATCACTAATTATTTGTGTGTATATTGATTTTTGTTTTAAAGACGCACTAACTGATTACGTCATATGGCGACTCTCCAGCTGTTATTGGCGGAGGAAGACATCGTATGCCCATTACAGCAGTTTTTCAGGTATGGGCGGGCACCCGGTATATTCTTTGTTTGTTTGTAAGTGTTTTGAGTTGCACCGAGAGTTTATGACGACTTTATTGTGGAGGAAGACCCCGGATGCCCCTATATCCCACGAAAGAATTAGCCACACTATGGTCACTACCCCCAATGGGATTCGAACCTACGAAGAGAGGAAAGTGATTTGGTGTCACCGATTTTAACCACTCGGCCACGGTAGCATCCACACATATTAATGATTGCCACCCATTCTCCCTCCCCAAAGGATTTGAACATGACAGAATGTTAATGGCATAATAAAAGCTGGAAGCGTGTAGGCCTATACATAATGCATTTTACAAAATATATTTAGTCTGTGCATACCCGCTGTCGATTTCACAAGATAAGCACATTTTACAGAACTCCGTTTCTATATTCAATTATCTAGGTTGTATAGACGTAACTAGGCAGAAGTGCATCCCTAGTCCCAATAACTAATATAGTATTTTTTTCTTTTTGGTAGAAATGCATTTTTATGACAGGCAGTGTATAGTTTTTGTGTGTTTTTTTGGAGAAATTATGTGACTTGGAGAAGATTTCAGACTAGTTGATGTGTAGAAAAGATGTGGTATAAGAATTCAGGCCATTGCAAGGTGAAGGTTGGTATACTGTATTATTTGGCGGAGGAATACAGTGTGTAAACACCGACGTTATTCACAGGTGAGCAATGGCTATTTGAAACTTAAAATTTGAAATATTCTTGGTGTGTTTCAGGCAGATTTGAATACCTCTTCACAGTGGATGTGGTATCAGAAGAAATGAAAGATTGGAAATATAAATGAACAGACCGTATGTGTTTACTTTTTACTATGTATTACAAAGGCAATTTATTTGTTGTTTTACAACCTCTATTCTAATGTTCTCATGTTTTAGTTTCCTTCTATACACATTTTGGTTGCTTATTTATTAAAACATTCATAGATTATACAAATTTATTTTAGCTCGATTGCGAAACAAGTTATTTCAACTTATATTAATCACTCTCGAGACCTCATTCCTGATGGAATCCATCGCCACGAGGGAGAGAGAAGAGGCAATGTGGAATTTAAATGCGTTGCCTAAGGGTACAATCGTAACGGCTCCAGCGGAGGCTCGAACTCCGAGCTACCACTGCGCCACAATTGCGTTATTACGAGTTCCACAAACACATTCTTAGGAAAGAGGTATGTACATATTATACTAGACTATATATATTCAAAGAAAGAAATATTGTTTAAACTAAAACATGTTTGCCAATTATTCAAATATTCTTCTTTGTGAGGGCAGTTTATTAATGTTAGAACTTGTTTCCTAACCCATTTTGCTTTTTTCTTTGCTTTGTCATAATTATGTATGCAATGTATATTGTATGTATATATGGGACTTTAATAAACCATCTGTCTCTCTGTCTGTAATGCAGATGTAAAGTAGTACTGAAATATGATTAATTTGTTTGTTTATTTTGGGTGTTTAAAGTCGCTTAAACAGCGTATGTCATGCGGCGACTCTCCAACTATTATTGGTGGAGGCAGACTCCGGATGCCGCGTCTAGCAGCATTGCAGGCACGGACATTCGGGTAGAACCACCGACCTACCACAAGCCATCTAGATAGCCTAGTTTCCTCACATGAAATAATTCGATACCCAGAATGGAATTCGAACCTACAGCGGCGAGGGGCAAGTGATTTGAAGTCAATGACCGTAACCAATCGGCCACGGAGGTCCCCAAAACATGAGTACACTAAACCGAACAGGATGGGACTTTAACATATCGGCCACGGAGGTCGCCAAAACATGAGTACACTAAACCGAACAGGATGGGACTTTAACATATCGGCCACGGAGGTCGCCAAAACATGAGTACACTAAACCGAACAGGATGGGACTTTAACATATCGGCCACGGAGGTCCCCACAATATGAGTACACTAAACCGAACAGTACCGGGATATTTAACCACTCAGCCACATTGTCTCCCATAAACAATTTTACCTGCATAGTGTCTGTTGATTTTTTAAAATAAATCTCAGTCATGAAAATATAATTCCAAATTTATAATAGTGAGTAAAATGAATCCAACCGTATATCTACTACAACCCGAAATAAACGATTAGAAATGAACAGTCATTAGTGGTACTGGTTCCGTTAATAGTATCGTGTGTACATAAGTCGCACGTGAGGGTTTGAATATTTGAATTTAGTATTAACAGTGTAAGCAGAACAAAACGTTATTTGATACAAAACATTCAAACATGCTACAATTCTTTTTGATCTGTCAAGTTTCTGACGACAAGTTCTGACCATTTATACAAATTTATTTTAGCTCGATTGCGAAACAAGTTATTTCAACTTATATTAATCACTCTCGAGACCTCATTCCTGATGGAATCCATCGCCATTCTGACCATTAGAGTGTACTAGTCTTGTCCCTCACTAGTGCATACGGGTGGATATTTGTTCTCGTACCCAGGACAACTCGCCAGGACACCACACGTTAATCTTTGAACATTAGAGGAACATTTCAAATTTTAACTTTCTTCCTGCTGACCAATCTTTGTTTCATTAATTGTGGAAGTCGTGATAGCGCAGTGGATGCGCGTTCGCTTCAGGTGAGAAAGGTCCGGAGTTAGAGCCCCGCTGGAGCCGTTACGATTGTGCCCTTGGTCAAGGCATTTAAATTCCACGTTGCGTCTTCTCTCTCCCTCGTGGCGATGGATTCCATCAGGAATGAGATCTCGAGAGTGAATCGAGCTAAAATAAATTTGTATAAACTATGAAAACGTCTATCAGACACATACAATTACGTCATCCAGCCGATTCACGGGTGTACCTACCTACCTGAACAAAATAGTCCAATTGCTGAGCGAAAATTGTATACATTTTCAAAATAGACAATAGTGAATAATTAGTCTGCCTCCGTTAACTTCTATTTATACTGAGTCAAAAAAGAAACGATACCTGGTGTTTATGTGTCTATAATTTCAACATTTATTAAGAATATTCTTTGAAAATTCATAAGATGATAGTCCAACATGTTTGAAAGAGGAGCACATAGAGCATAATGAGCCTCCGAAACTGTCTGCTGCGTGATGACGTAATTCGTCGGACAGGGGTCTAATGGAGTTTTCACACAGACGTCAATACCGAGTATGGGCACCATTTGCGTCTCTCACTGCAATGCACCGCCGTCGCATCGAACGGAAGAGTGTCTGAATCTCTTGCTGGTCAATATGTGTCCACTCCTGACGCAAAACATCCCTCAGTTGGTTTAACGTTACCGGCTGACGTCGTCTGACGCGGCGGTCTAACGTATCCCACAAATGTTCTATGGGTGACAAGTCTGGTGACAAACAGGCCACGGCAGGGTTTCAATATTGTTCTGCTTCAATAATGTGGTGGAAATCCGAGCAGTATGACACCTGGCGTTGTCCTGTTGGAACAGTGTGACGTTTCTGTTGGCGTTAAAGAACGGCACAACAACTGGCGCAAGGATCTCATCACAGTACCGCTGGGCGTTTAGGTTCCCGTCCACCACTAACAGTTCAGTGCGACTACCGCCCTACGCCATAACGCTTCCGCCCCCGAACAGATCGACCTGACGTCGGCGTAACGTTCACCACGTCTGCGATATACCCGCTCTCTGCCATCCGCTCGACGCTAACAGAACCGCGATGCATCGCTAAACATCACCGAATTCCACTGTAACCGAGTTCAGCGAGCACGTTCCGTCGTCCATTCCCGCGGTACGTCACGGTGACGTCGTGTCAGGATGGGTCCAACGTATGGCGATAGGCACGAATGCCACGTTCACCGAGCCGGTTCCTGACTGTTTGTGCACTGATGCGATTGTTGGTCATCCCAGGAGTAACGGCAGCTGTGTGCGTAGCAGGTATGAACCGGTCACGTAAATGTGACGTCCGAATGTGACGGTCCTGTTCACGCGTCGTCACACGTGGTCGACCAGATCTTGGACGGTCGTCCACCGATCCATGTGTTCGATAACGTCAAAGTAGACGTGTTATCGTGATCCGCGTAACCCCCCCCGAGTCGATTTGCGACGTCACGCTGACGTAAACCGCCGTCAATCATGCCAATGGCACGCATTCTCTGATTGCGGTTTAGCCTAGGCATTTTGTTAGAGGTAACAATGGGTATGTAAGGTGTTTTTCCTCGATGATAATGCAATACCAGTACAATAAACCGGTGTTCCGATTTGTACATGTGTAGGAAGTTGTCTTTGTTGAGGAGCACGTGCAAATCGGAAATTCGGCGTTCCAGGATCATCGGGTGTTTATTTACCTGTGTTTATGGTTGGCTGACGTTGCAATAAGATACCCGGTACTGATACGTAATAATATATTAAACCTTTCTATGGTTTTATCCGTTTTACGTCATTTTTAGTTTGGTATCGTTTCTTTTTTGACTATATTTTGAGTATATTTTACAACGATTGCGAAGCAAGTTTTAACAACTTAATTAATATATTAATCACACCCTCGTTAGCGCGGATGAAAGCGTAAATGTGGTAATTCGTGTGGGAGGAAACCGGAGTACCCGGAGAAAACCCACCTCTCCGATCTGGCGACAACCGGACCATCTCACATACTTCCTGTGCCGAGGATCGAACCCGGGTTACATTGGTGAGAAGCGAGCGCTGTAACCACTGCGCTAATCTGACAGCCACCGTTTGTCGAGTGGTTACGGTCGCTGACTTGAATACCACTGTAACCTATCATCATTGATGGTCACGGGTCGAGTGGTTACGGTCGCTGACTTGTATACCACTGCAACATATCATCATTGATGGTCACGGGTTCGAGCCACGCTCAGACCATGTCTCTTTATGATGAACAAGTTGGCAGTTTGTTACGGAGCTTGGTGCACCCACGTACTGGTTAACCACTGGAGCCTGCCTGCCCAGGTTATGTGCAGTTTCTTACGGAGCTTGGTGCACCCAAGTACTGCTTAACTACTGGAGCCTGCCTGCCCAGGTTATGTGCAGTTTCTTACGGAGGTTGGTGCACCAAGTACTGGTTAACCGCTGGAGCCTGCCTGCCCAGGTTATGTGCAGTTTCTTACTGAGGTTGGTGCACCACGTAATGGTTAACCGCTGGAGCCTGCCTGACCAGGTTATGTGCAGTTTCTTACGGAGGTTGGTGCACCAAGTACTGGTTAACCGCTGGAGCCTGTCAAGGACAGGTGTTGTTAGGTAAACTGTCCGTCACAATGGGCAATCGGAAGTGACGTTAAATGTATTTAAATAAAACAAAAGGTACATGATTTATTGTGACATGTGCATAATATAATAAAATCATATCAACGCCATGTTACTGTTTATGTGTAAAACTGCTAAACATTCATGGTTCATGCTTTCTTATTTTAGCTAGATTGCGAAACAAGGTCTTACAACATATATTTAATCACTCACGAAACTCATTCCTAATGGAATCCATCGACACGAGAGAGAGAAGAGGCATTGTGGAATTTAAATTCCTTGCCTAAGGGCACAATCGTAAACGACTACAGCTGGCTGGCTGGCTGGGCACCAACTCCGAGGTGTTCGAACCTGAAGCGCTAGCACGACTTCCACAGCTAGTATTGGTGACATTGACGGTTCAATTAACAGTTGCAGTCTGCATATGAACTACTGCGTTCCATTAACCCGAGTGGCTGGCCTTCATGCCATCGTAGACTAAAGCTGCCCTTCAAAAGACATTCATCTTTAAACACCCGTTATTATAAATGTACGTCAGACAAAACACGAACATACATGGAACGAACGATACGTCACAGACCATGACATAATGAGTGTGTATGACAGGACTTCCCTGTTGAGAAATATATGTCAAGAATACACTGGGTATAATTAGGAGGACAACCGAATAACTTGTGAGCTAACTGATGTCAAAAACCGAACGCCCAGCGAAAACGACAACATTGCATTTCCTGTTGTTCACCATGAAACAATGTGCCATGCTGATGTTATTTGACCGATCTCCATCAAATAAAAAGTATTTATTGATAGAATAAGGTCTTCCGGTCGGGATCACAAGGGCATATCAGTGATCTGGTCGTTTTTACCTAGTTTCTCGTCGATGTTTCTGCATGCATGTTTCATTTCCGTTGGTTGCCTTAAGTAAACATTACTTACTATATGACTATAGGGCAAAACAAATAATCTGTGTATTGTGCCTGTGGTGTAATACTGGTTTGATTGTGATTGTGCGTACGTATGCATCTATAATAACATGTGATTTATCTCAAAAGAAGAAGAAAAAATAGAATGCAACACAGTAGGTATATGCAACATAATATTACCCACACAACATTCTTCAGGGAAAATACTAGCCTGGGTTCCAGTCTGTCGATTTTTCACTTTTTAACTTCTGGCAAAATGACACGGACAACCCCCAAAGTTTCCCCAGGCGTTGATATGACCAGAAACGCAATACGGCCCAATTAATAGTCTCTGTCAAATATATTTATTTATTTGACTGACAAGGCAAAATATATCGACCCCTGTTCCCAGGCTAGGAAAATACTACATGTACATTGAACTTAGGCATATTATTAACACAAACTATTGTGCTTTTTTGATGGGCCCTTTTAAAATATGTCACATAGTAATACGCAACAGCATACTGTGATTGCATACAAGATTTATTCATCGCATCAGGCAACATGACTTAAGGCAGCCCACCCCTAATCATTTCCCGCCATATATTTCAAGATCGGCCGATGTCGGCATATAATTGTATCGTAGTGATAGTCCTTTAATAATTTCAATGCTAGTCTTATGACAGCCACCGGTCAGTTACTTCCCCTGACTACTTCATAAAAGTAGGTAGGTCCACTTCAGTTGTTTCCTCTGTTTTTATCGTTATTTTCCTTTGCACACCATGATATCAATTTGCTTCCACTTTCTCATATTATAATTATTACGTTACTATATCTCGACAGATATCCTACAGTATATCCAATTTGTAAAACATCTGTACATTCTTTTTATCAATTAACTAACATGATTTGGATAAAATCACATTTATCATAACGCAACATCTAGTTATGGAACAACTGTAAAAACAAAGTATTCCAACTGAAAGGACCGCTATACATTTAGGGATAAATCGGACTTTATCTGCCAAGGGAGGTAATAGAAAAGACAACGAGATTCCACATTATTTGCATATCTTCAAATAAGTTCACATACATAAAATGATGCTAGTCTTCCGTTTTCGGTTGGTACTTCAACTGTAGCAACTATCTGCTTATCTATTTTGCCCTCACGAATGCATTCGCCGTCGCTACTGACGTTTCATTGTGATGTTCACCTTCCTCATTGAACTTTCCATTCTCGTTGTTTTTTTCTGTTATAGTATCTGTAGTGTGTTGTGGGTTGAAACTCGATCCTACCGGCGCCTCGCGGAATGGTGTCAGCAGCGGATGGTATTCTCTAAGCTCACTCCCAGCATCACCATTCATATGTGTTGTTCCTGTGGGAAACTCATTTGT
Source organism: Archivesica marissinica (assembly GCA_014843695.1). Taxonomy (NCBI): domain Eukaryota; kingdom Metazoa; phylum Mollusca; class Bivalvia; order Venerida; family Vesicomyidae; genus Archivesica; species Archivesica marissinica. The sequence continues at coordinate 23,797,689 of CM026404.1, forward strand.
TCTTATTACAGAACTACCTTTAGGTACACACCAAATATGTTTGCAAGCATATGTATGGAACTCGTCCGTAGCTGACTCTGCCATCAATCGCCCGCCAGAACCAACATTTTGAAATGGGCCATCATTGAAAACAGGCATAGTTTGCATGGCTGAATGGTGGGCAAACACGGTATGAAGATTTGGAAATAGTGGTATTTGGCTTGGCCGGAAGTGAAGAATGCCAATCGGTCGCTGTGGCCTCGGAAGATCCATTTTGTGTTCCATTGCAAATCTCTCTGGATTCGTTGATGATAATATGATAGTAAGAAGCGGTGCATGTATGAAGCCTCCGTGTGGATTTAAGTGAAATGTTTCATGCATAGATTGTTCACGACCGTCGTCTGGTATTTCTGTGGGCGGATTGCTCAGCTGATTGTTATTGTTAATGAAGATATTCTTGGCAAATACAGTTATCCCGTTCTTTTCCGGGAGGTAGTGAATGAATTGATTGCCGATGTTGGTTGTGTCACCAGTGTTTAGATCAGGAGTAATAGAGTGTGGCGTATACTGAGACCCGTGAGTAGTTGTGACTATGGAATGCGGTCTGGTTAGAAAGTGATGCTACAGCTCTGTCTCTGGTTTAGTCTGTATTGGTCTGGAAGCGAACGGAAGGTGATTGTCTACGGGTCGTTGCTCATTAATAGGATTGGACCGTGCTTGCATCAGTCTGAAGCCGTATTGTAGACTTTCTGAAGTTACAGGTTTTGTGTTACTCGTTGTATCAGACATGCGATGTGGTTGAATGAAACCGTAAGACAGCTTGTCTTGTCCACTTAATGATCCACGTAATGGCTGCGATGGTATATTACCGTAAGGCAGCTTGTCTTGTCCACTTAATGGTCCACGTAATGGCTGCGATGGTATATTACCGTAAGGCAGCTTGTCTTGTCCACTTAATGGTCCACGTAATGGCTGCGATGGTATATTACCGTAAGGCAGCTTGTCTTGTCCACTTAGTGATCCACGTAATGGCTGCGATGGTATAATACCGTAAGGCAGCTTGTCTTGTCCACTTAATGATCCACGTAATGGCTGCGATGGTCTAATACCATAAGGCAGCTTGTCTTGTCCAGCTTGTCGGTCGCCACCTAATGGTCTGCGTAATGGCTGTGATGGTCTAACACCGTAAGGCAGGTGACCTTGTCCAGCTTGTCTGTCGCCACCTAGTGGTCCACGTAATGGCTGCGATGGTCTAACACCGTAAGGCAGGTGACCTTGTCCAGCTTGTCTGTCGCCACCTAGTGGTCCACGTAATGGCTGCGATGGTCTAACACCGTAAGGCAGGTGACCATGTCCAAGCTGGACGCCACTTAATGGTCCGAGCCAGGGCTGCGATGGTCGAACCCCATATGGTTTGTGATCTTGTCCAGCTTGTCTTTCAACCGTTTCTGGTCCTCGCCACGGCTGTTCTGGTCTAATACCGTACGGTTGATGTTTTTGTCCGATGTGTCTTTCACAAGTTTCTGGCCCACCCCAGGGCAGCGATGATCGAAACCCATATGGTGTGTGATCTTGTCCATTGAGTCTTTCACTAGTTTCGGGTCCGCGCCAGGGCTGTAACGGTCTAACACCGTATGGTTGGTTCTCTTGTCCAATATGTGTCTGACCAGTTTCGGGTCCGCTCAAGGGCTGCGATGCTCTAACACCGTATGGTATGTGGTCTGATATAGCAGGTATGCGTGTGATATGTTGATTAAGGGGTACTTCAAAAAGGGTTGCGTGGCTGGCGTAAGGAACGTTGTATACCTGTGAGCTATATGGTACTAGTCGATTGAAAGTGTCAGTCGTGTTTCCTTGGTCAGCGTTTGGTTTATTGTAGCCATTATGTGGCACTGGCTGTTGTAGAAGAAGAGTGGGTGAAGTCTTTTGAAGAACAGGTTTCTTGTCTACCACTGGGCTACCTTGCTGTACAAAGGGGTTGTAACCGTCACTACATACTGTAAATACAAAATGAAAATTGATTATTTATGATGTTTGTATGTATGTATGTTCCATTAATGTTATACCAATCATGTTTACTGGAACATCTGTAGCTTTATGAAATAAATGTCCAAGCTTGATTCTCTATAAAAACAGCTACACTCCAACTGATAGTCAGGCAGCGTATGGTATGCAAACAGAGCATCCGAGTATGTGCATAGCATATTCAGACAAAAATGCGATTACAGTTTAATAAATGAATTTGACAAAAAATAAAAGTAAAATAACTAAAAAAAAATGTTCCATTAATGTCAAACCCCTTGCGGAGACCTGGTTCTTTTACGTGCACGGTGTACAGCACCGACACGAGACCTCGGTTTAACGTCCCATCAGAAAGATTGTTAATTTTATTATGGTCAGACGGGGGTCGAACCTGCGATCCCTGGATTACCAGTCTAGACAGGGTATTTTGCAATAATTGCTCGCTTAATTCTAGAATTTAGCCACTTGGTGTACTGATAGAATGATAATGTGTGGACCTTTTCCTAACGAGACCCTAGGTTCTGGGTCAAGGGGTCCCCCAAAATTCAAGATGGCCGCCAAGATGGCCGCCGTTTTGGCAGTGTCAGTGAGTTGGACATATAATTGTATTATTCTTTTATTACTTGACAGATTTAAATCAAATCAACTGGATATCATAGATATTAAATGTATGCTTAAAATTAAATACATTGTGGGTGCTCATTGGTCAAAGTCACGGTCATAGTCAAGGTCAAATGGTGCAATTTACATAAAAAACACATTTTTACCGTGCATAAGTACCTTTATTTTGAAAACTATAGGTTTTAATAGTATGTTATTTACATTAATGTAATGCATGATGTATGCCCTTTAATTTGGTATGTTGATTAATGACTTCTGTTTTGTATCCATTGATATATACAAGATGATTTCCAAGTTGGCCGCCATTTTCCCAGTGGAATCCAAATATGTATTGTGCAATAGAATGATTATATATTTTTTTCTTTTTAGATTAAAATAAACGTTTAAATGTTTGATACACATACAATCGACATAAATGAACTCTAAAATAATGTTAATATTTTATAACTGCTAAGAAATATGTATATATAGTAGTAGCCGTATATCCGGATATGGTATTGATTCGGATATTAAAATTGTTGCAGTACTTATGGCTTACATTTTTATAATTTAGTTAAATTATGCACACAAGCTAATTATTATAGTGTATGTACTGTCATAAGAAGTCAAATTCCCGGAGCATTTGTTTTGATAATGCATAGCTCTTGTTACTAGTATATTTGATAACCACCAGTAGTATGACATTTTTATGTAATGGTTGCCTGAAGCAATAACAAACTACTAACACAAGATTCATCACAAGAATGCATTACTAACTTTACTAACATGAGATACTAACATACATGTACCAACGTAGCATCAATGTAAAAAAAAGTTGTCATAGCTAAAACTGAAAACATTGATTTAGAAAAAACACAGTCGACAAGTATTATAGAGGAATATGAAATTGATTGGGCAACATTTGTATTGTGCCAGGAGAAAAACAATGCTCATCTTGTGTGTCCAGTTAATTATGAAACATTCCTACAGGACATCAACCGTTATTATAGGTCTGGACGTTGTCTATATCAACTCCATAGCAGCTTAGTTGGTGATATTGCTAAAAGTATATGGTGCAAAATGACATAAAATATGTAGACATAATGTTGGATTGTGGAAATATGAACGACAAGAACGTCATGCAACTTCAAGCAGGAATGACCCAACAGAAACTCCAAGAAAGGTAACCTGTCTAAGTAGTGTTGATGCCGCGGCTCAAGTGGATACTAAATGCTTGACAAAACTACACAACTTTTACGTTGGATGCTATGTGGCCTTGAAATAGCCAGGCTGGTTAATGAATTTGAATATTCAAATATTGTCTCTACAGCTAAATCCAATTACAAACATCACGAACAAACAAAGAGTATCCAACATACATTTCAGCAGCAAGTAAATGATCTGGTGTGTGATACAAAACCTAAGAAACCCGTTTGCTGATAAATCGGATGACCTACTAGTTCTTGACACAAGAGATATTGTTGACCCAAGTGTAGCAGAGAGCATAAAACACTCAACAGACTTGGGGAAGCAGCAATATGAGACATATGTACAGGAGAGGCTTGTAACACGTGAACAATCAGTGACAGACACAATTAAACAAACCAAATTACCATTGTTCAGCAGGCCACCATTTGGGAAACAGTCAAAACAAAAACTTGAACTTGTGTCCCTTAAAGTGACTTGCGCTTTATTCTCGAGGCTGTATGTGTCGTGTCAGTTTCGAAAAGGAGACCTGAGTGAGTTCTTCTCACATGAACACACTAAATATGCCCCATCACTCTCACACTTTGATAAATTGCGCACTGGAAAAAGGTCTGAACTGACGCCCTGTCTGGAACAGCTCTACCAGTCCTGTGAATCAACACATCCAGTGGTAGATGAGCTGTTGTTTGATGGTGCTGCGATTATTAACATGCTGAAGCCACAGAAAAAATGCAGGACATTTCAGGATTATGCTGTAGACGTGTTTCTGTCATATGTACAAGGGCATTTGACTATAGTCCATAGAGTTGATTTAGTTTGGGATAGATACATTGACACTAGCTTGAAAGCTGGGGCACGGGGAGATCGTGGTACTGGTATTCGTAAAAGGGTGCTGCCTGATACGACAATTCCATCCAACTGGGACACCTTCCTGCGAAATGATAAGAACAAGAATGAATTATTTGACTTCTTGGCAACTGAATGTAGCAATATGACAGTTCCATATGGAAAATATATCATTTCCACAAAAGGGGTCATTTTTGAAACAACAGCAATCGAAAATAGAGATTCCATTGCACCATGCTCACACGAGGAAGCAGAGAGCTTCTACTTCACGCAGCTCATGTCGGCACATCTGAAATGAAGCGGCTTATGATTAAGACAGTTGATACTGACGTTATTGTGACAGCTGCAGGCATGTTCAGTAGGTGTGGCTTAGATGAGCTATGGTTTGAATTTGGCACAGGAAAACTTCTCAGATATATACCCATACACAGCATGGTCACAACTATGGGTGAAGATATGGCGAGGGCATTGCCAGGATTCCATGCATTTACGGGCTGCAACCAGGTGTCAGGATTTCTGGGATAAGGATAGCGAACAGCTTGGAACACTTTGTTATCATTTCCTCTGGCAGTTCAGGCATTTACAACATTGGGCAACACACCAAGTGAACAGCAGATCAATGACTGTATCCCTGTTGTTGAAAGGTTTGTTGTGTTGATGTACGACAGGTCAAGTCAATGAGAAAACACCAATGATGTCCGTCAGGATCTATTCACACAGAAAGGCCGTGCTATAGATGCTATAGCACCAACATATGCTGCTCTTTACCAGCACATACAGCGTGCAGCCTACCAGGCAGGCTACTGCTGGGGTCAAGCACTATGTCCATCGCCAACACTACCATCTCCAGCAGAACATGGATGGACAAAGGAAGCCGACCTACACTCACCATGGAAACCACTGTGGACAACGTTGTTACCAGCATCAAACTCCTGCATGGAGTGTGGCTGTGACAAGGATAAGGGTTGTCGTGTGTGAAGGTTGAGCTTCCATGCACCGCTTTATGTAAATGCAATGGACACTGAGATAGGCTTTAAGTACAATTGTATCATTGATGGCCTTTAAATTGTAAAATAAGGTTTCACAATTAAGAATCTACGCCACCTGATCTACGCTCAATGTCTGTTTCCTCAGGTTCCCAATCATGCTGGATTGCGTTATTGTTGAAACCGACACGCAATTCTGTTCCCGCCAGGATTCGAATGAGGCCAGTGATTTATTTAACATTATACCACAGTGCTTCCTGGACATGAATAGTGTTAAATATGATATCGGAATGGCATTATCTGGGTAATAGATGACCCGTAGGTACGTAGTACCATGATTCATATTCATTTCAGTCTTGTATTTTTATTACACACATTGTATTTGTAAAAGTGTAATATGGCGGCCATATTGGTTACTAGTCGTCATTATGGTGAAACCTACATAACTTTAAATAATATACTGTAGTATAATTATATAAAGCGATATTATGCATATATTAAAAAGAAAATATGTTAATAGAAGTAGTTACTATTATGTTATATTTCGGGTTTTACGCCTGCTATATCGCGGGCGGGCAGTTTACCTAACAACACCTTTCCTAGACAGGCTCCAACGGTTAACCAGTACTTGGGTGCACCAACCTCCGTAAGAAACTGCCCACTTTTTCATATAAATGAGACACGGTCTGAGCGGGGCTCGAACCCGTGACCATCAGTGATGATAGATTACAGTGGTATACAAGTCAGCGTCCTTAACCACTCGACCACGGAGGCGGACAGAAGTAGTTACTGTATAGACTACTTTCGCCAAACATGTTAACAAAACGTCCATCTTATTACCATGGCAATATATTATGTGATAGCAGTACTCCATTTCAAAGAAGATAAATTGTGATGTAAGTTGATGTGCAAATCAGTATAATATTTAATATAAATAATCCAACACATTCATAATTATATATGTTAGAATAAATTTCTTCAAATTTTGATCATGTGACCTTGAAAATGACCTTGACCGTGACATTAGATCATCATTGACGGCTTTCAGTTTTTGAACATTTCCTTTCAGAACAGGATGCTATTATTTTTATTTGTTTATATGTGGTAATAAATAAGAAATACAACTATTTATATATTTATCTATAAATGCCGGCCATCTTGGCGGCCATCTTGGATTTTGGGGGACCCCTTGACCCAGACTCTAGGGTCTCGTTGGAAAGATAGTCGCATGCCATCATACTATCACCATGCAAAGTGGCTAAATTCTAGAATTAAACGAGCAATTATTCTTATAGTGACTCTCACTAGTCTGTGAACTCAATGAAGAAATAGTCTTACAGATAGAAGTAATAGTGTGCATCCAACTATGAAGTATATATATATAACTATTCAAGACATTCCTCACTGTGAACAAGTGCGCGTAGATAAACGATATGAAAATAAACAATTAGTTTAAACTTTATTTATTTTACAACGATTGCGAAAAAAAGTTTCAACAACTTATATTAATCACTCTCGTTGGCGCGTATGAAAGCGTAAATGTGGTAATTCGTATGGGAGGAAACCGGAGTACCCGGAGAAAACCCATATGTCCGATCTGGCGACCATCGTACCATCTCATATACTTCCCGGTCCTAGGATCGAACCCGGGTTGCCTTGATGAGAAGCGAGCGCGCTAACCACTGCGCTAATCGGACAGCCTAATAAACAAATTAATTGAGTAATTGAAGAAAACGTGTTTACCATTCTGCATAAACAGTACAACCGCCAAGCCGATGTAATTCATTGTTAACTTAAGTATGTCTACACAAATATTGCACCAAAGTTGTGCTTTACGAACGAAATAAACATAACTTATGGTTTTGTATAAAGTTTGTGATATGATCCGGGTTTATGATGACGTCATCGAAGCAGCAGAAATGATACGATATCTGTTTGCTAACTGAAATATCATCCACGACGACAGGTGCGTAATATAGCAAGATAAACACTTCGGATGTTTGTCACGTACCTATACACACCGAAGAGTCCCACCTGGCTTGCGGAAGGTCGGTGGTTCTACCCAGGTGACTGTCCGTGTCGGAAATGGGGTATTCTGGTGTATTATCCCTGCAGAGTCTAACTCTAACCCTTATTGATCTCAGTTGGTTATTTAAACCCAAAAAATAAAAATAACAACAATTGCTATATCTCATTGTTTCATAGTTCAGATATGATTATTACCCAATGCAATGGTTTTATTATAATGTTGGTTGTTCCTAACAGGGAACTAGTAATATATATATGCGTGCGTGCGTGCGTGCGTGCGTGCGTGCGTGCGTGCGTGCGTGCGTGCGTGCGTGCGTGCTAATATATAATATATATATATATATATATATATGTGTGTGCGTGCGTGTGTGCGTGCGTGGTCCTCTCTACATAAAAAGTGTCGGCTTAAAACCCCACTCTCAAGGAAAACAAAATCATCCGGCTAATTCATTTTCTATAAGATTGTTATGAATCAATTGAACAATGACGTCATGACGTCATTTCCGCATGCACATCTAAGATTGTGTAATACACATTATTATTATATTATGATGTACGGTGATGAGAAAAAGGTACACGTATCATCAGCAACATACTATTATATGTATAGGATATAAGCCGAAAACGATCCAATATCTAAAATATTGGACTGTGTGAGGCGCGTAGCATCGAAGACAGTACCAATAGTTTACATATTGGATCCGTTTGAGGCTTATATCTTACTTAAAACACACCTTTATATAACAAGATCCTACTAATTAAAAATGTTAATTTCGTACATGTATGCTTAAGATTTAATATAGTACTTTGGCCTTTTGACAGCAGTTCAATATTAATAATAATGGACTGCAAGTTCAAAGGTATGACGTCATTACAGTGTTTTAATAATAGTTACAATGAACATACGTCAATGCAATCATTATCTCGTATAATAGTTTGACATGTCACTATATTCGAAATCTATCACATGACCTACACTTGCAAGCCATTCTGATAAAGTCAACATTGTTAAAATCGTATACAAGGAGCTGGCAAGAACGAGAGAATTAAGTAGAAACATGCTTGTATTCATTTTCTGCGCATTTGGGCTGCCTATTTTGGCAACATTGTCATCATGCTTTGGACTTGTCATCGACAGAGGTATATGTACATACATGTATCACATAACTTTGCTTGTATCCAGTGTAATACAGTCATATCATAATTTCTTATAGTTTATACACATTTATTTTAGCTCGATTCCGAAACAAGTTCTTGCAACTTATATGATTCGCTCACGAGACCTCATTCCTGATGGAATCCATCGCCACGAGGGAGAGAGAAGAGATAATGTGGAATTTAAATGCCTTGCATAATGGCACAATCGTAAAGACTCCAGCGGAGGCTCGAACTTCAGCGGAGGCTCGAACTCCGGGCCTTTCACACCTGAAGCGAACGCGCACCCACGCGCGTTCCCTCATGTATATAGGAGCTGTAAAGCATCAATCCATCTACCCATCCGGACTGTGTGAACTAGACCCTGTAAAGTCCAAATCACTATGTCTCCTCATGTATATAGGAGCTGTAAAGCATCAATCCATCTACCCATCCGGACTGTGTGAACTAGACCCTGTAAAGTCCAAATCACTATGTCTCCTCGTGTATATAGGAGCTGTAAAGCATCAATCCATCTACCCATCCGGACTGTGTGAACTAGACCCTGTAAAGTCCAAATCACTATGTCTCCTCATGTATATAGGAGCTGTAAAGCATCAATCCATCTACCCATCCGGACTGTGTGAACTAGACCCTGTAAAGTCCAAATCACTATGTCTCCTCATGTATATAGGAGCTGTAAAGCATCAATCCATCTACCCATCCGGACTGTGTGAACTAGACCCTGTAAAGTCCAAATCACTATGTCTCCTCATGTATATAGGAGCTGTAAAGCATCAATCCATCTACCCATCCGGACTGTGTGAACTAGACCCTGTAAAGTCCAAATCACTATGTCTCCTCATGTATATAGGAGATGTAAAGTTGCATTTCGATACAACCTCTAGAATCTGGATTATTCTAATTAATCTAGCCACCCATCACCATGGACTTCATAGGCCCAATACAACCTCTAGATTATATAATATTCCAATCCATCTAACCCTCCTACCTCGAGATCTGTAAATACCCAATTAATCTGCCATTCATACATCTCACAGTTACAAATACCTCTATGAGGTGCAGGATTCCAGTTCAGCTATCACCCCTACCCCTGCAAGGCCTAAACTCGTTTATCCTACCTACATCTGTGAACCTCCCAATTCAGCTACCCCTCATTCCGCGAGAAGCTGTAATATCCCAATACATATACACCTCCTACCCCTAGCATATGTGGAGTTCCAGTTAATATACCCTCCTACCCCTAGCATCTGTGGAGTTCCAGTTAATATACCCTCCTACAACTAGCATCTGTAGAGTTCTAGTTAATATACCCTCCTACCCCTAGCATATGTGGAGTTCCAGTTAATATACCCTCCTACAACTAGCATATGTGGAGTTCCAGTTAATATACCCTCCTACACCTAGCATCTGTGGAGTTCCAGTTAATATACCCTCCTACAACTAGCATATGTGGAGTTCCAGTTAATATACCCTCCTACAACTAGCATCTGTGGAGTTCCAGTTAATATACCCTCCTACAACTAGTATCTGTGGAGTTCCAGTTAATATACCCTCCTACACCTAGCATCTGTGGAGTTCCAGTTAATATACCCTCCTACAACTAGTATCTGTGGAGTTCCAGTTAATATACCCTCCTACCCCTAGCATCTGTGGAGTTCCAGTTAATATACCCTCCTACAACTAGTATCTGTGGAGTTCCAGTTAATATACCCTCCTACAACTAGCATTTGTGGAGTTCCAGTTAATATACCCTCCTACAACTAGTATCTGTGGAGTTCCAGTTAATATACCCCTCCTACCCCTAGCATCTGTGGAGTTCCAGTTAATATACCCTCCTACCTCTAGAATTTGTGGAGTTCCAGTTAATATACCCTCCTACCCCTAGCATCTGTGGAGTTCCAGTTAATATACCCTCCTACCCCTAGCATCTGTGGAGTTCCAGTTAATATACCCTCCTACAACTAGCATCTGTGGAGTTCCAGTTAATATACCCTCCTACCCCTAGCATCTGTAGAGTTCCAGTTAATATACCCTCCTACAACTAGTATCTGTGGAGTTCCAGTTAATATACCCTCCTACAACTAGTATCTGTGGAGTTCCAGTTAATATACCCTTAGCATCTGTGGAGTTCCAGTTAATATACCCTCCTACCCCTAGCATCTGTGGAGTTCCAGTTAATATACCCTCCTACCCCTAGCATATGTAGAGTTCCAGTTAATATACCCTCCTACAACTAGCATCTGTAGAGTTCCAGTTAATATACCCTCCTACAACTAGCATCTGTAGAGTTCCAGTTAATATACCCTCCAACAACTAGCATATGTAGAGTTCCAGTTAATATACCCTCCTACAACTAGTATCTGTGGAGTTCCAGTTAATATACCCTCCTACAACTAGCATCTGTAGAGTTCCAGTTAATATACCCTCCTACAACTAGCATCTGTAGAGTTCCAGTTAATATACCCTCCTACAACTAGCATCTGTAGAGTTCCAGTTAATATACCCTCCTACAACTAGCATCTGTAGAGTTCCAGTTAATATACCCTCCTACCCCTAGCATATGTGGAGTTCCAGTTAATATACCCTCCTACAACTAGCATATGTGGAGTTCCAGTTAATATACCCTCCTACAACTAGCATATGTGGAGTTCCAGTTAATATACCCTCCTACACCTAGCATCTGTGGAGTTCCAGTTAATATACCCTCCTACAACTAGCATATGTGGAGTTCCAGTTAATATACCCTCCTACCCCTAGCATATGTGGAGTTCCAGTTAATATACCCTCCTACAACTAGTATCTGTGGAGTTCCAGGTAATATACCCTCCTACAACTAGTATCTGTGGAGTTCCAGTTAATATACCCTCCTACCCCTAGCATATGTAGAGTTCCAGTTAATATACCCTCCTACAACTAGCATTTGTGGAGTTCCAGTTAATATACCCTCCTACAACTAGTATCTGTGGAGTTCCAGTTAATATACCCCTCCTACCCCTAGCATCTGTGGAGTTCCAGTTAATATACCCTCCTACCTCTAGAATTTGTGGAGTTCCAGTTAATATACCCTCCTACCCCTAGCATCTGTGGAGTTCCAGTTAATATACCCTCCTACCCCTAGCATCTGTGGAGTTCCAGTTAATATACCCTCCTACAACTAGCATCTGTGGAGTTCCAGTTAATATACCCTCCTACCCCTAGCATCTGTAGAGTTCCAGTTAATATACCCTCCTACAACTAGTATCTGTGGAGTTCCAGTTAATATACCCTCCTACAACTAGTATATGTGGAGTTCCAGTTAATATACCCTCCTACCCCTAGCATCTGTGGAGTTCCAGTTAATATACCCTCCTACAACTAGTATCTGTGGAGTTCCAGTTAATATACCCTCCTACCCCTAGCATCTGTGGAGTTCCAGTTAATATACCCTCCTACCCCTAGCATATGTAGAGTTCCAGTTAATATACCCTCCTACAACTAGCATCTGTAGAGTTCCAGTTAATATACCCTCCTACAACTAGCATCTGTAGAGTTCCAGTTAATATACCCTCCTACAACTAGTATCTGTGGAGTTCCAGTTAATATACCCTCCTACAACTAGCATCTGTAGAGTTCCAGTTAATATACCCTCCTACAACTAGTATCTGTGGAGTTCCAGTTAATATACCCTCCTACCCCTAGCATATGTGGAGTTCCAGTTAATATACCCTCCTACCTCTAGAATTTGTGGAGTTCCAGTTAATATACCCTCCTACAACTAGCATCTGTAGAGTTCCAGTTAATATACCCTCCTACAACTAGCATCTGTAGAGTTCCAGTTAATATACCCTCCTACAACTAGCATCTGTAGAGTTCCAGTTAATATACCCTCCTACAACTAGTATCTGTGGAGTTCCAGTTAATATACCCTCCTACAACTAGCATCTGTAGAGTTCCAGTTAATATACCCCTCCTACCCCTAGCATCTGTGGAGTTCCAGTTAATATACCCTCCTACAACTAGCATATGTAGAGTTCCAGTTAATATACCCTCCTACAACTAGCATCTGTAGAGTTCCAGTTAATATACCCTCCTACCCCTAGCATATGTAGAGTTCCAGTTAATATACCCTCCTACAACTAGCATCTGTAGAGTTCCAGTTAATATCACCCTCATCTATCTGGGATATGCATAGTCCCAATGCATCCAGCCTTCCTAGTTCTAGGAGCTGTGAACTTTCAGTCAATCTACCCCTCCTACATATCGGAACTTCACTTCATCTACCCATTCTAGAGTCCCCAAATCATGTCTAAATAATTAAATTTGTTAATGTATTGTTTCCTTTTAGCACGTGTAAGAAAACAAACGTCAGGCTCGTCAGGTTCTCTACAGCAGAATAGCTTACTAAAGCCAGTGCAGTTTCTCGATCCCAGTTTCCAAGGAAACGGTGCTACTAACATGCAGTCACAGAATGGTTCATCTTCCGCAAATTCTACTTCAGGAAATCCACAGTTTCCCCAGTCGTTCGTGGATCCATCGAAATTTGGAAACTTTGCCCAACAATTTGGTCCCGGTTCCCAAAACGGAATTAGTTCTCCTTCTGGAGGTAGTTTTGGTGGTGGCTCTTTCGCGCCAAATATGTTCATGAATCCAAATGGTAGCCAACAAGGTGGCAATGGGAAATTCAACCTATTTGACCCAAGCATGTTTTTACAAGGATGACGAGCTGGTCAAATTCGGAATACATCAAATTATATTCTGTACAGTTTCGAAGAATCCGAGAACATTCAAGGCAGTATAATATAATAGTTATATAGACACTCGAAAAAAGATCATTAAAACATTAGAAACTCTACTTAGCTGTATATTAATTGTTCCCTGAGCATCTACGTCATACATTAACGTCCTGAGGTCAAAATTAATCAGCGCGTTAGTGCTCTTTTTCAATATCAGTGTTTTAATAAATATGTTAAGCACTTCTTAAAGTTTAATTTACAAATTATAAGGATAATTATCTCAACTAATCAGAATCATTCCAGGTGTTATTACACGTGTGTACATATAAGGAATTACGGGATGACTGTATTACATAGAATACAAGCAAAGTTATGTGATAAATATAATGATAGTACATGTATGACATATGATATATTACATGAGTGGCTGCGCATGACAGTGCTGATTCTCCACCCCGAGGGACAGTCCTATCCATAGATATGTGCATAGCTAATCAAGAAGCACAAATTCACATCAGAACTAGTAGTTTTCAAGCTCAACGTAGCAAACAAGCATCGGTACTCCACCTTAGTACAAACGTAATATTGCTACATGTAGTGATTATTAAGCGTACACTATCTTATTTGACATCTGTCGGCGTCGGTAGAATGAAGTTTGCAGAAATTCGGCCGGACGGGCGACGACGTCTTTGCATTGCCGATATGAATTAGCTCCAACGGTCATTACGTCAACCGCAAAGCAGAGTTGTTATAAAAACATAATTACACACAAAGGTCATTACGTCAACCGCATAGCAGAGTTCTGATAAAAACAAAATTACACACAAATGTCATTACGTCAACCGCAAAGCAATGCTCTGATAAAAACAAAATTACACACAACGGTCATTACGTCAACCGAAAAACAATGTTCTGATAAAAACAAAATTACACACAACGGTCATTACGTCAACAGCAAAGCAATGCTCTGATAAAAACAAAATTACACACAAAGGTCAATACGTCAACAGCAAAGCACAGTTCTGATAAAAACCAAATTACAAACAAAGGTCATTACGTCAACCGCAAAGCAATGCTCTGATAAAAACAAAATTACACACAAAGATCATTACGTCAACCGCAAAGCAATGCTCAGATAAAAACAAAATTACACACAAAGGTCATTACGTCAACAGCAAAGCAATGCTCTGATAAAAACAAAATTACACACAACGGTCATTACGTCAACCGAAAAACAATGCTCTGATAAAAACAAAATTACACACAACGGTCATTACGTCAACAGCAAAGCAATGCTCTGATAAAAACAAAATTACACACACAAGTCATTACATCAACCGCAAAGCACAGTTCTGATAAAAACAAAATTATACACAAAGGTCATTACGCCAACCGCAAAGCACAGTTCTGATAAAAACAAAATTACACACAAAGGTCATTACGTCAACCGCAAAGCACAGTTCTGATAAAAACAAAAGTACACACAAAGGTCATTACGTCAACCGCAAAGCACAGTTCTGTTAAAAACAAAATTACACACAAAGGTAATTACGTCAACCGCAAAGCACAGTTCTGATAAAAACAAACATACACACAAAGGTCATTACGTCAACCGCAAAGCACAGTTCTGAAAAAAACAAAATTACACACAAAGGTAATTACGTCAACCGCAAAGCACAGTTCTGATAAAAACAAAATTACACACAAAGGTCATTACGTCAACCGCAAAGCACAGTTCAGATAAAAACAAAATTACACACAAAGGTCATTACGTCAACAGCAAAGCACAGTTCTGATAAAAACAAAATTACACACAAAGGTCATTACGTCAACCGCAAAGCACAGTTCTGATAAAAACATAATTACACACAAAGGTCATTACGTCAACCGCAAAGCAATGCTCTGATAAAAACAAAATTACACACAAAGGTCTTTACGTCAACCGCAAAGCACAGTTCTGATAAAAACAAAATTAAACACAAAGGTAATTACGTCAACCGAAAAGCACAGTTCTAATAAAAACAAAATTACACACAAAGGTCATTACGTCAACCGCAAAGCACAGTTCTGATAAAAACAAAATTACACACAAAGGTAATTACGTCAACCGCAAAGCACAGTTGTGATAAAAACAAAGTTACAAACAAAGGTCATTACGTCAATCGCAAAGCAATGCTCTGATAAAAACAAAATTACACACAAAGATCATTACGTCAACCGCAAAGCAATGCTCTGATAAAAACAAAATTACACACAAAGATCATTACGTCAACCGCAAAGCACTGCTCTGATAAAAAAAGAATTTAAAAAAAGGTCATTACATCAACCGCAAAGCAATGCTCTGATAAAAACAAAATTACACACAAAGGTCATTACGTCAACCGCAAAGCACAGTTCTGATAAAAACAAAATTACACACAAAGGTAATTACGTCAACCGCAAAGCACAGTTCTGATAAAAACAAAATTACACACAAAGGTCAATACGTCAACAGCAAAGCACAGTTCTGATAAAAACAAAATTACACACAAAGGTCATTACGTCAACCGCAAAGCACAGTTCTGATAAAAACAAAATTACACACAAAGGTCATTACGTCAACCGCAAAGCACAGTTCTGATAAAAACAAAATTACACACAAAGGTCATTACGTCAACCGCAAAGCAATGCTCTGATAAAAACAAAATTACACACAAAGGTCATTACGTCAACCGCAAAGCACAGTTCTGATAAAAACAAAATTACACACAAAGGTAATTACGTCAACCGCAAAGCACAGTTCTGATAAAAACAAAATTACACACAAAGGTCATTACGTCAACCGCAAAGCAATGCTCTGATAAAAACAAAATTACACACAAAGGTCATTACGTCAACCGCAAAGCACTGTTCTGATAAAAACAAAATTACACACAAAGATCATTACGTCAACCGCAAAGCAATGCTCTGATAAAAACAAAATTACACACAAAGGTCTTTACGTCAACCGCAAAGCACAGTTCTGATAAAAACAAAATTAAACACAAAGGTAATTACGTCAACCGAAAAGCACAGTTCTAATAAAAACAAAATTACACACAAAGGTCATTACGTCAACCGCAAAGCACAGTTCTGATAAAAACAAAATTACACACAAAGGTAATTACGTCAACCGCAAAGCACAGTTGTGATAAAAACAAAGTTACAAACAAAGGTCATTACGTCAATCGCAAAGCAATGCTCTGATAAAAACAAAATTACACACAAAGATCATTACGTCAACCGCAAAGCAATGCTCTGATAAAAACAAAATTACACACAAAGATCATTACGTGAACCGCAAAGCACTGCTCTGATAAAAACAAAATTACACACAAAGGTAATTACGTGAACCGCAAAGCACAGTT
Source organism: Archivesica marissinica (assembly GCA_014843695.1). Lineage (NCBI taxonomy): Eukaryota > Metazoa > Mollusca > Bivalvia > Venerida > Vesicomyidae > Archivesica > Archivesica marissinica. The sequence goes on from CM026404.1 coordinate 23,814,612, forward strand.
CTGATAAAATCAAAATTACACAAAAAGGTCAATACGTCAACAGCAAAGCACAGTTCTGATAAAAACAAAATTACATACAAAGGTCATTACGTCAACCGCAAAGCACAGTTCTAATTAAAACAAAATTACACACAAAGGTCATTACGTCAACCGCAAAGCACAGTTCTGATAAAAACATAATTACACACAAAGGTCATTACGTCAACCGCAAAGCAATGCTCTGATAAAAACAAAATTACACACAAAGGTCATTACGTCAACCGCAAAGCACAGTTCTGATAAAAACAAAATTAAACACAAAGGTAATTACGTCAACCGCAAAGCAATGCTCTGATAAAAACAAAATTACACACAAAGGTCTTTACGTCAACCGCAAAGCACAGTTCTGATAAAAACAAAATTAAACACAAAGGTAATTACGTCAACCGAAAAGCACAGTTCTAATAAAAACAAAATTACACACAAAGGTCATTACGTCAACCGCAAAGCACAGTTCTGATAAAAACAAAATTACACACAAAGGTAATTACGACCGCAAAGCACAGTTGTGATAAAAACAAAGTTACAAACAAAGGTCATTACGTCAATCGCAAAGCAATGCTCTGATAAAAACAAAATTACACACAAAGATCATTACGTCAACCGCAAAGCACTGCTCTGATAAAAAAAGAATTTAAAAAAAGGTCATTACGTCAACCGCAAAGCAATGCTCTGATAAAAACAAAATTACACACAAAGGTCATTACGTCAACCGCAAAGCACAGTTCTGATAAAAACAAAATTACACACAAAGGTCATTACGTCAACCGCAAAGCACAGTTCTGATAAAAACATAATTACACACAAAGGTCATTACGTCAACCGCAAAGCAATGCTCTGATAAAAACAAAATTACACACAAAGGTCATTACGTCAACCGCAAAGCACAGTTCTGATAAAAACAAAATTAAACACAAAGGTAATTACGTCAACCGCAAAGCACAGTTCTGATAAAAACAAACTTACACACAAAGGTCATTACGTCAACCGCAAAGCACAATTCTGATAAAAACAAAATTACACACAAAGGTAATTACGTCAACCGCAAAGCAATGCTCTGATAAAAACAAAATTACACACAAAGGTCATTACGTCAACAGCAAAGCACGGTTCTGATAAAAACAAAATTACACACATAGGTCATTACATCAACCGCAAAGCAATGCTCTGATAAAAACAAAATTACACACAAAGGTCATTACGTCAACCGCAAAGCAATGCTCTGATAAAAACAAAATTACACACAAATATCATTACGTCAACCGCAAAGCAATGCTCTGATAAAAACAAAATTACACACAAAGGTCATTACGTCAACCGCAAAGCACAGTTCTGATAAAAACAAAATTACACACAAAGGTCATTACGTCAACCGCAAAGCAATGCTCTGATAAAAACAAAATTACACACAAAGGTCATTACGTCAACCGCAAAGCACTGTTCTGATAAAAACAAAATTACACACAAAGGTCATTACGTCAACCGCAAAGCACAGTTCTGATAAAAACAAAATTACACACAAAGGTAATTACGTCAACCGCAAAGCACAGTTCTGATAAAAACAAAATTACACACAAAGGTCATTACGTCAACCGCAAAGCACAGTTCTGATAAAAACAAAATTACACACAAAGGTAATTACGTCAACCGCAAAGCACAGTTGTGATAAAAACAAAGTTACAAACAAAGGTCATTACGTCAATCGCAAAGCAATGCTCTGATAAAAACAAAATTACACACAAAGATCATTACGTCAACCGCAAAGCATGCTCTGATAAAACAAAATTACACACAAAGATCATTACGTCAACCGCAAAGCACTGCTCTGATAAAAAAAGAATTTAAAAAAAGGTCATTACGTCAACCGCAAAGCAATGCTCTGATAAAAACAAAATTACACACAAAGGTCATTACGTCAACCGCAAAGCACAGTTCTGATAAAAACAAAATTACACACAAAGGTAATTACGTCAACCGCAAAGCACAGTTCTGATAAAAACAAAATTACACACAAAGGTCAATACGTCAACAGCAAAGCACAGTTCTGATAAAAACAAAATTACACACAAAGGTCATTACGTCAACCGCAAAGCACAGTTCTAATAAAAACAAAATTACACACAAAGGTCATTACGTCAACCGCAAAGCACAGTTCTGATAAAAACAAAATTACACACAAAGGTCATTACGTCAACCGCAAAGCAATGCTCTGATAAAAACAAAATTACACACAAAGGTCATTACGTCAACCGCAAAGCACAGTTCTGATAAAAACAAAATTACACACAAAGGTAATTACGTCAACCGCAAAGCACAGTTCTGATAAAAACAAAATTACACACAAAGGTCATTACGTCAACCGCAAAGCACAATTCTGATAAAAACAAAATTACACACAAAGGTAATTACGTCAACCGCAAAGCAATGCTCTGATAAAAACAAAATTACACACAAAGGTCATTACGTCAACAGCAAAGCACGGTTCTGATAAAAACAAAATTACACACAAAGGTCATTACGTCAACCGCAAAGCAATGCTCTGATAAAAACAAAATTACACACAAAGGTCTTTACGTCAACCGCAAAGCACAGTTCTGATAAAAACAAAATTAAACACAAAGGTAATTACGTCAACCGAAAAGCACAGTTCTATAAAAACAAAATTACACACAAAGGTCATTACGTCAACCGCAAAGCACAGTTCTGATAAAAACAAAATTACACACAAAGGTAATTACGTCAACCGCAAAGCACAGTTGTGATAAAAACAAAGTTACAAACAAAGGTCATTACGTCAATCGCAAAGCAATGCTCTGATAAAAACAAAATTACACACAAAGATCATTACGTCAACCGCAAAGCAATGCTCTGATAAAAACAAAATTACACACAAAGATCATTACGTGAACCGCAAAGCACTGCTCTGATAAAAACAAAATTACACACAAAGGTAATTACGTGAACCGCAAAGCACAGTTCTGATAAAATCAAAATTACACAAAAAGGTCAATACGTCAACAGCAAAGCACAGTTCTGATAAAAACAAAATTACATACAAAGGTCATTACGTCAACCGCAAAGCACAGTTCTAATTAAAACAAAATTACACACAAAGGTCATTACGTCAACCGCAAAGCACAGTTCTGATAAAAACATAATTACACACAAAGGTCATTACGTCAACCGCAAAGCAATGCTCTGATAAAAACAAAATTACACACAAAGGTCATTACGTCAACCGCAAAGCACAGTTCTGATAAAAACAAAATTACACACAAAGGTAATTACGTCAACCGCAAAGCAATGCTCTGATAAAAACAAAATTACACACAAAGGTCTTTACGTCAACCGCAAAGCACAGTTCTGATAAAAACAAAATTAAACACAAAGGTAATTACGTCAACCGAAAAGCACAGTTCTAATAAAAACAAAATTACACACAAAGGTCATTACGTCAACCGCAAAGCACAGTTCTGATAAAAACAAAATTACACACAAAGGTAATTACGACCGCAAAGCACAGTTCTGATAAAAACAAAGTTACAAACAAAGGTCATTACGTCAATCGCAAAGCAATGCTCTGATAAAAACAAAATTACACACAAAGATCATTACGTCAACCGCAAAGCACTGCTCTGATAAAAAAAGAATTTAAAAAAAGGTCATTACATCAACCGCAAAGCAATGCTCTGATAAAAACAAAATTACACACAAAGGTCATTACGTCAACCGCAAAGCACAGTTCTGATTAAAATAAAATTACACACAAAGGTCATTACGTCAACCGCAAAGCACAGTTCTGATAAAAACAAAATTACACACAAAGGTCATTACGTCAACCGCAAAGCAATGCTCTGATAAAAACAAAATTACACACAAAGGTCATTACGTCAACCGCAAAGCACAGTTCTGATAAAAACAAAATTACACACAAAGGTAATTACGTCAACCGCAAAGCACAGTTCTGATAAAAACAAACTTACACACAAAGGTCATTACGTCAACCGCAAAGCACAATTCTGATAAAAACAAAATTACACACAAAGGTAATTACGTCAACCGCAAAGCAATGCTCTGATAAAAACAAAATTACACACAAAGGTCATTACGTCAACAGCAAAGCACGGTTCTGATAAAAACAAAATTACACACAAAGGTCATTACGTCAACCGCAAAGCAATGCTCTGATAAAAACAAAATTACACACAAAGGTCATTACGTCAACAGCAAAGCACGGTTCTGATAAAAACAAAATTACACACAAAGATCATTACGTCAACCGCAAAGCAATGCTCTGATAAAAACAAAATTACACACAAAGGTCATTACGTCAACCGCAAAGCACAGTTCTGATAAAAACAAAATTACACACAAAGGTAATTACGTCAACCGAAAAGCACAGTTCTAATAAAAACAAAATTACACACAAGTCATTACGTCAACCGCAAAGCACAGTTCTGATAAAAACAAAATTACACACAAAGGTAATTACGTCAACCGCAAAGCACAGTTGTGATAAAAACAAAGTTACAAACAAAGGTCATTACGTCAATCGCAAAGCAATGCTCTGATAAAAACAAAATTACACACAAAGATCATTACGTCAACCGCAAAGCAATGCTCTGATAAAAACAAAATTACACACAAAGATCATTACGTCAACCGCAAAGCACTGCTCTGATAAAAACAAAATTACACACAAAGGTAATTACGTGAACCGCAAAGCACAGTTCTGATAAAATCAAAATTACACAAAAAGGTCATTACGTCAACAGCAAAGCACAGTTCTGATAAAAACAAAATTACACACAAAGGTCATTACGTCAACCGCAAAGCACAGTTCTGATAAAAACAAAATTACACACAAAGGTCATTACGTCAACCGCAAAGCACAGTTCTGATAAAAACAAAATTACACACAAAGGTCATTACGTCAACCGCAAAGCAAGCTCTGATAAAAACAAAATTACACACAAAGGTCATTACGTCAACCGCAAAGCACAGTTCTGATAAAAACAAAATTACACACAAAGGTATTACGTCAACCGCAAAGCAATGCTCTGATAAAAACAAAATTACACACAAAGGTCATTACGTCAACCGCAAAGCACAGTTCTGATAAAAACAAAATTAAACACAAAGGTAATTACGTCAACCGCAAAGCACAGTTCTAATAAAAACAAAATTACACACAAAGGTCATTACGTCAACCGCAAAGCACAGTTCTGATAAAAACAAAATTACACACAAAGGTCATTACGTCAACCGCAAAGCACAGTTCTGATAAAAACAAAATTACAAACAAAGGTCATTACGTCAACCGCAAAGCAATGCTCTGATAAAAACAAAATTACACACAAAGGTCATTACGTCAACCGCAAAGCACTGCTCTGATAAAAAAAAATTAACAAAAAGGTCATTACGTCAACCGCAAAGCAATGCTCTGATAAAAACAAAATTACACACAAAGGTCATTACGTCAACCGCAAAGCACAGTTCTGATAAAAACAAAATTACACACAAAGGTCATTACGTCAACCGCAAAGCACAGTTCTGATAAAAACAAAATTACACACAAAGGTCATTACGTCAACCGCAAAGCACAGTTCTGATAAAAACAAAATTACACACAAAGGTCATTACGTCAACCGCAAAGCACAGTTCTGATAAAAACAAAATTACACACAAAGGTCATTACGTCAACCGCAAAGCACAGTTCTGATAAAAACAAAATTACACACAAAGGTCATTACGTCAACAGCAAAGCACAGTTCTGATAAAAACAAAATTACACACAAAGGTCATTACGTCAACCGCAAAGCAATGCTCTGATAAAAACAAAATTACACACAAAGGTCATTACGTCAACAGCAAAGCACAGTTCTGATAAAAACAAAGTTACACACAAAGGTCATTACGTCAACCGCAAAGCAATGCTCTGATAAAAACAAAATTACACACAAAGGTCATTACGTCAACCGCAAAGCAATGCTCTGATAAAAACAAAATTACACACAAAGGTCATTACGTCAACAGCAAAGCACTGCTCTGATAAAAAAAGAATAAAAAAAGGTCATTACGTCAACCGCAAAGCAATGCTCTGATAAAAACAAAATTACACACAAAGGTAATTACGTCAACCGCAAAGCACAGTTCTGATAAAAACAAAATTACACACAAAGGTCATTACGTCAACCGCAAAGCACAGTTCTGATAAAAACAAA
>CM026404.1:23821874-23843635 GCA_014843695.1 Archivesica marissinica
ACGTCAACCGCAAAGCACAGTTCTGATAAAAACAAAATTACACACAAAGGTAATTACGTCAACCGCAAAGCACAGTTCTGATAAAAACAAAATTACACACAAAGGTAATTACGTCAACCGCAAAGCACAGTTCTGATAAAAACAAAATTACACACAAAGGTCATTACGTCAACCGCAAAGCACAGTTCTGATAAAAACAAAATTACACACAAAGGTAATTACGTCAACCGCAAAGCACAGTTCTGATAAAAACAAAATTACACACAAAGGTCATTACGTCAACCGCAAAGCACAGTTCTGATAAAAACAAAATTACACACAAAGGTCATTACGTCAACCGCAAAGCACAGTTCTGATAAAAACAAAATTACACACAAAGGTAATTACGTCAACCGCAAAGCACAGTTCTGATAAAAACAAAATTACACACAAAGGTAATTACGTCAACCGCAAAGCACAGTTCTGATAAAAACAAAATTACACACAAAGGTCATTACGTCAACCGCAAAGCACAGTTCTGATAAAAACAAAATTACACACAAAGGTCATTACGTCAACCGCAAAGCACAGTTCTGATAAAAACAAAATTACACACAAAGGTCATTACGTCAACCGCAAAGCACAGTTCTGATAAAAACAAAATTACACACAAAGGTCATTACGTCAACCGCAAAGCAAAGCTCTGATAAAAACAAAATTACACACAAAGGTCATTACGTCAACCGCAAAGCACAGTTCTGATAAAAACAAAATTACACACAAAGGTCATTACGTCAACCGCAAAGCACAGTTCTGATAAAAACAAAATTACACACAAAGGTCATTACGTCAACCGCAAAGCAATGCTCTGATAAAAACAAAATTACACACAAAGGTCATTACGTCAACCGCAAAGCACAGTTCTGATAAAAACAAAATTACACACAAAGGTCATTACGTCAACCGCAAAGCACAGTTCTGATAAAAACAAAATTACACACAAAGGTCATTACGTCAACCGCAAAGCACAGTTCTGATAAAAACAAAATTACACACAAAGGTCATTACGTCAACCGCAAAGCACAGTTCTGATAAAAACAAAATTACACACAAAGGTCATTACGTCAACCGCAAAGCACAGTTCTGATAAAAACAAAATTACACAAAGGTCATTACGTCAACCGCAAAGCACAGTTCTGATAAAAACAAAATTACACACAAAGGTCATTACGTCAACCGCAAAGCACAGTTCTGATAAAAACAAAATTACACACAAAGGTCATTACGTCAACCGCAAAGCACAGTTCTGATAAAAACAAAATTACACACAAAGGTCATTACGTCAACCGCAAAGCACAGTTCTGATAAAAACAAAATTACACACAAAGGTCATTCTGATAAAAACAAAATTACACACAAACGTAATTACGTGAACCGCAAAGCACAGTTCTGATCAAATCAAAATTACACAAAAAGGTCAATACGTCAACAGTAAAGCACAGTTCTGATAAAAACAAAATTACATACAAAGGTCATTACGTCAACCGCAAAGCACAGTTCTAATTAAAACAAAATTACACACAAAGGTCATTACGTCAACCGCAAAGCACAGTTCTGATAAAAACATAATTACACACAAAGGTCATTACGTCAACCGCACAGCACAGTTCTGATAAAAACAAACTTACACACAAAGGTCATTACGTCAACCGCAAAGCACAATTCTGATAAAAACAAAATTACACACAAAGGTCATTACGTCAACCGCAAAGCAATGCTCTGATAAAAACAAAATTACACAAAAAGGTCATTACGTTAATAGCAAAGCACAGTTCTGTTAAAAACAAATGTACACACAAAGATCATTACGTCAACCGCAAAGCAATGCTCTGATCAAAACAAAATTACACACAAAGGTCATTACGTCAACCGCAAAGCACAGTTCTGATAAAAACAAAATTAAACACAAAGGTAATTACGTCAACCGCAAAGCACAGTTCTGATAAAAACAAACTTACACACAAAGGTCATTACGTCAACCGCAAAGCACAATTCTGATAAAAACAAAATTACACACAAAGGTAATTACGTCAACCGCAAAGCAATGCTCTGATAAAAACAAAATTACACACAAAGGTCATTACGTCAACCGCAAAGCAATGCTCTGATAAAAACAAAATACACACAAAGGTCATTACGTCAACCGCAAAGCAATGCTCTGATAAAACAAAATTACACACAAAGGTCATTACGTCAACCGCAAAGCAATGCTCTGATAAAAACAAAATTACACACAAAGGTCATTACGTCAACCACAAAGCAATGCTCTGATAAAAACAAAATTACACACAAAGGTCATTACGTCAACCACAAAGCAATGCTCTGATAAAAACAAAATTACACACAAAGGTCATTACGTCAACCGCAAAGCACAGTTCTGATAAAAACAACATTACACTCAAAGGTAATTACGTCAACCGCAAAGCACAGTTCTGATAAAAACATAATTACACTCAAAGGTAATTACGTCAACCGCAAAGCACAGTTCTGATAAAAACATAATTACACACAAAGGTCATTACGTCAACCGTAAAGCACAGTTCTGATAAAACAAAATTACACACAGATAATTACGTAAACCGCAAAGCACAGTTCTGATAAAAACAAAATTACACACAAAGGTAATTACGTCAACCGCAAAGCACAGTTCTGATAAAAACAAACTTACACACAAAGGTAATTACGTCAACCGCAAAGCACAGTTCTGATAAAAACAAAATTACACATAAAGGTCATTACGTCAACCGCAAAAAAAATTCTGATAAAAACAAAATTACACACAAAGGTCATTACGTCAACCGCAAAGCACAGTTTTGATAAAAACAAAATTACACACAAAAGTAATTACGTCAACCGCAAAGCAATGCTTTGATAAAAACAAAATTACACACAAAGGTCATTACGTCAACCGCACACAAAGGTAATTACGTCAACCGCAAAGCACAGTTCTGATAAAAACAAAATTACACACAAAGGTAATTACGTCAACCGCAAAGCACAGTTCTGATAAAAACAAAATTACACACAAAGGTAATTACGTCAACCGCAAAGCACAGTTCTGATAAAAACAAATTACACACAAAGGTCATTACGTCAACCGCAAAGCACAGTTCTGATAAAAACAAATTACACACAAAGGTAATTACGTCAACCGCAAAGCACAGTTCTGATAAAAACAAAATTACACACAAAGGTCATTACGTCAACCGCAAAGCACAGTTCTGATAAAAACAAAATTACACACAAAGGTAATTACGTCAACCGCAAAGCATGCTCTGATAAAAACAAAATTACACACAAAGGTCATTACGTCAACCGCAAAGCAATGCTCTGATAAAAAACAAAATTACACACAAAGGTCATTACGTCAACCGCAAAGCACAGTTTGATAAAAACAAAATTACACACAAAGGTAATTACGTCAACCGCAAAGCACAGTTCTGATAAAAACAAACTTACACACAAAGGTCATTACGTCAACCGCAAAGCACAGTTCTGATAAAAACAAAATAACACACAAAGGTAATTACGTCAACCGCAAAGCACAGTTCTGATAAAAACAAAATTACACACAAAGGTCATTACGTCAATCGCACACCACATTTCTGATAAAAACAAAATTACACACAAAGGTCATTACGTCAACCGCAAAGCACAGTTCTAATTAAAACAAAATTACACACAACGGTCATTACGTCAACCGCAAAGCACAGTTCTGATAAAAACATAAGTACACACAAAGGTCATTACGTCAACCGCAAAGCACAGTTCTGATAAAAACAAAATTACACACAAAGGTAATTACGTCAACCGCAAAGCACAGTTATGATAAAAACAAAATTACACACAAAGGTAATTACGTCAACCGCAAAGCACAGTTCTGATAAAAACAAAATTACACACAAAGGTCATTACGTCAACCGCAAAGCACAGTTCTGATAAAAACAAAATTACACACAAAGTTAATTACGTCAACCGCAAAGCACAGTTCTGATAAAAACAAAATTACACACAAAGGTAATTACGTCAACCGCAAAGCACAGTTCTGATAAAAACAAAATTACACACAAAGGTCATTACGTCAACCGCAAAGCACAGTTCTGATAAAAACAAAATTACACACAAAGGTAATTACGTCAACCGCAAAGCACAGTTCTGATAAAAACAAAATTACACACAAAGGTCATTACGTCAACCGCAAAGCAATGTTCTGATAAAAACAAAATTACACACAAAGGTCATTATGTCAACCGCAAAGCACAGTTCTGATAAAAACAAAATTACACACAAAGGTAATTACGTCAACCGCAAAGCAATGCTCTGATAAAAACAAAATTACACACAAAGGTCATTACGTCAACCACAAAGCAATGCTATGATAAAAACAAAATTACACACAAAGGTCATTACGTCAACCGCAAAGCACAGTTCTGATAAAAACAACATTACACTCAAAGGTAATTACGTCAACCGCAAAGCACAGTTCTGATAAAAACATAATTACACTCAAAGGTAATTACGTCAACCGCAAAGCACAGTTCTGATAAAAACATAATTACACACAAAGGTCATTACGTCAACCGTAAAGCACAGTTCTGATAAAAACAAAATTACACACAAAGGTAAGTACGTCAACCGCAAAGCACAGTTCTGATAAAAACAAAATTACACACAAAGGTAATTACGTCAACCGCAAAGCACAGTTCTGATAAAAACAAACTTACACACAAAGGTAATTACGTCAACCGCAAAGCACAGTTCTGATAAAAACAAAATTACACACAAAAGTAATTACGTCAACCGCAAAGCAATGCTCTGATAAAAACAAAATTACACACAAAGGTCAAATTACACACAAAGGTCATTACGTCAACCGCAAAGCACAGTTCTGATAAAAACAAAATTACACACAAAGGTCATTACGTCAACCGCAAAGCACAGTTCTGATAAAAACAAAATTACACACAAAGGTCATTACGTCAACCGCAAAGCACAGTTCTGATAAAAACAAAATTACACACAAAGGTCATTACGTCAACCGCAAAGCAATGCTCTGATAAAAACAAAATTACACACAAAGGTCATTACGTCAACCGCAAAGCACAGTTCTGATAAAAACAAAATTACACACAAAGGTCATTACGTCAACCGCAAAGCAATGTTCTGATAAAAACAAAATTACACACAAAGGTCATTACGTCAACCGCAAAGCACAGTTCTGATAAAAACAAAATTACACACAAAGGTAATTACGTCAACCGCAAAGCAATGCTCTGATAAAAACAAAATTACACACAAAGGTCATTACGTCAACCGCAAAGCAATGCTCTGATAAAAACAAAATTACACACAAAGGTCATTACGTCAACCGCAAAGCAATGCTTGTGATAAAAACAAAGTTACAAACAAAGGTCATTACGTCAATCGCAAAGCAATGCTCTGATAAAAACAAAATTACACACAAAGATCATTACGTCAACCGCAAAGCAATGCTCTGATAAAAACAAAATTACACACAAAGATCATTACGTCAACCGCAAAGCACTGCTCTGATAAAAAAAGAATTTAAAAAAAGGTCATTACATCAACCGCAAAGCAATGCTCTGATAAAAACAAAATTACACACAAAGGTCATTACGTCAACCGCAAAGCCCAGTTCTGATAAAAACAAAATTACACACAAAGGTAATTACGTGAACCGCAAAGCACAGTTCTGATAAAATCAAAATTACACACAAAGGTCAATACGTCAACAGCAAAGCACAGTTCTGATAAAAACAAAATTACATACAAAGGTCATTACGTCAACCGCAAAGCACAGTTCTAATTAAAACAAAATTACACACAAAGGTCATTACGTCAACGGCAAAGCACAGTTCTGATAAAAACATAATTACACACAAAGGTCATTACGTCAACCGCAAAGCAATGCTCTGATAAAAACAAAATTACACACAAAGGTCATTACGTCAACCGCAAAGCACAGTTCTGATAAAAACAAATTACACACAAAGGTAATTACGTCAACCGCAAAGCAATGCTCTGATAAAAACAAAATTACACACAAAGGTCATTACGCATATTACGTCAACCGCAAAGCACAGTTCTGATAAAAACAAAATTACACACAAAGGTAATTACGTCAACCGCAAAGCACAGTTCTGATAAAAACAAAATTACACACAAAGGTCATTACGTCAACCGCAAAGCACAGTTCTGATAAAAACAAAATTACACACAAAGGTCATTACGTCAACCGCAAAGCACAGTTCTGATAAAAACAAAATTACACACAAAGGTAATTACGTCAACCGCAAAGCACAGTTCTGATAAAAACAAAATTACACACAAAGGTCATTACGTCAACCGCAAAGCACAGTTCTGATAAAAACAAAATTACACACAAAGGTAATTACGTCAACCGCAAAGCAATGCTCTGATAAAAACAAAATTACACACAAAGGTCATTACGTCAACCGCAAAGCACAGTTCTGATAAAAACAAAATTACACACAAAGGTAATTACGTCAACCGCAAAGCAATGCTCTGATAAAAACAAAATTACACACAAAGGTCATTACGTCAACCGCAAAGCAATGCTCTGATAAAAACAAAATTACACACAAAGGTAATTACGTCAACCGCAAAGCACAGTTCTGATAAAAACAAAATTACACACAAAGGTCATTACGTCAACCGCAAAGCACAGTTCTGATAAAAACAAAATTACACACAAAGGTAATTACGTCAACCGCAAAGCACAGTTCTGATAAAAACAAAATTACACACAAAGGTCATTACGTCAACCGCAAAGCACAGTTCTGATAAAAACAAAATTACACACAAAGGTCATTACGTCAACCGCAAAGCACAGTTCTGATAAAAACAAAATTACACACAAAGGTCATTACGTCAACCGCAAAGCACAGTTCTGATAAAAACAAAATTACACACAAAGGTAATTACGTCAACCGCAAAGCACAGTTCTGATAAAAACAAAATTACACACAAAGGTCATTACGTCAACCGCAAAGCACAGTTCTGATAAAAACAAAATTACACACAAAGGTCATTACGTCAACCGCAAAGCACAGTTCTGATAAAAACAAAATTACACACAAAGGTAATTACGTCAACCGCAAAGCACAGTTCTGATAAAAACAAAATTACACACAAAGGTCATTACGTCAACCGCAAAGCACAGTTCTGATAAAAACAAAATTACACACAAAGGTCATTACGTCAACCGCAAAGCACAGTTCTGATAAAAACAAAATTACACACAAAGGTCATTACGTCAACCGCAAAGCAATGCTCTGATAAAAACAAAATTACACACAAAGGTCATTACGTCAACCGCAAAGCAATGTTCTGATAAAAACAAAATTACACACAAAGGTCATTACGTCAACCGCAAAGCACAGTTCTGATAAAAACAAAATTACACACAAAGGTCATTACGTCAACCGCAAAGCACAGTTCTGATAAAAACAAAATTACACACAAAGGTCATTACGTCAACCGCAAAGCACAGTTCTGATAAAAACAAAATTACACACAAAGGTCATTACGTCAACCGCAAAGCACAGTTCTGATAAAAACAAAATTACACACAAAGGTCATTACGTCAACCGCAAAGCACAGTTCTGATAAAAACAAAATTACACACAAAGGTCATTACGTCAACCGCAAAGCACAGTTCTGATAAAAACAAAATTACACACAAAGGTCATTACGTCAACCGCAAAGCAATGCTCTGATAAAAACAAAATTACACACAAAGGTCATTACGTCAACCGCAAAGCACAGTTCTGATAAAAACAAAATTACACACAAAGGTCATTACGTCAACCGCAAAGCACAGTTCTGATAAAAACAAAATTACACACAAAGGTAATTACGTCAACCGCAAAGCACAGTTCTGATAAAAACAAAATTACACACAAAGGTCATTACGTCAACCGCAAAGCACAGTTCTGATAAAAACAAAATTACACACAAAGGTCATTACGTCAACCGCAAAGCACAGTTCTGATAAAAACAAAATTACACACAAAGGTCATTACGTCAACCGCAAAGCACAGTTCTGATAAAAACAAAATTACACACAAAGGTCATTACGTCAACCGCAAAGCACAGTTCTGATAAAAACAAAATTACACACAAAGGTCATTACGTCAACCGCAAAGCACAGTTCTGATAAAAACAAAATTACACACAAAGGTCATTACGTCAACCGCAAAGCAATGCTCTGATAAAAACAAAATTACACACAAAGGTCACACAAAGGTCATTACGTCAACCGCAAAGCACAGTTCTGATAAAAACAAAATTACACACAAAGGTAATTACGTCAACCGCAAAGCACAGTTCTGATAAAAACAAAATTACACACAAAGGTCATTACGTCAACCGCAAAGCACAGTTCTGATAAAAACAAACTTACACACAAAGGTCATTACGTCAACCGCAAAGCACAGTTCTGATAAAAACAAAATTACACACAAAGGTCATTACGTCAACCGCAAAGCACAGTTCTGATAAAAACAAAATTACACACAAAGGTCATTACGTCAACCGCAAAGCACAGTTCTGATAAAACAAAATTACACACAAAGGTAATTACGTCAACCGCAAAGCAATGCTCTGATAAAAACAAAATTACACACAAACACACAAAGGTAATTACGTCAACCGCAAAGCACAGTTCTGATAAAAACAAAATTACACACAAAGGTCATTACGTCAACCGCAAAGCACAGTTCTGATAAAAACAAAATTACACACAAAGGTAATTACGTCAACCGCAAAGCACAGTTCTGATAAAAACAAAATTACACACAAAGGTCATTACGTCAACCGCAAAGCACAGTTCTGATAAAAACAAAATTACACACAAAGGTAATTACGTCAACCGCAAAGCACAGTTCTGATAAAAACAAAATTACACACAAAGGTCATTACGTCAACCGCAAAGCACAGTTCTGATAAAAACAAAATTACACACAAAGGTCATTACGTCAACCGCAAAGCACAGTTCTGATAAAAACAAAATTACACACAAAGGTCATTACGTCAACCGCAAAGCAATGCTCTGATAAAAACAAAATTACACACAAAGGTCATTACGTCAACCGCAAAGCACAGTTCTGATAAAAACAAAATTACACACAAAGGTCATTACGTCAACCGCAAAGCAATGCTCTGATAAAAACAAAATTACACACAAAGGTCATTACGTCAACCGCAAAGCAATGCTCTGATAAAAACAAAATTACACACAAAGGTCATTACGTCAACCGCAAAGCACAGTTCTGATAAAAACAAAATTACACACAAAGGTAATTACGTCAACCGCAAAGCACAGTTCTGATAAAAACAAAATTACACACAAAGGTCATTACGTCAACCGCAAAGCACAGTTCTGATAAAAACAAAATTACACACAAAGGTAATTACGTCAACCGCAAAGCACAGTTCTGATAAAAACAAAATTACACACAAAGGTAATTACGTCAACCGCAAAGCACAGTTCTGATAAAAACAAAATTACACACAAAGGTCATTACGTCAACCGCAAAGCACAGTTCTGATAAAAACAAAATTACACACAAAGGTAATTACGTCAACCGCAAAGCACAGTTCTGATAAAAACAAAATTACACACAAAGGTAATTACGTCAACCGCAAAGCACAGTTCTGATAAAAACAAAATTACACACAAAGGTAATTACGTCAACCGCAAAGCACAGTTCTGATAAAAACAAAATTACACACAAAGGTAATTACGTCAACCGCAAAGCACAGTTCTGATAAAAACAAAATTACACACAAAGGTCATTACGTCAACCGCAAAGCACAGTTCTGATAAAAACAAAATTACACACAAAAGTAATTACGTCAACCGCAAAGCAATGCTCTGATAAAAAAAAATACACACAAAGGTCATTACAACACACAAAGGTAATTACGTCAACCGCAAAGCACAGTTCTGATAAAAACAAAATTACACACAAAGGTAATTACGTCAACCGCAAAGCACAGTTCTGATAAAAACAAAATTACACACAAAGGTCATTACGTCAACCGCAAAGCACAGTTCTGATAAAAACAAAATTACACACAAAGGTAATTACGTCAACCGCAAAGCACAGTTCTGATAAAAACAAAATTACACACAAAGGTCATTACGTCAACCGCAAAGCACAGTTCTGATAAAAACAAAATTACACACAAAGGTAATTACGTCAACCGCAAAGCACAGTTCTGATAAAAACAAAATTACACACAAAGGTCATTACGTCAACCGCAAAGCACAGTTCTGATAAAAACAAAATTACACACAAAGGTAATTACGTCAACCGCAAAGCACAGTTCTGATAAAAACAAAATTACACACAAAGGTCATTACGTCAACCGCAAAGCACAGTTCTGATAAAAACAAAATTACACACAAAGGTCATTACGTCAACCGCAAAGCAATGCTCTGATAAAAACAAAATTACACACAAAGGTCATTACGTCAACCGCAAAGCAATGCTCTGATAAAAACAAAATTACACACAAAGGTCATTACGTCAACCGCAAAGCACAGTTCTGATAAAAACAACATTACACTCAAAGGTAATTACGTCAACCGCAAAGCACAGTTCTGATAAAAACATAATTACACACAAAGGTCATTACGTCAACCGCAAAGCACAGTTCTGATAAAAACAATATTACACACACAGGTCATTACGTCAACAGACTTAGTTTGTACAAATTTAGTTTAGCTCGATTGCGAAACAAGTTCTTATAACTTATATTAATCACTGTCGAAACCTAATTCCTGGTGGAATCCATCGCCACGAGGGAGAGAGAAGAGGCAATGTGGAATGTAAATACCTTGCTTGCCTAAGGACACAACTATAGCGGCTCCAGCGAGGCTCATCATTGACGATAGGTTCAGATTGATTGCGAAAAAAGTTCCTATTATTGGCCTAACACATGTGTATGTAAAGTGTCAAGAGTGACGATAGGTTCCACAGGATGTCTCGAGAGTTATTAAGCTATCTAAAGCTTCGAGAGCTATTAAGCTATCTAAAGTCTCGATAGCTATTAAACTATCTAAAGTCTCGAGAGCTATTAAGCTATCTAGAGTTGTAAAACTTATTTCGCAATTGATCTAAAGGAAATTGTATGTGTGTGTTTTACGTTTATTTATCGTCGCTACCGGTTGCCCATATGAGCGACGCCTCCTGAAGAGATTAATCAAGATTATCCTCCAAATATCTAAAATGACTAATCTCTTCAGGAGGCGTCGCTCATATGGGCAACCGGTAGCGACGATAAATAAACGTAAAACACACAGAGATTAATCATTTTAGATTTCTGGAGGATAGTGCAATGATACAGACAGAGACCCATTCCAGAATCTCCTCTGGTTCTTTTACGTGCACGGTGTAAAGCACCGACACGAGACCTCGGTTTAATGTCCCACCTGAAAGACTGTTAATTTTATTATGGTCAGACGGGGGATCGAACCTGCGATCCCTGGATTACCAGTCCAGCGTGTTACAACTGGACTACAAATCCGCATGTAAGGAAATTCTATAAAATAAAACAACTATTTGTACTTTATTATCTTATCGTAGTGTCCGCTTATCAGTATACATGTATACATCTGCCAATTTTATATAGAGAACATATCTAATCATGTCATCTGAGGTCAGCCAATCAACGGACAATGTGATCTTTCACAGCGGGCACTGAAATAGTTCATATATTCAGTACATAAGTCGACTAAACCTCCACAATTATAAACCATGGTCTTATATGATTGTTTCCTGGTTTTCGGACTATTGTATATGTCAAATGGTATGTGAAACTGGAAAATATATATTTTGAAAACAGTTTGTTTAATTAAATTTATCTTAGCTCAATTGCGAAACAAATTTGTAGAACATTTTTATCAATCGCTCTCGAGATCTCATTCTTGGTGGAATCCATCGTCATGAGGGGGAGAGAAGATGTGAATGTATGTGTTTTGCCCCAGTACAACATTACCGTGGTTTTGATGTGACATCGATTTCCTTCATGTGAGGATGGTATCAAACTGGCGTGTGGAAGGTCGATGGTTCTTCCCGGGTTCTATCCGGGTACTCGGGAACTATGCCAATATCGCCGCTAATTGTGACACGGTTGACTGCTCATAAATGAAGATCTGCTAAGATGTAGTTTTTCTTTCGGTAACACAAACATTCTAGACAAAAATTAAGACTTCTGGACATCATAATGTACATTGATCAAGAATTGTCGTTATTTGAAGTGCACAGGGGCAGTAATATGTGCATGCATACAAGTATGATAAACACTTTGTTATTTAAGTTTATTTAACGTCGCTACCAGTTGCCCATTTGTGCGAAAGGCAGCTTACCTAACAACACCTTTCCTGGACAGGCTCCAGCGGATAACCAGTACTTGGTGCACCAACCTCCGTAAGAAAATGCCAACCTTTTCATATAGAGAGACACGACCAGAGCGGGGCTCGAAGCCGTGACCATCAGTGATGCTGGGTTACAGTGGTATACAAGTCAGCGACCTTAACCACTCGACCACGGAGGCAGAGATTGATAAACATAATGTAAGTAACTAAAGTTTGCATCTAACTATTTATATAACAAAAACCTTCAATTCCTTGACAATGCGTCATGTGTCACAATGTTATCAGGCATTGGAAGTATTCTATCAATTATACCAATTAAATGTTTTATTGAAGTTTGGGTTAATTAGAAAGCATCAATTAATTAGAAAGCCTCAATTAATTAGAAAGCCTCAATTAATTATTTCAGGTTTTATAATACTCCGGGATTTCGATCCAAATGCGCTATACAAGCAACAATCACAGACTGCGCAGAACTACATGACTAGTGGAGGCGGGTCGCAGTCGCCCCTGGAAGTGGTATTGGTTCCGGTGGAGCCCATTTTGATCCCAGTGCCGTAAACTCCGCCAGCCAATCATATTCTGGCAGTTTGGGTAAGGAAGCTGTTTTGTGTGCTTTGCCTATGTTCATGAATTCGGAATATCGATATTTGTAAAAATGTATACGCATCCGTATTTTTAAACTTTAATTATTTTACAACGATTGCGATGCAAGTTTTAACAAGTTATATTAATCACTCTCTTTGGCGCGGATGAAATCGTATATGTGGTCATTCGTGTGGGAGGAAACCGGAGTACCCGGAGAAGACCCACCTGTCCGATCTGGCGATCACCATACCATCTCATATACTTCCCGGTCCGAGGATCGAACCTGGGTTGCATTGGTGAGAAGCGAGCTCACTAACAACTGCGCTAATCAGACAGCCTATTGCTGTATCCGTATTGCTTATAGGCATTGCTTAGAAAGGCAAAGTAATGTTGTTCTTAATGTCTTACTTTCACTTTTTACAGGTGGTTACGATCTGACGAATCGAGCTTAAATACGAACGCCGTGAACAAAGTAACTCGGCACCTGGTGCTTAGTGCCAATACATGTCAGTCACTAATACAATAATAATCATGGAACATGAAAGCAGAAATTTCACTATATACATAAATGGGTTATTAAAAATGTGCGTTACACATTACACTATATAAGCACACCAAGCATTAACATATTAAGTGCGATTGATGGAAATGACGTATGCAAATATACTAGAGGACATAGAAAACGCACACTTTGGATAAGTGTGCTTTTACATGAAAAACAATAACTATATATATAAATACATAATTTTAAACATCTTGGAATATTTTTAGTTGTTCAGTTTGTGTTTTGTAATAAAGATGTGATATATCTTTGATGGAATCCTTCGTATTTCGTGTTCATGTAATAATAATCATATAATGTATGTGTGCGTTTTCAATGTCCTCTAGTATCTTAACTCGATTGGGGAACACTTTCTGTGGACTAAGCATTCTCGTGAATCCATTCCTGATGGAATCCATCTCCATCAGGGGGGGGGAGGCAAAGTGGATAAAATGGCATATCACCTGAGGACACCACCTCTTTCCGTCTGATGTGGCTCAAATTCAAAACCCCTTCGCTGCAAAGCGGACACCGGAGGCAAAATGACTAAAATTATGCTAATCTCTTTTTAAGGATCCGGGGGAACTCAATCCAGCTTTGACGCTAACAAAATTAACCAAGGAATAACGCAAAGCCCGGTTCCCAGTAGTGGCCCAGCCTCTCAGAGTATATCGGCAGCAGGAAGCGGAAATGGTGGGTCATTGAGTGGAAGTAGTTCGAGTTCAAGCGGAAGTGGAAGTAGCGGCAGTGGGAGTTTCGATCCCAATTCAATAAACTCGGTTAGTAACAACATGGGAAATCCTGCGCAGTTCATAAGCAATATGGGATCGAGTGCCAGCGCATCTCAGCAAGGTACGTTGTCATCAACTGGCGGCGCAAGTACCAGCGGTGGCAGCAGCGGTGGTGCCAGTCAAAGCATGTCACAATCGGCTGGTGGATCCGGAAGCTCAACCAGTGGCGGTTCAGGATCATCCGGTGCTAGTGCAACATTTGACCCAAACGCACTTAATCAGCAAATGATGTCTCACAACTCGATGACAAATCCTTCACAGTTTCAAAGCGGAACCAGTAATTGCGGGAATCCGCCAATGGGAGGCATTCCTGGTGGTTCAAGTAGTGGATCCGGAAGTGGGGGCAGCTCCAGTGGAGGAACTAGCTCTAGTGGTGGGAGCAGTAGCAGTGGCGGCAGTTCAAGCAGTAGCGGTAGCTTTGACCCAAATTCAATTAACTCTGTAAGCAATAATAAGGGAAATCCGTCTATGTTCATGAACAATGCTGGTTCAAGCGCCAGTGTGTCACAGCAAGGGATGACTGGTGGTAGCAGCGGCAGCAGTGGTGGCTCTAGTGGTGCAAGTCAAAGTGTATCTCCATCAGGTGGGTCAGGCAGCAGCGGCTCCGGAAGCAACAGTCCACCAAGTCAGATGACGAACCCTATGGCAATGCTGGGCGGCGCGATAAATGGAGCTGGGGCAGGAAATATGGGAAACTTCGATCCCAACGCCATCAACAAACAACTAATCAAAACAAGCTTCTTTAACCCGCAATTGACGGGTAGACGTCGATGATGCTTTAATAGTAAAAGTAAAGTAATTTGTTTATTATAGTGTCACCCCTATTTAAAGGGCCAGCCATTTCTGACTTATGAGACTCCTTTTTTATGAACATCAGCACTTCCCGAATCATATGCTTGTATGCCAGGCGTCAGGCTGGTGCAATCGGTAACCATTATTTAACTAGCTGGCTGCTCACCAACCGGCCATATCAGAACGAACCCATGACGAGATCCGAACCTTCGATCTCCTGCTCCGTAGGCGGACGCCTCAACCATTAGGCCACGTAGACGGTTGTAATAGTATGCAACACAACACATCACATATAGAACACTGCATAAACATGATAGACACATCCAGATTATCAACTTTGAAACCGTTGATCCTTGAAGTGTATGTAACATCTAATAAATACTGAAACATTTGATCCTTGAAGTGTATGTAACATCTAATAAATACTGAAACAGTTGATCCTTGAAGTGTATGTAACATCTAATAAATACTGAAACAGTTGATCCTTGAAGTGTATGTAACATCTAATAAATACTGAAACATTGATCCTTGAAGGTATTAACATCTAATAATACTGAAACATTGATCCTTGAAGTGTATGTAACATCTAATAAATACTGAAACAGTTGATCCTTGAAGTGTATGTAACATCTAATAAATACTGAAACGTTCTCATTGTTGTAATGTATAATTTTATATCAATAAAATGAAGTGAAAATTAGCGCATAATATACAAGTAACGCACGTGCTTTATTGACAATAAATCGTCGTAAACAATTGGAATCGACAGTTCATCACATTGATTTCCAATAAATCACATTTTAAGTCATGATTGCGCAGTAGTAGGGCGTTCGCTTTAGGTGTGAAAGAACCGGAGTTCGACCCCCACTGGAGCCGTTATGATTGTGCCCGTAGGCAAGGCATTTAAATTCCACGTTGCCTCTTCTCGCTCCCTGGTGGCGATGGATTTCAGCAGGAATGAGGTCTCGAGAGTTATTAATATAAGTTTCGCAATCGAGCTAAAATAAATGTGTATAAACTAACTCTATAACAATTAACTACAATACACAACTTTCTAACATAATCATGAAATACATGTACTCGTTTTAACACGGAAGATGAATTCCACACAAAACCACAATGTTTATGTAAGAGTAAAGAACTAACTCTCGAGTACTCGTCACTTATCTTTGTTCAAGACTATTGCTTACTGAAGGAAGTTAACAAGGAATTGGTGTATACCAGGTACATGTACCGTAAAACACCAAGAAAAGGGGCCATATCATACAACCTGTATCTTCTACATACAATGTCTATTTACACTGCACTTACATACATGTAAGTTTCACAATCGATATCACATTTGTATAAACTAATTAATGTCCAAACTCACAGACTGTCCTGTACAAAACATACAAGGACGCATATTAGTTGGTCAAGTATACAGACGGATATGTAGTCCAGTGGTAACACGCTGGACTGGTAATCCAGGGATCGCAGGTTCGATTCCCCGTCTGACCCTAATAAAATTAACAGTCTTTCAGATGGGACTTTAAACCGAGGTCTCGTGTCGGTGCTTTACACCGTGCACGTAAAAGAACCAGAGGAGATTCTGTCTGTATCATGCATTATCCTCCAAAATCTAAAATAACTAATCTCTTCAGGAGGCATCGCTCATATGGGCAACCGGTAGCGACGATAAATAAACGTAAAAAAAATCAAATTCCTTCTATATTTATATTTTATATTTCGGGTTTTACGCCTGCATCAGCATGATTTCGGGCTATACCGCCGGCGGGCAGTTTACTTAACAACACCTTTCCTGGGCAGGCTCCAGCGGTTAACCAGTACTTGGGTGCACCAACCTCCGTAAGAAACTGCCAACTTTTTCATATAAATGAGACACGACCTGAGCGGGGCTCGAACCCGTGACTATCAGTGATGATCAAATTCCTTCCCTATATAAAGTGATGTTTTGGGAAATAAATGTTATAACATCTGAAATATATTTTTAAAAATATTAACAAATATTTATAAACAATGAAATAGCACAGTCAATCTATGAAACAAATTTAATTAAAAAGTTTGAAGAAGAATTTGAGCTATCAAACGGAACAACGGATTCGTTTGATGGCAACAGTCACCTCAGACTTAATCTGTTCCATATCATCTCCTCGATGCATCCTCCACAACACAATGCTATAGGGCATGTTGGGGGAAAACATTGGTAAACACTAGTTTCAACCTTAATAATATACAGTGAGATACAGATTTATACGTGGGAAATAAATAACAACGCTTCTGGAACGTTTCACGGATAGCTAAGTGATATTCCGACATGAATGACGAGTGATGAGGTCAGTCAGTGTCGGCATTACCATAGAGTTTACCTCAGCCTTGTCAAAAACTATACGAACACATGGTAATAAGGTTGCTCAAATAAGTAATGAACTTGAAATGCGGACAAGAAATCATCTAATGAATCATGTAAGTGATTATGTCATTATATGTACACTTATATATATTTATCAATTATACTATATGTTATGCATAGCTATAAATTAACCTTGTCCTATTTAGGTTAATATACTAGGCCTATTATA
Organism: Archivesica marissinica; assembly: GCA_014843695.1. Classification (NCBI taxonomy): domain Eukaryota; kingdom Metazoa; phylum Mollusca; class Bivalvia; order Venerida; family Vesicomyidae; genus Archivesica; species Archivesica marissinica. The sequence goes on from CM026404.1 coordinate 23,839,632, forward strand.
ACTCCAAACAAAGGACAGCAATTTAGCTGTCAAGTAGTCGCCATATTTATCTCCATCTCCATATATACTCCAGATATTACTGGGACTACATGAGATTCTGGACTTTATTATGAACATTGGTTTGGCTACTACATTGTCAATGTATGTCGTATTGGTAATGGCATCAAGAGGGGCTTCTATGAGGGAAAGGGTTTATGAACATTGCTTTGGCTACTACACTGTCAATGTATGTCATATTGGTAATGGCGTCAAGAGGTGCTTCTATGAGGGAAAGGGTTAAAACAACACCAGAAATACAATACTTTGAGTTGCTGCGCATATGCGGAATGTAGCCATGGTTACGATAAAATGAACATTGTTTTGTTACATTCAAAATCAATAGGCTGACTAGTTTAATTGTATGTGATTTATGGACAGACATTTGAATAACTCATTGTAAATAAATGATGCACCTCACCAAATGAAAGTATATAGGCATATGGCAGACTTATGATCATTACGTCAATATAGATGTATATGACATCCGAACTGAATAGATTGTCCTAATACTAATACATAAAATCACGTTCCACACAGTCAAGCCATTATATCTCATACAGTAGATATAATAAACCGACATACCAGACCAGACCAAACCCAAGACCAGACAAAACCCAAGACCAGACCCACATACAGATACACAGACAAACAGACCCACAGACAGACATTTCAAATCCATTAGGCTAAAAAGCCGATGAGGTCAACATATGATTAATACATGATAGCGAATAGTGAACAACCCGCCGATCTCCCCACAGCGTGCACGTCGCGATCAGGACACATCTCGCAGCAGCAGCGTAGGATTCTGGGATCTTCTGGTTGTCGACCTTGCGGCATGGCCTTGCGACAAGAGACACACGCTCCAGCATAGCCATCTTGCGAAAGTGGTGGAGGTATGGCCAGACACTGGAGCGACAGAAACGACTAGATCCGTGTATATGCTTCTGCGAGATGATTAACTGTGGAGACGGTGGTCCTTAGAGAAGAGCCGCTCAGAAAGAAGAGACCATCAGGACTTGTCTCCATTTTATTAGAATGTTTCATTAAGGTAGTGCACTGTGACAATCTAGTATTTGGGGAGGGCCGTAACTAATGTTGTTAAAACGTGTGGCCCAACCCATTTGCTTCAACATGTATTGACAATTCTTGTGCACAACAATGACACAAATCGTATATACTATGCATAATTATACAATTGTGTTCATTTGTTTTGTTCTGTACATTGTATATATAGAATGAATGCAATGAAATGTGATTAAACTAAAGCACACACTGGAATAGGTAGGATCATGCACGATACCCAGTATGTCCACGATACACTCTCCCAGTATATCCACGATACACTATCCCATTATGTACACGATACACTCTCCCAGTATGTCTACGATACACTCTCCCAGTATATCCACGATACACTCTCCCAGTATATCCACGATACACTATCCCATTATGTACACGATACACTCTCCCAGTATGTCTACGATACACTCTCCCAGTATTTACACGATACAATCTCCCAGTATGTCCACGATACACTCTCCCAGTATGTACAGGATGCACTCTCCCAGTATTTACATGATACACTCTCCCAGTATGTACAGGATACACTATCCCAGTATGTACACGATACACTCCCCCAGTATATCCACGATGCACTCTCCCAGTATTTACACGATACACTCTCCCAGTATGTACAGGATACACTATCCCAGTATGTACACGATACACTCTCCCAGTATGTACACGATACACTCTCCCAGTAATTACAGGATCCTATCCCAGTACTTTACACATCCCAGTATGACACGATACACTCTCCCAGTATGTCCATGATACCTCTCATAGTATACCACGATACACTCTCCCATTTGTTCCGATACACTCCCAGTAATGTACACGATACCCTCTCCCCTTCCTGTACACAGGATGCACTCTCCAGTAATCCACAATACACCCCCAGATATTGACACATACACTCTCCCAGATATCGACTACGTACCACTCTCCAGTAATGTCTACGATAACACTCTCCAGTATGTACACGATACACTCTCCCAGTATGTACACGATATACTCTCCCAGTATGTACACGATACACTCACCCAGTATGTACACAATGCACTCTCCCAGTATGTCCACGATACACTCTCTCCCAGTATGTACACGATACACTCTCTCAGTATGTCCACGATACACTCTCCCAGTATATCTACGATACACTCTCCCAGTATGTCCACGATACACTCTCCCAGTATGTCCACGATACACTCTCCCATATGTACACACTACCCAGTATGTCCACGATACACTCTCCCAGTATGTCCACGATACACTCTCCCATTATGTACACGATACACTCCCCCAGTATGTACACGATACACTCTCCCAGTATGTACACGATACACTCTCCCAATATGTACACGATACACTCTCCCAGTATATCCACGATACACTCTCCCAGTATATCCACGATACACTATCCCATTATGTACACGATACACTCTCCCAGTATGTCTACGATACACTCTCCCAGTATTTACACGATACACTCTCCCAGTATGTCCACGATACACTCTCCCAGTATGTACAGGATGCACTCTCCCAGTATTTACACGATACACTCTCCCAGTATATCCACGATACACTCTCCCAGTATGTACACGATACACTCTCCCAGTATGTACAGGATACACTATCCCAGTATGTACACGATACACTCCCCCAGTATATCCACGATACACTCCCCCAGTATGTACACGATACACTCTCTCCCAGTATGTACACGATACACTCTCCCAGTATGTACACGATACACTCTCCTAGTATATCCACGATACACTCCCCCAGTATATCCACGATACACTATCCCATTATGTACACGCCAGTATGTCCACGATACACTCTCCCATATGTACACAATACACTCCCACAGTATGTACACGATACACTCCCACAGTATGTACACGATACACTCTCCCAGTATGTACACGATACACTCTCCCAGTATGTACACGATACACTCTCCCAGTATATGCACAATACACTCTCCCAGTATATCCACAATACACTCTCCCAGTATGTCCACGATACACTCTCCCAGTATGTCCACTGTGTGTAACCCTATGTGTATTATATTATACAAGTAATTAGCATTAATACGCTATCATTCAGTTAACACTTAACCTGCCGAATAAATTGGAAAGCAGTGTGCAAACAACATAGATCCAGATCAGCGCGGCCCTGGCTCTATGTTGTTTGCTATTCCGAAATAGCAAAACACATAGAGCCTGATCAGATGGCACATTCTAGCTCTATGCTATTTGCAAAAGCGACTTTAGTCGTGATTGGCAGGTTAGGGGTTAAGACACATATTATAAAATAAGATAGACAATATTTCATTTATTTATTTCATAATTTCATTTATTTATTTCATAATTAAAACAGTTTCTGTATAAGTAAACAAGTGCGGTATTGTATTGCATGCACTAAGCTATTGAAGAAACAACTCGTTGAAGGTCACGGTTTGCCTTCAGCCATGGTCTGTTCTTGTTGCATAAATCGATCCACGTGTTTGTTCATGTGGACAATTTCCCATTTCTTCATCCATGGACCTTGTATGGTGGTATCAAACTCTTCTTCCTCAAGATCCTTCAAACACCACAAACACATAATGATGAAAAAAGAATGCTACATTGGAACTATTCTGAATTTCATGTAAAGTTTAAGGGGTCATGGCTTCTAAAATGTGTGGATATTGATCACCAAAACACTTTGAAAATAAACTAGAAAAAGTGTGATGTTTAGAAATAGAAATTGAGTTTGAAATCGTATGGTTAATTAATAAATCTCTAGAACAATAGATTATATATTGAACATCATATCGACCATACAGATTGAACCGTTTATGTCAATAGTTTATGCTATCAGTATGGGTAACTGGTCGCGAAATAAGGTGACACATTGTT
>CM026404.1:23844635-23930211 GCA_014843695.1 Archivesica marissinica
CTATACACCACAGTGTAACTGCAAGTAGTATGCGTGTCCGCTCGTCTATACATCACTAGTGTAACTGTAAGTAGTATGTGTGTCCGCTCGTCTATACACCACGAGTGTAACTGTAAGTAGTGCGCGTGTCCGCTCGTCTATACACCACTAGTGTAACTGCAAGTAGTATGTGTGTCCGCTCGTCTATACACCACGAGTGTAACTGTAAGTAGTGTGTGTGTCCGCTCGTCTATACACCACGAGTGTAACTGTAAGTAGTGTGTTGTCCGCTCGTCTATACACCACGAGTGTAACTGTAAGTAGTGTGTGTGTCCGCTCGTCTATACATCACTAGTGTAACTGCAAGTAGTATGTGTGTCCGCTCGTCTATACACCACGAGTGTAACTGTAAGTAGTGTGCGTGTCCGCTCGTCTATGCACCACGAGTGTAACTGTAAGTAGTATGTGTGTCCGCTCGTCTATACACCACGAGTGTAAGTGCAAGTAGTGCGTGTGTGTGTCCGCTCGTCTATACATCACTAGTGTAACTGTAAGTAGAATGTGTGTCCGCTCGTCTATACACCACGAGTGTAACTGTAAGTAGTGTGCGTGTCCGCTCGTCTATACACCACGAGTGTAACTGTAAGTAGTGTGCGTGTCCGCTCGTCTATACACACGAGTGTAACTGTAAGTAGTGTGCGTGTCCGCTCGTCTATACACCACGAGTGTAACTGTAAGTAGTGTGTGTGTCCGCTCGTCTATACACCACGAGTGTAACTGTAAGTAGTGTGTGTCCGCTCGTCTATACACCACGAGTGTAACTGTAAGTAGTGTGCGTGTCCGCTCGTCTATACACCACGAGTGTAACTGTAAGTAGTGTGCGTGTCCGCTCGTCTATACACCACGAGTGTAACTGTAAGTAGTGTGTGTGTCCGCTCGTCTATACACCACGAGTGTAACTGTAAGTAGTGTGTGTGTCCGCTCGTCTATACACCACGAGTGTAACTGTAAGTAGTGTGCGTGTCCGCTCGTCTATACACCACGAGTGTAACTGTAAGTAGTGTGCGTGTCCGCTCGTCTATACACCAAGAGTGTAACTGTAAGTAGTGTGCGTGTCCGCTCGTCTATACACCACGAGTGTAACTGCAAGTAGTCGTGTATGTCCACTCGTCTATACACCACGAGTGTAACTGCTAGTAGTGTGTGTGTGTCCGCTCGTCTATGCACCACGAGTGTAACTGTAAGTAGTGTGCGTGTCCGCTCGTCTATACACCACGAGTGTAACTGTAAGTAGTATGTGTGTCCGCTCGTCTATACACCACGAGTGTAACTGTAAGTAGTGTGTGTGTTCGCTCGTCTATGCACCACGAGTGTAACTGCAAGTAGTCGTGTATGTCCACTCGTCTATACACCACGAGTGTAACTGCAAGTAGTGTGTGTGTCCGCTCGTCTATGCACCACGAGTGTAACTGTAAGTAGTATGTGTGTCCGCTCGTCTATACACCACGAGTGTAACTGTAAGTAGTGTGTGTGTCCGCTCGTCTATACACCACGAGTGTAACTGTAAGTAGTGTGTGTGTCCGCTCGTCTATACACCACGAGTGTAACTGTAAGTAGTGTGTGTGTCCGCTCGTCTATACACCACGAGTGTAACTGTAAGTAGTGTGCGTGTCCGCTCGTCTATACACCACTAGTGTAACTGCAAGCAGTGTGCGTGTCCGCTCGTCTATACACCACAGTGTAACTGTACGTAGTGTGCGTGTCCGCTCGTCTGTGCATCACTAGTGTAACTGTAAGTAGTGTGTGTGTCCGCTCGTCTATACACCACGAGTGTAACTGTAAGTAGTGCGTGTGTCCGCTCGTCTATACACCACGAGTGTAACTGCAAGTAGTATGTGTATCCGCTCGTCTATACACCACGAGTGTAACTGTAAGTAGTGTGTGTGTCCGCTCGTCTATACACCACGAGTGTAACTGTAAGTAGTGTGCGTGTCCGCTCGTCTATACACCACTAGTGTAACTGCAAGCAGTGTGCGTGTCCGCTCGTCTATACACCACAGTGTAACTGTACGTAGTGTGCGTGTCCGCTCGTCTGTGCATCACTAGTGTAACTGTAAGTAGTGTGTGTGTCCGCTCGTCTATACACCACGAGTGTAACTGTAAGTAGTGCGTGTGTCCGCTCGTCTATACACCACGAGTGTAACTGCAAGTAGTATGTGTATCCGCTCGTCTATACACCACGAGTGTAACTGTAAGTAGTGTGTGTGTCCGCTCGTCTATACACCACGAGTGTAACTGTAAGTAGTGTGCGTGTCCGCTCGTCTATACACCACGAGTGTAACTGTAAGTAGTGTGTGTGTCCGCTCGTCTATACACCACGAGTGTAACTGTAAGTAGTGTGTGTGTCCGCTCGTCTATACACCACGAGTGTAACTGCAAGTAGTGTGTGTGTCCGCTCGTCTATACACCACGAGTGTAACTGTAAGTAGTATGTGTGTCCGCTCGTCTATACACCACGAGTGTAACTGTAAGTAGTGTGTGCGTGTGTCCGCTCGTCTATACACCACGAGTGTAACTGTAAGTAGTATGTGTGTCCGCTCGTCTATACATCACGAGTGTAACTGTAAGTAGTGTGCGTGTCCGCTCGTCTATACACCACGAGTGTAACTGTAAGTAGTGTGTGTGTCCGCTCGTCTATACACCGAGTGTAACTGTAAGTAGTGTGTGTGTCCGCTCGTCTATACACCACGAGTGTAACTGTAAGTAGTGTGTGTGTCCGCTCGTCTATACACCACGAGTGTAACTGCAAGTAGTGTGTGTGTCCGCTCGTCTATACACCACGAGTGTAACTGTAAGTAGTGTGTGTGTCCGCTCGTCTATACACCACGAGTGTAACTGTAAGTAGTGTGTGTGTCCGCTCGTCTATACACCACGAGTGTAACTGTAAGTAGTGTGTGTGTCCGCTCGTCTATACACCACGAGTGTAACTGTAAGTAGTGTGTGTGTCCGCTCGTCTATACACCACGAGTGTAACTGTAAGTAGTGTGTGTGTCCGCTCGTCTATACACCACGAGTGTAACTGTAAGTAGTGTGTGTCCGCTCGTCTATACACCACGAGTGTAACTGTAAGTAGTGTGTGTGTCCGCTCGTCTATACACCACGAGTGTAACTGTAAGTAGTGTGTGTGTCCGCTCGTCTATACACCACGAGTGTAACTGTAAGTAGTGTGCGTGTCCGCTCGTCTATACACCACGAGTGTAACTGTAAGTAGTGTGTGTGTCCGCTCGTCTATACACCACGAGTGTAACTGTAAGTAGTGTGTGTGTCCGCTCGTCTATACACCACGAGTGTAATTGTAAGTAGTGTGTGTGTGTGTGTGTGTGTGTCCGCTCGTCTATACACAACGAGTGTAACTGTAAGTAGTGTGCGTGTCCGCTCATCTATACACCACGAGTGTAACTGTAAGTAGTGTGTGTGTCCGCTCATCTATACACCACGAGTGTAACTGTAAGTAGTGTTTGTGTCCGCTCGTCTATGCACCACGAGTGTAACTGTAAGTAGTGTGTGTGTCCGCTCGTCTATACACCACGAGTGTAACTGTAAGTAGTGTGCGTGTCCGCTCGTCTATACACCACGAGTGTAACTGTAAGTAGTGTGCGTGTCCGCTCGTCTATACACCACGAGTGTAACTGCAAGTAGTGCGTGTATGTCCACTCGTCTATACACCACGAGTGTAACTGTAAGTAGTATGCGTGTCCGCTCGTCTATACACCACGAGTGTAACTGTAAGTAGTGTGCGTGTCCGCTCGTCTATACATCACTAGTGTAACTGTAAGTTGTATGTGTGTCCGCTCGTCTATACACCACGAGTGTAACTGTAAGTAGTGTGTGTGTCCGCTCGTCTATACACCACGAGTGTAACTGTAAGTAGTGTGCGTGTCCGCTCGTCTATACATCACTAGTGTAACTGTAAGTAGTGTGTGTGTCCGCTCGTCTATACACCACGAGTGTAACTGTAAGTAGTGTGTGTGTCCGCTCGTCTATACACCACGAGTGTAACTGTAAGTAGTGTGTGTGTCCGCTCGTCTATACACCACGAGTGTAACTGTAAGTAGTATGTGTGTCCGCTCGTCTATACACCACGAGTGTAACTGTAAGTAGTGTGTGTGTCCGCTCGTCTATACACCACGAGTGTAACTGTAAGTAGTGTGCGTGTCCGCTCGTCTATACACCACTAGTGTAACTGTAAGTAGTGTGCGTGTCCGCTCGTCTATACACCACGAGTGTAACTGTAAGTAGTGTGCGTGTCCGCTCGTCTATGCATCACTAGTGTAACTGTAAGTAGTGTGTGTGTCCGCTCGTCTATACACCACGAGTGTAACTGTAAGTAGTGCGTGTGTCCGCTCGTCTATACACCACGAGTGTAACTGCAAGTAGTATGTGTATCCGCTCGTCTATACACCACGAGTGTAACTGTAAGTAGTGTGTGTGTCCGCTCGTCTATACACCACGAGTGTAACTGTAAGTAGTGTGCGTGTCCGCTCGTCTATACACCACTAGTGTAACTGTAAGTAGTGTGGTGTCCGCTCGTCTATACATCACGAGTGTAACTGTAAGTAGTGTGCGTGTCCGCTCGTCTATACACCACTAGTGTAACTGCAAGTAGTATGTGTGTCCGCTCGTCTATACATCACGAGTGTAACTGTAAGTAGTATGTGTGTCCGTTCGTCTATACACCACGAGTGTAACTGTAAGTAGTGTGCGTGTCCGCTCGTCTATACACCACTAGTGTAACTGTAAGTAGTATGTGTGTCCGCTCGTCTATACATCACGAGTGTAACTGTAAGTAGTGTGCGTGTCCGCTCGTCTATACACCACGAGTGTAACTGCAAGTAGTATGTGTATCCGCTCGTCTATTCACCACGAGTGTAACTGTAAGTAGTGTGTGTGTCCGCTCGTCTATACACCACGAGTGTAACTGTAAGTAGTGTGCGTGTCCGCTCGTCTATACACCACTAGTGTAACTGTAAGTAGTGTGCGTGTCCGTTCGTCTATACATCACGAGTGTAACTGTAAGTAGTGTGCGTGTCCGCTCGTCTATACACCACTAGTGTAACTGCAAGTAGTATGTGTGTCCGCTCGTCTATACATCACGAGTGTAACTGTAAGTAGTATGTGTGTCCGCTCGTCTATACACCACGAGTGTAACTGTAAGTAGTGTGCGTGTCCGCTCGTCTATACACCACTAGTGTAACTGTAAGTAGTATGTGTGTCCGCTCGTCTATACATCACGAGTGTAACTGTAAGTAGTGTGCGTGTCCGCTCGTCTATACACCACGAGTGTAACTGTAAGTAGTGTGTGTGTCCGCTCGTCTATTCACCATGAGTGTAACTGTAAGTAGTGTGTGTGTCCGCTCGTCTATACACCACGAGTGTAACTGTAAGTAGTGTGTGTGTTCGCTCGTCTATGCACCACGAGTGTAACTGCAAGTAGTGCGTGTATGTCCACTCGTCTATACACCACGAGTGTAACTGCAAGTAGTGTGTGTGTGTCCGCTCGTCTATGCACCACGAGTGTAACTGTAAGTAGTATGTGTGTCCGCTCGTCTATACACCACGAGTGTAACTGTAAGTAGTGTGCGTGTCCGCTCGTCTATACACCACGAGTGTAACTGTAAGTAGTGTGTGTGTCCGCTCGTCTATACACCACGAGTGTAACTGTAAGTAGTGTGTGTGTCCGCTCGTCTATACACCACGAGTGTAATTGTAAGTAGTGTGTGTGTGTGTGTGTGTGTCCGCTCGTCTATACACAACGAGTGTAACTGTAAGTAGTGTGCGTGTCCGCTCGTCTATACACCACGAGTGTAACTGTAAGTAGTGTGTGTGTCCGCTCGTCTATACACCACGAGTGTAACTGTAAGTAGTGTTTGTGTCCGCTCGTCTATACACCACGAGTGTAACTGTAAGTAGTATGTGTGTCCGCTCGTCTATACACCACGAGTGTAACTGTAAGTAGTGTGTGTGTCCGCTCGTCTATACACCACGAGTGTAACTGTAAGTAGTGTGCGTGTCCGCTCGTCTATGCATCACTAGTGTAACTGTAAGTAGTGTGTGTGTCCACTCGTCTATACACCACGAGTGTAACTGTAAGTAGTGCGTGTGTCCGCTCGTCTATACACCACGAGTGTAACTGTAAGTAGTGTGCGTGTCCGCTCGTCTATACATCACTAGTGTAACTGTAAGTTGTATGTGTGTCCGCTCGTCTATACACCACGAGTGTAACTGTAAGTAGTGTGTGTGTCCGCTCGTCTATACACCACGAGTGTAACTGTAAGTAGTGTGCGTGTCCGCTCGTCTATGCATCACTAGTGTAACTGTAAGTAGTGTGTGTGTCCACTCGTCTATACACCACGAGTGTAACTGTAAGTAGTGCGTGTGTCCGCTCGTCTATACACCACGAGTGTAACTGTAAGTAGTGTGCGTGTCCGCTCGTCTATACATCACTAGTGTAACTGTAAGTTGTATGTGTGTCCGCTCGTCTATACACCACGAGTGTAACTGTAAGTAGTGTGTGTGTCCGCTCGTCTATACACCACGAGTGTAACTGTAAGTAGTGTGCGTGTCCGCTCGTCTATGCATCACTAGTGTAACTGTAAGTAGTGTGTGTGTCCGCTCGTCTATACACCACGAGTGTAACTGTAAGTAGTGTGCGTGTCCGCTCGTCTATGCATCACTAGTGTAACTGTAAGTAGTGTGTGTGTCCACTCGTCTATACACCACGAGTGTAACTGTAAGTAGTGCGTGTGTCCGCTCGTCTATACACCACGAGTGTAACTGCAAGTAGTATGTGTGTCCGCTCGTCTATACACCACGAGTGTAACTGTAAGTAGTGTGTGTGTCCGCTCGTCTATACACCACGAGTGTAACTGTAAGTAGTGTGCGTGTCCGCTCGTCTATACACCACTAGTGTAACTGTAAGTAGTGTGCGTGTCCGCTCGTCTATACATCACGAGTGTAACTGTAAGTAGTGTGCGTGTCCGCTCGTCTATACACCACTAGTGTAACTGCAAGTAGTATGTGTGTCCGCTCGTCTATACATCACGAGTGTAACTGTAAGTAGTATGTGTGTCCGCTCGTCTATACACCACGAGTGTAACTGTAAGTAGTGTGCGTGTCCGCTCGTCTATACACCACTAGTGTAACTGTAAGTAGTATGTGTGTCCGCTCGTCTATACACCACGAGTGTAACTGTAAGTAGTGTGCGTGTCCGCTCGTCTATACATCACTAGTGTAACTGCAAGTAGTATGTGTGTCCGCTCGTCTATACACCACGAGTGTAACTGTAAGTAGTGTGTGTGTGTCCGCTCGTCTATGCACCACGAGTGTAACTGTAAGTAGTATGTGTGTCCGCTCGTCTATACACCACGAGTGTAACTGTAAGTAGTGTGCGTGTCCGCTCGTCTATACACCACGAGTGTAACTGTAAGTAGTGTGTGTGTCCGCTCGTCTATACACCACGAGTGTAACTGCAAGTAGTATGTGTGTCCGCTCGTCTATGCATCACGAGTGTAACTGTAAGTAGTGTGTGTGTCCGCTCGTCTATACACCACGAGTGTAACTGCAAGTAGTATGTGTGTCCGCTCGTCTATACATCACGAGTGTAACTGTAAGTAGTATGTGTGTCCGCTCGTCTATACACCACGAGTGTAACTGTAAGTAGTGTGCGTGTCCGCTCGTCTATACATCACTAGTGTAACTGCAAGTAGTATGTGTGTCCGCTCGTCTATACACCACGAGTGTAACTGTAAGTAGTGTGTGTGTCCGCTCGTCTATGCACCACGAGTGTAACTGTAAGTAGTATGTGTGTCCGCTCGTCTATACACCACGAGTGTAACTGTAAGTAGTGTGTGTGTCCGCTCGTCTATACATCACTAGTGTAACTGCAAGTAGTATGTGTGTCCGCTCGTCTATACACCACGAGTGTAACTGTAAGTAGTGTGCGTGTCCGCTCGTCTATGCACCACGAGTGTAACTGTAAGTAGTATGTGTGTCCGCTCGTCTATACACCACGAGTGTAAGTGCAAGTAGTGCGTGTGTGTGTCCGCTCGTCTATACATCACTAGTGTAACTGTAAGTAGAATGTGTGTCCGCTCGTCTATACACCACGAGTGTAACTGTAAGTAGTGTGCGTGTCCGCTCGTCTATACACCACGAGTGTAACTGTAAGTAGTGTGCGTGTCCGCTCGTCTATACATCACGAGTGTAACTGTAAGTAGTGTGCGTGTCCGCTCGTCTATACACCACTAGTGTAACTGTAAGTAGTGTGTGTGTCCGCTCGTCTATACATCACGAGTGTAACTGTAAGTAGTGTGCGTGTCCGCTCGTCTATACACCACGAGTGTAACTGTACGTAGTGTGCGTGTCCGCTCGTCTATACATCACGAGTGTAACTGTAAGTAGTGTGCGTGTCCGCTCGTCTATACACCACGAGTGTAACTGTAAGTAGTGTGTGTGTCCGCTCGTCTATACACCACGAGTGTAACTGTAAGTAGTGTGTGTGTCCGCTCGTCTATACACCACGAGTGTAACTGTAAGTAGTGTGCGTGTCCGCTCGTCTATTCATCACGAGTGTAACTGTAAGTAGTGTGCGTGTCCGCTCGTCTATACACCAAGAGTGTAACTGTAAGTAGTGTGCGTGTCCGCTCGTCTATACACCACGAGTGTAACTGCAAGTAGTGCGTGTATGTCCACTCGTCTATACACCACGAGTGTAACTGCTAGTAGTGTGTGTGTGTCCGCTCGTCTATGCACCACGAGTGTAACTGTAAGTAGTGTGCGTGTCCGCTCGTCTATACATCACTAGTGTAACTGTAAGTAGTATGTGTGTCCGCTCGTCTATACACCACGAGTGTAACTGTAAGTAGTGTGTGTGTTCGCTCGTCTATGCACCACGAGTGTAACTGCAAGTAGTGCGTGTATGTCCACTCGTCTATACACCACGAGTGTAACTGCAAGTAGTGTGTGTGTGTCCGCTCGTCTATGCACCACGAGTGTAACTGTAAGTAGTATGTGTGTCCGCTCGTCTATACACCACGAGTGTAACTGTAAGTAGTGTGTGTGTCCGCTCGTCTATACACCACGAGTGTAACTGTAAGTAGTGTGTGTGTCCGCTCGTCTATACACCACGAGTGTAACTGTAAGTAGTGTGTGTGTCCGCTCGTCTATACACCACGAGTGTAACTGTAAGTAGTGTGCGTGTCCGCTCGTCTATACATCACGAGTGTAACTGTAAGTAGTGTGCGTGTCCGCTCGTCTATACACCACGAGTGTAACTGTAAGTAGTGTGCGTGTCCGCTCGTCTATACATCACGAGTGTAACTGTAAGTAGTGTGTGTGTCCGCTCGTCTATACACCACGAGTGTAACTGTAAGTAGTATGTGTGTCCGCTCGTCTATACACCACGAGTGTAACTGTAAGTAGTGTGTGTGTCCGCTCGTCTATGCACCACGAGTGTAACTGTAAGTAGTGTGCGTGCCCGCTCGTCTATACATCACTAGTGTAACTGTAAGTAGTATGTGTGTCCGCTCGTCTATACACCACGAGTGTAACTGTAAGTAGTGTGTGTGTCCGCTCGTCTATACACCACAGTGTAACTGTACGTAGTGTGCGTGTCCGCTCGTCTGTGCATCACTAGTGTAACTGTAAGTAGTGTGTGTGTCCGCTCGTCTATACACCACGAGTGTAACTGTAAGTAGTGCGTGTGTCCGCTCGTCTATACACCACGAGTGTAACTGCAAGTAGTATGTGTATCCGCTCGTCTATACACCACGAGTGTAACTGTAAGTAGTGTGTGTGTCCGCTCGTCTATACACCACGAGTGTAACTGTAAGTAGTGTGCGTGTCCGCTCGTCTATACACCACTAGTGTAACTGCAAGCAGTGTGCGTGTCCGCTCGTCTATACATCACGAGTGTAACTGTAAGTAGTGTGCGTGTCCGCTCGTCTATACACCACTAGTGTAACTGCAAGTAGTATGTGTGTCCGCTCTTCTATACATCACGAGTGTAACTGTAAGTAGTATGTGTGTCCGTTCGTCTATACACCACGAGTGTAACTGTAAGTAGTGTGCGTGTCCGCTCGTCTATACACCACTAGTGTAACTGTAAGTAGTATGTGTGTCCGCTCGTCTATACATCACGAGTGTAACTGTAAGTAGTGTGCGTGTCCGCTCGTCTATACACCACGAGTGTAACTGTAAGTAGTGTGTGTTTCCGCTCGTCTATACACCATGAGTGTAACTGTAAGTAGTGTGTGTGTCCGCTCGTCTATACACCACGAGTGTAACTGTAAGTATTGTGTGTGTCCGCTCGTCTATGCACCACGAGTGTAACTGCAAGTAGTGCGTGTATGTCCACTCGTCTATACACCACGAGTGTAACTGCAAGTAGTGTGTGTGTGTACGCTCGTCTATGCACCACGAGTGTAACTGCAAGTAGTATGTGTGTCCGCTCGTCTATTCACCACGAGTGTAACTGTAAGTAGTGTGTGTGTCCGCTCGTCTATACACCACGAGTGTAACTGTAAGTAGTGTGTGTGTCCGCTCGTCTATACACCACGAGTGTAACTGTAAGTAGTGTGTGTGTCCGCTCGTCTATACACCACGAGTGTAACTGTAAGTAGTGCGTGTGTCCGCTCGTCTATACACCACGAGTGTAACTGCAAGTAGTATGTGTGTCCGCTCGTCTATACACCACGAGTGTAACTGTAAGTAGTGTGTGTGTCCGCTCGTCTATACACCACGTGTGTAACTGTAAGTAGTGTGCGTGTCCGCTCGTCTATACACCACTAGTGTAACTGCAAGTAGTGTGCGTGTCCGCTCGTCTATACATCACGAGAGTAACTGTAAGTAGTGTGCGTGTCCGCTCGTCTATACACCACTAGTGTAACTGCAAGTAGTATGTGTGTCCGCTCGTCTATACACCACGAGTGTAACTGTAAGTAGTGTGTGTGTCCGCTCGTCTATACACCACGAGTGTAACTGTAAGTAGTGTGCGTGTCCGCTCGTCTATACACCACTAGTGTAACTGCAAGCAGTGTGCGTGTCCGCTCGTCTATACACCACAGTGTAACTGTACGTAGTGTGCGTGTCCGCTCGTCTGTGCATCACTAGTGTAACTGTAAGTAGTGTGTGTGTCCGCTCGTCTATACACCACGAGTGTAACTGTAAGTAGTGCGTGTGTCCGCTCGTCTATACACCACGAGTGTAACTGCAAGTAGTATGTGTATCCGCTCGTCTATACACCACGAGTGTAACTGTAAGTAGTGTGTGTGTCCGCTCGTCTATACACCACGAGTGTAACTGTAAGTAGTGTGCGTGTCCGCTCGTCTATACACCACTAGTGTAACTGCAAGCAGTGTGCGTGTCCGCTCGTCTATACACCACAGTGTAACTGTACGTAGTGTGCGTGTCCGCTCGTCTGTGCATCACTAGTGTAACTGTAAGTAGTGTGTGTGTCCGCTCGTCTATACACCACGAGTGTAACTGTAAGTAGTATGTGTGTCCGCTCGTCTATACACCACGAGTGTAACTGTAAGTAGTGTGCGTGTCCGCTCGTCTATACACCACTAGTGTAACTGTAAGTAGTATGTGTGTCCGCTCGTCTATACATCACGAGTGTAACTGTAAGTAGTGTGCGTGTCCGCTCGTCTATACACCACGAGTGTAACTGTAAGTAGTGTGTGTGTCCGCTCGTCTATACACCACGAGTGTAACTGTAAGTAGTGTGTGTGTCCGCTCGTCTATACACCACGAGTGTAACTGTAAGTATTGTGTGTGTCCGCTCGTCTATGCACCACGAGTGTAACTGCAAGTAGTGCGTGTATGTCCACTCGTCTATACACCACGAGTGTAACTGTAAGTAGTGTGTGTGTCCGCTCGTCTATACACCACGAGTGTAACTGCAAGTAGTATGTGTGTCCGCTCGTCTATCACCACGAGTGTAACTGTAAGTAGTGTGTGTGTCCGCTCGTCTATACACCACGAGTGTAACTGTAAGTAGTGTGTGTGTCCGCTCGTCTATACACCACGAGTGTAACTGTAAGTAGTGTGTGTGTCCGCTCGTCTATACACCACGAGTGTAACTGTAAGTAGTGCGTGTGTCCGCTCGTCTATACACCACGAGTGTAACTGCAAGTAGTATGTGTGTCCGCTCGTCTATACACCACGAGTGTAACTGTAAGTAGTATGTGTGTCCGCTCGTCTATACACCACGAGTGTAACTGTAAGTAGTGTGCGTGTCCGCTCGTCTATACACCACTAGTGTAACTGTAAGTAGTATGTGTGTCCGCTCGTCTATACATCACGAGTGTAACTGTAAGTAGTGTGCGTGTCCGCTCGTCTATACACCACGAGTGTAACTGTAAGTAGTGTGTGTGTCCGCTCGTCTATACACCACGAGTGTAACTGTAAGTAGTGTGTGTGTCCGCTCGTCTATACACCACGAGTGTAATTGTAAGTAGTGTGTGTGTGTGTGTGTGTGTGTCCGCTCGTCTATACACAACGAGTGTAACTGTAAGTAGTGTGCGTGTCCGCTCATCTATACACCACGAGTGTAACTGTAAGTAGTGTGTGTGTCCGCTCATCTATACACCACGAGTGTAACTGTAAGTAGTGTTTGTGTCCGCTCGTCTATGCACCACGAGTGTAACTGTAAGTAGTGTGTGTGTCCGCTCGTCTATACACCACGAGTGTAACTGTAAGTAGTGTGCGTGTCCGCTCGTCTATACACCACGAGTGTAACTGTAAGTAGTGTGCGTGTCCGCTCGTCTATACACCACGAGTGTAACTGCAAGTAGTGCGTGTATGTCCACTCGTCTATACACCACGAGTGTAACTGTAAGTAGTATGCGTGTCCGCTCGTCTATACACCACGAGTGTAACTGTAAGTAGTGTGCGTGTCCGCTCGTCTATACATCACTAGTGTAACTGTAAGTTGTATGTGTGTCCGCTCGTCTATACACCACGAGTGTAACTGTAAGTAGTGTGTGTGTCCGCTCGTCTATACACCACGAGTGTAACTGTAAGTAGTGTGCGTGTCCGCTCGTCTATGCATCACTAGTGTAACTGTAAGTAGTGTGTGTGTCCACTCGTCTATACACCACGAGTGTAACTGTAAGTAGTGCGTGTGTCCGCTCGTCTATACACCACGAGTGTAACTGTAAGTAGTGTGCGTGTCCGCTCGTCTATACATCACTAGTGTAACTGTAAGTTGTATGTGTGTCCGCTCGTCTATACACCACGAGTGTAACTGTAAGTAGTGTGTGTGTCCGCTCGTCTATACACCACGAGTGTAACTGTAAGTAGTGTGCGTGTCCGCTCGTCTATGCATCACTAGTGTAACTGTAAGTAGTGTGTGTGTCCGCTCGTCTATACACCACGAGTGTAACTGTAAGTAGTGTGCGTGTCCGCTCGTCTATACATCACTAGTGTAACTGTAAGTAGTGTGTGTGTCCACTCGTCTATACACCACGAGTGTAACTGTAAGTAGTGCGTGTGTCCGCTCGTCTATACACCACGAGTGTAACTGCAAGTAGTATGTGTATCCGCTCGTCTATTCACCACGAGTGTAACTGTAAGTAGTGTGTGTGTCCGCTCGTCTATACACCACGAGTGTAACTGTAAGTAGTGTGCGTGTCCGCTCGTCTATACACCACTAGTGTAACTGTAAGTAGTGTGCGTGTCCGTTCGTCTATACATCACGAGTGTAACTGTAAGTAGTGTGCGTGTCCGCTCGTCTATACACCACTAGTGTAACTGCAAGTAGTATGTGTGTCCGCTCGTCTATACATCACGAGTGTAACTGTAAGTAGTATGTGTGTCCGTTCGTCTATACACCACGAGTGTAACTGTAAGTAGTGTGCGTGTCCGCTCGTCTATACACCACTAGTGTAACTGTAAGTAGTATGTGTGTCCGCTCGTCTATACACCACGAGTGTAACTGTAAGTAGTGTGCGTGTCCGCTCGTCTATACATCACTAGTGTAACTGCAAGTAGTATGTGTGTCCGCTCGTCTATACACCACGAGTGTAACTGTAAGTAGTGTGTGTGTGTCCGCTCGTCTATGCACCACGAGTGTAACTGTAAGTAGTATGTGTGTCCGCTCGTCTATACACCACGAGTGTAACTGTAAGTAGTGTGCGTGTCCGCTCGTCTATACACCACGAGTGTAACTGTAAGTAGTGTGTGTGTCCGCTCGTCTATACACCACGAGTGTAACTGCAAGTAGTATGTGTGTCCGCTCGTCTATGCATCACGAGTGTAACTGTAAGTAGTGTGTGTGTCCGCTCGTCTATACACCACGAGTGTAACTGCAAGTAGTATGTGTGTCCGCTCGTCTATACATCACGAGTGTAACTGTAAGTAGTATGTGTGTCCGCTCGTCTATACACCACGAGTGTAACTGTAAGTAGTGTGCGTGTCCGCTCGTCTATACATCACTAGTGTAACTGCAAGTAGTATGTGTGTCCGCTCGTCTATACACCACGAGTGTAACTGTAAGTAGTGTGTGTGTCCGCTCGTCTATGCACCACGAGTGTAACTGTAAGTAGTATGTGTGTCCGCTCGTCTATACACCACGAGTGTAACTGTAAGTAGTGTGTGTGTCCGCTCGTCTATACATCACTAGTGTAACTGCAAGTAGTATGTGTGTCCGCTCGTCTATACACCACGAGTGTAACTGTAAGTAGTGTGCGTGTCCGCTCGTCTATGCACCACGAGTGTAACTGTAAGTAGTATGTGTGTCCGCTCGTCTATACACCACGAGTGTAAGTGCAAGTAGTGCGTGTGTGTGTCCGCTCGTCTATACATCACTAGTGTAACTGTAAGTAGAATGTGTGTCCGCTCGTCTATACACCACGAGTGTAACTGTAAGTAGTGTGCGTGTCCGCTCGTCTATACACCACGAGTGTAACTGTAAGTAGTGTGCGTGTCCGCTCGTCTATACATCACGAGTGTAACTGTAAGTAGTGTGCGTGTCCGCTCGTCTATACACCACTAGTGTAACTGTAAGTAGTGTGTGTGTCCGCTCGTCTATACATCACGAGTGTAACTGTAAGTAGTGTGCGTGTCCGCTCGTCTATACACCACGAGTGTAACTGTACGTAGTGTGCGTGTCCGCTCGTCTATACATCACGAGTGTAACTGTAAGTAGTGTGCGTGTCCGCTCGTCTATACACCACGAGTGTAACTGTAAGTAGTGTGTGTGTCCGCTCGTCTATACACCACGAGTGTAACTGTAAGTAGTGTGTGTGTCCGCTCGTCTATACACCACGAGTGTAACTGTAAGTAGTGTGCGTGTCCGCTCGTCTATTCATCACGAGTGTAACTGTAAGTAGTGTGCGTGTCCGCTCGTCTATACACCAAGAGTGTAACTGTAAGTAGTGTGCGTGTCCGCTCGTCTATACACCACGAGTGTAACTGCAAGTAGTGCGTGTATGTCCACTCGTCTATACACCACGAGTGTAACTGCTAGTAGTGTGTGTGTGTCCGCTCGTCTATGCACCACGAGTGTAACTGTAAGTAGTGTGCGTGTCCGCTCGTCTATACATCACTAGTGTAACTGTAAGTAGTATGTGTGTCCGCTCGTCTATACACCACGAGTGTAACTGTAAGTAGTGTGTGTGTTCGCTCGTCTATGCACCACGAGTGTAACTGCAAGTAGTGCGTGTATGTCCACTCGTCTATACACCACGAGTGTAACTGCAAGTAGTGTGTGTGTGTCCGCTCGTCTATGCACCACGAGTGTAACTGTAAGTAGTATGTGTGTCCGCTCGTCTATACACCACGAGTGTAACTGTAAGTAGTGTGTGTCCGCTCGTCTATACACCACGAGTGTAAATGTAAGTAGTGTGTGTGTCCGCTCGTCTATACACCACGAGTGT
Source organism: Archivesica marissinica (assembly GCA_014843695.1). Lineage (NCBI taxonomy): Eukaryota > Metazoa > Mollusca > Bivalvia > Venerida > Vesicomyidae > Archivesica > Archivesica marissinica. The sequence continues at coordinate 23,860,553 of CM026404.1, forward strand.
AACTGTAAGTAGTGTGTGTGTCCGCTCGTCTATACACCACGAGTGTAACTGTAAGTAGTGTGCGTGTCCGCTCGTCTATACACCACGAGTGTAACTGTAAGTAGTGTGCGTGTCCGCTCGTCTATACACCGAGTGTAACTGTAAGTAGTGTGCGTGTCCGCTCGTCTATACATCACGAGTGTAACTGTAAGTAGTGTGTGTGTCCGCTCGTCTATACACCACGAGTGTAACTGTAAGTAGTATGTGTGTCCGCTCGTCTATACACCACGAGTGTAACTGTAAGTAGTGTGTGTGTCCGCTCGTCTATGCACCACGAGTGTAACTGTAAGTAGTGTGCGTGCCCGCTCGTCTATACATCACTAGTGTAACTGTAAGTAGTATGTGTGTCCGCTCGTCTATACACCACGAGTGTAACTGTAAGTAGTGTGTGTGTCCGCTCGTCTATACACCACAGTGTAACTGTACGTAGTGTGCGTGTCCGCTCGTCTGTGCATCACTAGTGTAACTGTAAGTAGTGTGTGTGTCCGCTCGTCTATACACCACGAGTGTAACTGTAAGTAGTGCGTGTGTCCGCTCGTCTATACACCACGAGTGTAACTGCAAGTAGTATGTGTATCCGCTCGTCTATACACCACGAGTGTAACTGTAAGTAGTGTGTGTGTCCGCTCGTCTATACACCACGAGTGTAACTGTAAGTAGTGTGCGTGTCCGCTCGTCTATACACCACTAGTGTAACTGCAAGCAGTGTGCGTGTCCGCTCGTCTATACATCACGAGTGTAACTGTAAGTAGTGTGCGTGTCCGCTCGTCTATACACCACTAGTGTAACTGCAAGTAGTATGTGTGTCCGCTCTTCTATACATCACGAGTGTAACTGTAAGTAGTATGTGTGTCCGTTCGTCTATACACCACGAGTGTAACTGTAAGTAGTGTGCGTGTCCGCTCGTCTATACACCACTAGTGTAACTGTAAGTAGTATGTGTGTCCGCTCGTCTATACATCACGAGTGTAACTGTAAGTAGTGTGCGTGTCCGCTCGTCTATACACCACGAGTGTAACTGTAAGTAGTGTGTGTTTCCGCTCGTCTATACACCATGAGTGTAACTGTAAGTAGTGTGTGTGTCCGCTCGTCTATACACCACGAGTGTAACTGTAAGTATTGTGTGTGTCCGCTCGTCTATGCACCACGAGTGTAACTGCAAGTAGTGCGTGTATGTCCACTCGTCTATACACCACGAGTGTAACTGCAAGTAGTGTGTGTGTGTACGCTCGTCTATGCACCACGAGTGTAACTGCAAGTAGTATGTGTGTCCGCTCGTCTATTCACCACGAGTGTAACTGTAAGTAGTGTGTGTGTCCGCTCGTCTATACACCACGAGTGTAACTGTAAGTAGTGTGTGTGTCCGCTCGTCTATACACCACGAGTGTAACTGTAAGTAGTGTGTGTGTCCGCTCGTCTATACACCACGAGTGTAACTGTAAGTAGTGCGTGTGTCCGCTCGTCTATACACCACGAGTGTAACTGCAAGTAGTATGTGTGTCCGCTCGTCTATACACCACGAGTGTAACTGTAAGTAGTGTGTGTGTCCGCTCGTCTATACACCACGTGTGTAACTGTAAGTAGTGTGCGTGTCCGCTCGTCTATACACCACTAGTGTAACTGCAAGTAGTGTGCGTGTCCGCTCGTCTATACATCACGAGAGTAACTGTAAGTAGTGTGCGTGTCCGCTCGTCTATACACCACTAGTGTAACTGCAAGTAGTATGTGTGTCCGCTCGTCTATACATCACGAGTGTAACTGTAAGTAGTATGTGTGTCAGCTCGTCTATACACCACGAGTGTAACTGTAAGTAGTGTGCATGTCCGCTCGTCTATACACCACTAGTGTAACTGTAAGTAGTATGTGTGTCCGCTCGTCTATACATCACGAGTGTAACTGTAAGTAGTGTGCGTGTCCGCTCGTCTATACACCACGAGTGTAACTGTAAGTAGTGTGTGTGTCCGCTCGTCTATACACCACGAGTGTAACTGTAAGTAGTGTGTGTGTCCGCTCGTCTATACACCACGAGTGTAATTGTAAGTAGTGTGTGTGTGTGTGTGTGTGTGTCCGCTCGTCTATACACAACGAGTGTAACTGTAAGTAGTGTGCGTGTCCGCTCATCTATACACCACGAGTGTAACTGTAAGTAGTGTGTGTGTCCGCTCATCTATACACCACGAGTGTAACTGTAAGTAGTGTTTGTGTCCGCTCGTCTATGCACCACGAGTGTAACTGTAAGTAGTGTGTGTGTCCGCTCGTCTATACACCACGAGTGTAACTGTAAGTAGTGTGCGTGTCCGCTCGTCTATACACCACGAGTGTAACTGTAAGTAGTGTGCGTGTCCGCTCGTCTATACACCACGAGTGTAACTGCAAGTAGTGCGTGTATGTCCACTCGTCTATACACCACGAGTGTAACTGTAAGTAGTATGTGTGTCCGCTCGTCTATACACCACGAGTGTAACTGTAAGTAGTGTGTGTGTCCGCTCGTCTATACACCACGAGTGTAACTGTAAGTAGTGTGTGTGTCCGCTCGTCTATACACCACGAGTGTAACTGTAAGTAGTGTGTGTGTCCGCTCGTCTATACACCACGAGTGTAACTGTAAGTAGTGTGCGTGTCCGCTCGTCTATACATCACGAGTGTAACTGTAAGTAGTGTGCGTGTCCGCTCGTCTATACACCACGAGTGTAACTGTAAGTAGTGTGCGTGTCCGCTCGTCTATACACCACGAGTGTAACTGTAAGTAGTGTGCGTGTCCGCTCGTCTATTCACCACGAGTGTAACTGCAAGTAGTGCGTGTATGTCCACTCGTCTATACACCACGAGTGTAACTGCTAGTAGTGTGTGTGTGTCCGCTCGTCTATGCACCACGAGTGTAACTGCAAGTAGTGCGTGTATGTCCGCTCGTCTATACACCACGAGTGTAACTGCAAGTAGTGGGTGTGTGTCCGCTCATCTATACACCACGAGTGTAACTGCAAGTAGTGCGTGTGTGTGTCCGCTCGTCACGATTAGAGAAATGAGTTTCATATCTGATTAACGGTTTGCCTGCTGAGTAAATAAAATCACATTTGCAAACAACATATATCCAGATCACCCGCGGCGGCGTAACGACGCGTCTGATCAGGGTCTATGTTGTTTGCAAAAGTGAGTTTATCTGCCGCTAATGGTTTAGAGCACCAGGAATCCTAGTATGCTATACCTAAATTCAACAGTGAGGTGTTGCTACAGCTAAATTCGACAGTGAGATGTACAAACCTCAGCCTTTATGCTACGTAAGTGTACAAACTTCAGTGTGTATGCTACGTCGGTGTACACACGTTAGTGTTTATTCTATGTCAGTGTACAAACGTCAGTATTAATGCTACGTCAGTGTACAAACGTCAGTGTTTATGCTACATCAGTGTACAAACTACAGTGTTATGCTACGTCAGTGTACAAACTTCAGCATTTATGCTACGTAAGTGTACACACTTCAGTGTGCATACTACGTCAGTGTACAAACTTCAGTGTTTATGCTACATCAGTATACAAACCTCAGCCTTTATGCTACGTAAGTGTACAAACTTCAGTGCTTTCTACATCTGTGTACAACGTTTGTTGATTGTTACACTGTGCATATTGATCGCTACACTATGTTTATTGAACGTTACACTGTGTTTATTGAACGTTACGCTGTGTTTATTGATCGTTACACTGTGTTTATTGATCGTTACACTGTGCGTATTGATCGTTACACTGTGTTTATTGATCGCTACACTGTGTTTATTGATCGCTACACTGTGTTTATTTATCGTTACACTGTGTTTATTGATCGTTACACTGTGTTTATTGATCGTTACAGTGTGTTTATTGTTCGTTACACTGTGCATATTGATCGTTACACTGTGTTTATTGATCGTTACAGTGTGTTTATTGTTCGTTACACTGTGCATATTGATCGTTACACTGTGTTTATTGATCGCTACACTGTGTTTATTGATCGCTACACTGTGTTTATTTATCGTTACACTGTGTTTATTGATCGTTACACTGTGTTTATTGATCGTTACACTGTGCGTATTGATCGTTACACTGTGCGTATTGATCGTTACACTGTGCGTATTGATCGTTACACTGTGCGTATTGATCGTTACAATGTGCGTATTGGTCGTTACACTGTGTTTATTGAACGTTACACTGTGTTTATTGATCGTTACACTGTGTTTATTGATCGTTACACTGTGTTTATTGAACATTACAGTGCATGTACATTGCAATTACGGTGATTACGTTGGCAACGATCTTCCTACATCGAGTTCTTTATTACACACAGTGTAGTATACAGCTTCTTATAATATCCGCTGTTTGAACATTAGACATACATGTTTCTCGTATCATGACAGCTACAAACCCGCCAGCAATATTATTTATTTATTTGTGGACGTTTTTGTTTAAGCTATATATGGGCAAGATTTATAGTATAACATTACAGGGCACTAATGGCTTTCTATTTTTATTTATGTTCGTTCACATTTTCTGTGGTTTATTTAATATTATTTTACATTCCTGTTGTTTTTTGCTAGGCACATTGGTGAAGTCGGGATTTACATTTTAAGTAAGGCTGTCCGATTAGCGCAGTGGCTAGCGCGCTCGCTTCTCACCAATGCAACCCTGGTTCGATCCTCGAACCGGGAAGTATCTGAGATGGTACAGTGGTCGCCAGACCGGACAGGTGGGCTTTCTCCTGGTCCTCCGGTTTCCTCCCACACGAATGACCACAGTTACGATTGCATCCGCGTCAACGAGAGTGGTTAATATAAGTTGTTAAAACTTGCTTCGCAATCGTTGTAAAATAAATCAAGTTTAGACTTCAAGTAAGCCTGCCTACGTATGTCTACTGCACATTAATAACATCAGTCTGTCAAAACGTATTTATTCATGCAAAAGTGTCGATTTCAAGCAGTCATAATTAGTGCAATATCAGTGTGTCCCCGGAGGGAACACCCGTGGGGTAATATATACAGTACCCGCCTCCGAACCAATCGGTTGCGAGTATCACAAGTGACCCTAATATCGCTGAATACTAATTAGTGGTCATATCAGAATGTATCCAAATGAACCGCACATGCGCATTTTGTGCTTACTATTTACTATTTCCGTCGGAGTTCCGCAACAAGCTGGAATGTCATTTATACAGGTAAATTTACCTTCATTTATTCAAAACGTGTACGTTTTTATTACTCTCGTATGTTTTCGTTCATGTAGTCAATATTTAGGTGAATTTCAGTGGCTTTGTTTATACATGTATCGGCTGCATTTGAAAATTGTAAAGTGCCCTTCTCTCATGTGACGTCACATGATTGCCGTATATGGCATGTATTGCTATTGGTATAAACGTTTGAGGAGTAATTTACATCGTCACCGATAATTGGTATTCCCGTATGAATAAAATATGGAGGTCAGTGCTGATGCGTTCACTTTATTATGTGTTTTGTTCACTAACTGATATTGCATACAATACAATAAATATCAGTATGCTCAATTGAGAGTGAACATTATTTGCACAGCCTCTTTTTCAAACACAACTAACTACACAGGTGATTGCTTATGTCACCGGTAATCGGTATACCCAGGATACTAGCGACGCCATAGCAACGTTGGTATTGTCTTTAAACAAGCTCCATGTTATCTTTTCTCTCTCAACCATGGCGATGGATTCCTGCAGGAAGGAGGTCATGCGTATGATTAATCTAAGGTCGAGAGAACTTGTTTCACAATAGAAAATTGGATAATGTATCGAAGGAAACGTGACATTTACATTCCGTCCGTCCGTCCGTTCAACAGACAGAAATTATATGGATAGTTGATACCAATACAATCAATTTAGAAAGTATCATGACACTTGGTAGGTAGTTGTCAACAAGCTTATAGATGCAGGCCATTGTCAGTATAACAAAATGGTTGATATGGCACCGGCACAATTTATGTGAAACTGCATGTATGTATAAATATATTTAAAATGGGTGTGTCGATATTGTGTGACTTTATTTTACGAGAGAACGCATTTAGCCAAAGTTAATCTGCCATGAGGCACTCGATATATATATATACAAGTCAAATGTGCTCCAAAGATAGGACTACAAGTGAAAACTGCGCATTGGAATTATAGAGTAATGTTAAAGCTGGACAGTAGAGAAACTATATAAAAAAATATTACGGAAGATGATGATATATGGAATTGTCTAGCAGAGTAGAAAAGGGGAAAGAGACAATTAATGACATTAAATCTATATAACAATGTGCAGATATTCATAAGTATGAAATCAGCTAAAAGACAGCCACTCACAGAATCTAGTAAATATAGCAACGGTTCTAGTTCATCTGAAGTATGAAGTCGAACTATGTGATTAGTTTGTATTGTTAATATTCCATCTTAGATTTTGCGACTGTGGTCAATTTACAATCACCCACTTTTTCTACAGTTGTAGCTCATCATGGTCTCTAGTAAAACTAATTTCCTAGGAATATATATACGTTCCAAGGAATACAAGCTAATGATTTAATAATAGTTGGACCAGACAATCTCATACAAACTACTTAGCATATATTCACATCTGTAGTCTACATTAGTGTTGCGCGAATCTGAATTCTTAACTTTGAAATGATAAGAATACTGCTGCGTTTGTAATTTGCAGATCATTTTATCTCAATGTGTATGCAACATGCATGTATCGTCATTATGAACAAAGCAGAAAATGTATTCAGTACATAGTACATCGTCAAATATACATATACTAGAGGGCATAGAAAACGCACACCTACATCATATACTAGAGGGCATAGAAAACGCACACCTACATCATATACTAGAGGGCATAGAAAACGCACACCTACATTATATACTAGAGGACATAGAAAACGCACACCTACATCATATACTAGAGGGCATAGAAAACGCACACCTACAGTATATACTAGAGGACATAGAAAACGCACACCTACATCATATACTAGAGGGCATAGAAAACGCACACCTACAGTATATACTAGAGAACATAGCAAACGCACACCTACATCATATACTAGAGGACATAGAAAACGTACACCTACATTATATACTAGAGGACATAGAAAACGCACACCTACAGTATATACTAGAGAACATAGCAAACGCACACCTACATCATATACTAGAGGACATAGAAAACGCACATCTACATTACATACTAGAGAACATAGCAAACGCACACCTACATCATATACTAGAGGACATAGAAAACGCACACCTACATTATATACTAGAGTACATAGTAAACGCACACCTACATCATATACTAGAGGGCATAGAAAACGCACACCTACATCATATACTAGAGGGCATAGAAAACGCACATCTACATTATATACTAGAGGACATAGAAAACGCACACCTACAGTATATACTAGAGAACATAGCAAACGCACACCTACATCATATACTAGAGGACATAGAAAACGTACACCTACATTATATACTAGAGGACATAGAAAACGCACACCTACAGTATATACTAGAGAACATAGCAAACGCACACCTACATCATATACTAGAGGACATAGAAAACGCACACCTACATTACATACTAGAGAACATAGCAAACGCACACCTACATCATATACTAGAGGACATAGAAAACGCACACCTACATTATATACTAGAGTACATAGTAAACGCACACCTACATCATATACTAGAGGGCATAGAAAACGCACACCTACATCATATACTAGAGGGCATAGAAAACGCACATCTACATTATATACTAGAGGACATAGAAAACGCACACCTACAGTATATACTAGAGAACATAGCAAACGCACACCTACATCATATACTAGAGGACATAGAAAACGCACACCTACATTATATACTAGAGAACATAGCAAACGCACACCTACATATATACTAGAGGACATAGAAAACGCACACCTACATTATATACTAGAGTACATAGTAAACGCACACCTACATCATATACTAGAGGCATAGAAAACGCACACCTACATTATATACTAGAGGACATAGAAAACGCACACCTACATTATATACTAGAGGACATAGAAAACGCACACCTACATTATATACTAGAGGACATAGAAAACGCACACCTACATTATATACTAGAGGACATAGAAAACGCACACCTACATTATATACTAGAGGACATAGAAAACGCACACCTACATTATATACTAGAGGACATAGAAAACGCACACCTACATTATATACTAGAGGACATAGAAAACGCACACCTACATTATATACTAGAGGACATAGAAAACGCACACCTACATTATATACTAGAGGACATAGAAAACGCACACCTACATCATATACTAGAGGACATAGAAAACGCACACCTACATCATATACTAGAGGGCATAGAAAACGCACACCTACATTATATACTAGAGGACATAGAAAACGCACACCTACATCATATACTAGAGGACATAGAAAACGCACACCTACATCATATACTAGAGGACATAGAAAACGCACACCTACATCATATACTAGAGGACATAGAAAACGCACACCTACATCATATACTAGAGGACATAGAAAACGCACACCTACATTATATACTAGAGGGCATAGAAAACGCACACCTACAGTATATGATGATTATTACATGAACACGAAGGAATCCATCAAAGATATATCACATCTTTTTACAAAGCACAAACTGAACAACTAAAAATATTCCAAATTGTTTAAAACTATGTATTTATATATATAGTTATTGTTTTTCATGTAAAAACACATTTATCCGAAGTGTGCGTTTTCTATGTCCTCTAGTATACATAATTATACAACATTTAATACTAATGCACGTGAAATGGTACAAAACAGTTTGTAATAAGTTAATAACAATAGTAGAGGATGAACACATTACATACTAATATTTAAAAGTGAAGTTCTAACTTTCAACGATGCTTTGATAAATTTAACTAGATTAGCTCAAATAGGTTTTGGTTAGATTGCATCAGGTCAATAAACGTGTACATCAATTGCCTTTAATATACATACTCCTTGTTGTATGTTTTCCTGAACTCATTAAAACAAGAACATACGCATATAAAATGGTACTCATCTTCAATATATTTAGTATTACAACATAAACAATATCTTTCATTTCTTTGAATTCTATTTCTAGCAATTCTATTTCTAGCAAACCGCCCCTTTGAATTCTAAACGAATGAGAAGATACTCTAACTTTCCTGCACGGGTTATTAATCCACATAGGTCGTCTGGTGCAGCACTTATGTATGAATGTACGCAACAGATAATATTACAACAGTAATGGAATAGTGAACTATGTTTGTTTGTGTGTGTGTGTTGTTTGTTTGTTTGGTGCAGCACTTATGTATGAATGTACGCAACAGATAGTATTACAACAGTAATGGAATAGTGGAATAGTGAACTATGTCTGTCTGTCTGTCTGTCTGTCTGTCTGTCTGTCTGTCTGTCTGTCTGTCTGTCTGTCTGTCTGTCTGTCTGTCTGTCTGTCTGTCTGTCTGTCTGTCTGTCTGTCTGTCTGTCTGTCTGTCTGTCTGTCTGTCTGTCTGTCTGTCTGTCTGTCTGTCTGTCTGTCTGTCTGTCTGTCTGTCTGTCTGTCTGTCTGTCTGTCTGTCTGTCTGTCTGTCTGTCTGTCTGTCTGTCTGTCTGTCTGTCTCTGTCTGTCTGTCTGTCTGTCTGTCTGTCTGTCTGTCTGTCTGTCTGTCTGTCTGTCTGTCTGTCTGTCTGTCTGTCTGTCTGTCTGTCTGTCTGTCTGTCTGTCTGTCTGTCTGTCTGTCTGTCTGTCTGTCTGTCTGTCTGTCTGTCTGTCTGTCTGTCTGTCTGTTGTCTGTCTGTCTGTCTGTCTGTCTGTCTGTCTGTCTGTCTGTCTGTCGTCTGTCTGTCTGTCTGTCTGTCTGTCTGTCTGTCTGTCTGTCTGTCTGTCTGTCTGTCTGTCTGTCTGTCTGTCTGTCTGTCTGTCTGTCTGTCTGTCTGTCTGTCTGTCTGTCTGTCTGTCTGTCTGTCTGTCTGTCTGTCTGTCTGTCTGTCTGTCTGTCTGTCTGTCTGTCTGTCTGTCTGTCTGTCTGTCTGTCTGTCTGTCTGTCTGTCTGTCTGTCTGTCTGTCTGTCTGTCTGTCTGTCTGTCTGTCTGTCTGTCTGTCTGTCTGTCTGTCTGTCTGTCTGTCTGTCTGTCTGTCTGTCTGTCTGTCTGTCTGTCTGTCTGTCTGTCTGTCTGTCTGTCTGTCTGTCTGTCTGTCTGTCTGTCTGTTGGTTTCGGGGTTTACACAGCGCACCAACAGCTTATGTCTATAGGCGACTCTCCAGATATTATCTGTGGTCAAACACCCCCAGGACTGGTGTAGCAGTATTTCAGGCACGGACGGGCACCCGGTTAGAACCACCGACCTTCCGCAAACCAGCTTCTTCACTTGAAAGATTAGAACAGTGTTTTACTTACAACGTCTCTATTGCATTGCATCGAATTATATTTCACTCATGTACAATGAACACTAGCGCCTCTCGTCATAAGATTTGCTTTCATACTACTCAGTTAGTGAAATATAAATACATACATTGACACGAACATATGGGTATCCTTAGCCTGGGTTCCAGTCTGTCGATTTTTCACAATTTTGTTCTGGTCAAATGACCGGAAACTCAATACGGCCCAATTAATGATATCGGTGTTAAAATATATTTATATGACTGACCAGGCAAACTATATCAACGCCTGTTCCCAGGCTATGGTATCCTCTATTCATTCCTGGTATTGTAACTGAAATTAAAACACTGTCGTGACGTCATACCTTTGTAGTTGCAGTCCATTATTATTATTAGACAGCTTTCATAAGGAGTATTATATTAAATCCTATGCTACGAAATTAACAATTCCATTAGCATGATCTTGTTATATAAGTGTGTTTTAAGTTAGATATAAGCCTCAAACGGATCCAATATGTAAAATGTTGGCACTGTGATCGGTAATACGGCTCATACAATTCAATATTTTACATATTGGATCGTTTGAGGCTTATATCCTATACTTATCTTTAAAAGAAATCATTGACACGAATTCCGACAATTAGAGCGGGAATAATTGTCTTATCTAAATTGAATTGTTCGTCACCAGTTTACAATAATAAGATATTTATCAGAACAGAAACCACTTGATCTATACGAAACTTTCATTATAACATGTTGTAATATTATCAGAAGAGACGCATGCGCTTTATTATGATTGCTGCTTATCTTAATGACACTGAATGTCAATGATTACTTCGTCACTTCCAGACGTGATTTCCAGGTCTAATGGCAAGTTTGTCGATTCTAGTGATACGTGATATCGATCTCGATTGAGGAAGCTAGTAAATGACGTCGGTATAAGAACCGACGTGCGTGTTTTACGTTTATGTATCGTCGCTACCGGTTGCCCATATGAGCGACGCCTCCTGAAGAGATTAGTCACTTTAGATTTTTGGAGGATAGTGCAATGATACAGACAGAGACACATTCCAGAGTCTCCTCTGGTTCTTTTACGTGCACGGTGTAAAGCTCCGACACGAAACCTCGGTTTAATGTCCCATCTGAAAGACTGTTGATTTTATTAGGGTCAGAGGGGGGATCGAACCTGCGATCCCTGGATTACCAGTCCAACGTGTTAACCACTGGACTACATATCCGTCTGTTGAGACACAGACAATACGTACTTCAAACATTAATGTGCTTCCTATATAAGCTATTGTATTGTCCAGTTCATAAAGAAGTGATACGATCTCATACTCGTTCGTAAAGTAAATTGTGCAGGCGTACATTATGTTGGCTTGTTTGGTTGGGGTGGGGGTTTGGAGGGGGTGCGGTCGGATCTACGGCTTAGGTCATATGGCCAGCTATTATTGGTGTGGAGTACGGCCGCGGGTGTCCCTCTGGGCAGTATTTCAGGCACGGAAACCCACCCGGGTAGGACCACCGACCTTCCGTTGGAAAGCTGCCTTACATGAGATAATTCGACACCACTATGGGATTCTAACCTACTTTGGTGAGGGTCAATAAATTTGACCTGAAAACTCAAAATCAATGCAAATAATCGACCCACTACTTGTAGCCACTATATGACGCTAGTGCATATTTAACAATTTCTTGATTTACATATATGAGTATACATACATGTTGTCGCACAACAGTTCACTAGGTTTCTATGTAGAGAAAGACATTCATAGTAGATGTCATTTTCATAACATACTCAGTTGTCATGCCGTATTATAACAAGAACCTATAGATATAAATGTAAATTCGAACTTAAAACTTACGATCATCCTCCAATCTCCAACTTTACCCTCCTAAGCCAACAACTGAACTTGTTAGACAGTCTTTCTCATATCCAGGGTCACACTTATGGATTTCTCCCCGTATCACATCAACACAGTACATTATGTTAGAAACTTCAAAGCTTTATATATCAGGTGGCGCAAAGAACAGACAGCTAATAAGCTGATAACTTGCAATTATACATGTATACACGCATTCGTTCTTGCAGCTTATATATTATTGCATGAATGTGTTACTGGTCATTGTTTACATGTTTCTTTGTGCTATTTCTGTTTCAATTTGTTAATGGCCTCATGGTAGATTGACTTAATTGTTGAAATAAATTCTCTCGTTAAATAAAGTATTTATTATTATTATTATTATTATTATTATTATTATTATTATTATTATCAAAACGATCCTGAATATAATAAGCATATTATGTGATAAAATCATTTACATTTATTTAATTATTGACCGTGTATAATAACAGACGGATATGTAGTCCAGTGGTAACACGCTGGACTGGTAATCCAGGGAGCGCAGGTTCGATCTCCCGTCTGGCCCTAATAAAATTAACAGTCTTTCAGATGGGATATTAAACCGAGTTCTCGTGTCGGTGCTTTACAGTGCACGTAAAAGAACCAGAGAAGACTCTGGAATGCGTCTCTGTCTGTATCATTGCACTATCCTCCAAAATCTAAAATAACTAATCTCTTCAGGAGGCGTCGCTCATATGGGCAACCGGTAGCGACGATAAATAAACGTAAAAACAAGCACATTAATATATTAACTATAAATGACATATCATAAAATCAATAATTTATCTAACTATGACGAGCGTCATTACCACCGCAAATTGGCAATGTCATTTTCTTGGAATCACATTTACGATTTATTGTTACTAAAGCAAAACAAAAAGTATCATGCATTTGGTTTTAGTAAAAGATATTGAACTTGTACTTAAAAAGGACACCCTCATTAAAATAATTAATGACATTGACGAAGTCCGGAATCGTGCAGCATACACATGTAATTACTTCATTACTCTTGAAATGGCTTATACTCTCTCGGAATCTCGCGGAGTCTCGTTGATTTAATGGATCTTGAAACAGAGCAATAAGTCTGGAGACAAATTGGCTTCATTAATAAAAAAAGACGGGTGAAATCGAGGTCACGCGAATAATTACTTAATAAGTCACGATTGTTTCATGGAATAAAATTCGATATAACAACATTAGTTTTGTTTGTTACGTTTATTTATCGTCGCTACCGGTTGCCCAAATAAGCGCCGCGCCTCCTTAAGATATTTGGGAGGATAGTGCGATGATATAGACAGAGACCCATTCCAGAGTTTCCTCTGGTTCTTTTACGTGCACGGTGTAAAGCACCGACACGAGACCTCGGTTTTGAGTCCCATCTGAAAGACTGTTAATATTATTACGGTCTGACAGGGGATCGTACCTGCGATCCCTGGATTCGAAGTCCAACATGTTAACCGCTGGACTATTACCCCGTCTGTGAAAGATTGTTTTAATTACAACGTATTATATATATACATGTATTCTGTTTATTTTTTATTAACATAGTTATGACAATACAGTGCATATAAATATATACGAAGCGGGAAGTCGGAAGGTTCGAACCGCGTCAGGGGTTCATTCTGATATGGCCGGTTGGTGAGCCGCCAGCTAGTTAAATAATGGTTACCGATCGCCTACAAGCATGACACCTGACCTACAAGCATAGGCTTCGTGAAGTACTGATGTTAGTTTATACAAATTTATTTTAGCTCGATTGCGAAACAAGTTCTTTCAACTTATATAAATCGCTCTCGAGACCTCATTCCTGATGGAATCCATCGTCACGAGGGAGAGAAGAGGCAACGTGGAATTTAAATGCCTTGCCTAAGGACACAATCGTAACGGCTCCAGCGGGGCTCGAACTCCGGACCTTTCGCACCTGAAGCGAACGCGCATCCACTACGCTATCACGACTTCCACAAAGTACTGATGTTCATAAAGGTGTCTCATAAGTCAGTAATGGCTGACCCTTTCAATAGGGGTGACACTATAATAAACAAACACTACTTTTATTTTACCTTGATACAAATTAGAGAATAACACCCGGATTGATGCTAACCCTCGCGCTGGTGTTTGACACCAGAACAAATGCTTGCCTAACACGACCTTGACTTGAACTAGGGTTCCAACTATATGTGGAAGTCGTGATAGCGCAGTGGATGCGCGTTCGCTTCAGGTGCGAAAGGTCCGGAGTTCGAGCCCCACTGGAGCCGTTACGATTGTGCCCTTAGGCAAGGCATTTAAATTCCACGTTGCCTCTTCTCTCTCCCTTGTGGCGATGGATTCCATCAGGAATGAGGTCTCGAGAGTGATTTATATAAGTTGAAATAACTTGTTTCGCAATCGAGCTAAAATAAATTTGTATAAACTAATTATATGTTGATCTTGCTTCGTTTTTGAGTTACAAGCATGCACAAGTATGATATCACTATAGAAGTCATAGGGAGTGGACATTTCGCTGACCTCCCTGACATTGACACATGTCTCCAAAATCCTACCACTTACTCCTAAGTCATATATTCACAAAGTTTCACCCAAATCCATCAACACCTTTTTGAGTTATTCTATCCGCAGACAAGACATACAGACGAACACTCGCGCGCGTGCACACAGACGCAGCCAAAAACAACAACTACCATTCCTACGGCGAGGGTTTAATACAAACAATTTACCTTCTATATACATGAGAAACATTTAATCAGTTACTGCCCCTGAACACTCCTAAAGGTATAGTGGTTTTCTTAATAGGTTCCTCTGTATTTATCGCTGCTTCCTTTGTACCACATGCTATCCATTTTCTCATTTTATGATCATTAATTTAGTAAACCTCGGCAGCTTGTCTACAGCATATCCAACTGGTACTTTATCGTACAAATTGGTTATTAATTAATTAAAGGATTTTGATGAAATTACATTAGAAAACAACACTAAAACAAAGGATTCCAACTGAAAAGACCAATATACATTTCGGGATAAATCGGACTGTATCTGTCAAGGTAGGTAATTGAAAAACCAACACAGTCTATCATTTAGATCGATATCCTCATAATCAGATATATGTTATTAATGTACCATTGCTAAATTAGATGTGTTGTAGTTTTTATTTGATGAAATTACCAGAACGAATCCTACACAGAATGTACATGTATATATAAGAAGATTATGATCTGTTTTCTGGATTAATAACTTGTGACAGGGATTCATAGTATGTGTATTATATCATAGACTATCTGTGCACATGATCAGAACAGAACAGAATAATTCGTCAACTCCCGTGGGGTTCGTACCTACAGCGATGAGGGACAAGTGATTTGAAGCCAACGGCCTTAACCATCACACGTCAACTATGTTCTTACTTCCAAGAAGCGTACACCCCCTCCACCCTCCACACACAGCGTACAGTAAGATAGATAGACCAATGTTTATTAACGTCTCATTTGTGTACAAGCATACACAACATATTGAAACAGTAATATTAAAACAATGTACACAACCACTCATGTTTGAGTTATAAGAGACAAACTAAGATATAATATAACAGCATCTTAAAACTTACTACCATTCCAATAAAAAAATCAGATTTATAAAATAGTAAAACTATACATTACCGATTAAAATGTTGCATTTACATACATGTATATACAAGTTAAATCGTAATAGTATTATAAAGTTGTTTGATTTCTATGTACATGATTCAAGTCTTATATAAAATATTACGTCTTTCCATTAAAATGCTATTGCTGGTTTTGGCACATAATTTAGCAATATCTGTATCAGACATTAAATAAGCAAACTGTTCAGAGAAACTAAGAGTGTTGAATGATGTATTAATAGACTGCGCATATAATTTAAGTTCAGTGCGTAAATGCTCATACAATGGACATATCAACAATGCATGTATTTCGCTCTCGATTGTATTTGAACATTGAAAACAGGTTAGTTCATAAAGTTGTAATCTTTGATATCTGCCCGTTTCAATCTTAATTGGTGCGACGCCACAACGACATTTGGAATCTGTGGTTTCTAGGTATTGTAGAGTAGGTGTAGAGGTCGGGGTATGCATATACGAGATACCAACTGCACGTGTGACCCCCTCGGAGGAAACACAGTTCGCCATATTAAGGGAATAACGAGTACACATGTTATACAGTCTAGTGAAGATATAATAAATACGCATAGCAATATCGAGGGGTCTCTGGAATAATGCAGGACGCCTTGACGAAACGAACACCAAGTTCCCACGTGCAGAGTTTAAATATATACATAACGTGTAGATCATAGCAATATCGAGGGGTCTCCAGGACACCTTGACGAAACGAACACCAAGTTCTCACGTGCAGAGTTTAAATATATGCATAGCGTGTAAAGCATAGCATTACCGATGGTTCTCTGCAATAATGACACCTTGACGTAATTAACACTAAGTTCTCACGTGCAGAGTTTAAATATATGCATAGCGTGTAAAGCATAGCATTACCGATGGTTCTCTGCAATAATGACACCTTGACGTAATTAACACTAAGTTCCCACGTGCAGAGTTTAAATATATGCATAGCGTGTAAAGCATAGCAATATCGAGGGGTCTCCAGGACACCTTGACGAAACGAACACTAAGTTCTCACGTGCAGAGTTTAAATATATGCATAGCGTGTAAAGCATAGCATTACCGATGGTTCTCTGCAATAATGACACCTTGACGTAATTAACACTAAGTTCCCACGTGCAGAGTTTAAATATATGCATAGCGTGTAAAGCATAGCAATATCGAGGGGTCTCCAGGACACCTTGACGAAACGAACACTAAGTTCCCACGTGCAGAGTTTAAATATATGCATAGCGTGTAAAGCATAGCATTACCGATGGTTCTCTGCAATAATGACACCTTGACGTAATTAACACTAAGTTCTCACGTGCAGAGTTTAAATATATGCATAACGTGTAAAGAATAGCATTACCGAGGGGTCTCTGGAATAATGCAGGACGCCTTGACGAAACGAACACCAAGTTCTCACGTGCAGTGTTTAAATACAGATATGAGATTTGCACACACTATAAAGAACTCGTAACTGGACATTGCGCGCCGATAATCCCCTACATTTGTTTTTACAACAATGACTCAAACGGAAATTGGGGCATAAATGTGCGAAAATTGACTGATTGGCATGTATCATGATTACTTGTCAAATTTATTGCCTCTTCAATATACATAACCAGCAGACGACACATTTAATAGTCTCTTGATTTATGTTTTGAATTTCTAATTTCAACACTACTTATGGTCGCTTAATGAAAAACATTAGGTAATTACGGCCGAAAATAGGTGGTCGTTGGTCGCTTAAGACAAAAGTCACTTAATACAATAGATTTATAGTGTGAAATCGCTCGGGGGGATTTCAAAATGGTCGCGTAAGACAAAGGTCGCTTAATACACGTGGTCGCTTGAGCAATTTTGACTGTATATGCATAGCGTGTAAAGTATAGCATTACCGATGGTTCTCTGCAATAATGGATCTTTCTCGAAACGAACACCAAGTTCTCCCACGTGGAGAGTTTAAATATATACATAACGTGTAAAACATAGTATTACCGATGGTTCTCTGCAATAATGGCGCTTTGACGAAGCAAACACCAAGTTCTCACGTGGAAACTTTAAATATAGAACGTAAATTGTTTATTTTTTGTGTTTTATTTTTGTTTTGTAAATGTATTGGTTAGATCAGTGATGTACAACCAGGCCTTTCGATTGTAAAGCTATTCTCAGATCGCAAGCTCATCCTCGAGAAATGTGATTGGTTTCAGTCTGAGCTGCATACTCCAGCTCAACCAATCATATAGCTGGAGACTGAATTTGAGATTAACCCGTAACCTGCCAATCACAACTATATGACAAACAGCGTCAATCCTCGTCAGACGATACAGAACGTGCCGTCTTAACTATGCTGTTTGCTATTCGGATAGTGGAGCTAAAACACGTGGCTGAATAGCAAACAACATAGATCGGGATCAATTGTTGTTCGCACATTCCTTCCAATTTATTCGGCATTTTATGGGTTAAAGAAACGTTTTATAATCTCGGGCCTAGTACTGTATACACAATTGTGTATACACTGGTAAGAATGAACATCGACGAAAACCCATATTTTACCAGAACAAATACTGTTGTCAAGACGACAACAGTTATTGCACAAGATTTGCACAATATTTGCACTGGCATGATTGACAATGTATCATATTAACAAATACACAACATCGATATCAGTTGGCTGCTTATTATGCATAGTTCATCATCAGAAGATAATGTTTGGCGTCAAAGTCAAATTAATCTGGAGTTGTTTTTGTTGGGTGACAGAAATGAGAGAGTGTTCAGCTATAATGTTAACGTTATGTTTATCTATGGGTTTACAGTTTTAATTGGGTAATACCGTGGCGGAATACTGCTTTATGTAGTTCCCAGTATGTTGTTTTGTTTATTATTTAACATTCGGCCAATTGTCAAAGCCTTTCGATAACTCTACATCACAGTTAATTAACACCCCCGTTTAAAGCGACTCTACATCGGTGAAAACACAAACTTCTGCATCATGTATTTTCCTATTATTATGGTATATCACCCCCCCCCCCCAATATTTACCTCAAAAACTGAGTAGTTCAACTAATAAATAAACAAACGTCGTTTACGCGGTTTGTTGACATAACAGAATAATGTAAATAGGGTGGACATCCATGCGTAATACAACTCGTGTATCCTGAATAACACGATTTATGGTACATATTTACCGTTATAGCTCACATATGTGCATATACATATTTACTTGTAGACTAATCTTAGTTAAATTATATCTAAACGACATTATCTCGCGTTTAGTACTGACTCCGACGAGAAACAAACGCCAATTCAGGAGCATGGATGACCATTATATGAAATCCTACTTTCAATTTTGAAAGTTTGTAGACCACAAAAACACTGTTTATTGATTCAATTCAATGTTAGTGTTCGAATGTATTCGGACGAATTTGTAGTAGCAATGCATTTATTTGTGAAAAAATACATTTTATTTGCTTTTTGAGATGTATTTCCGCTTTAACACTCACTAACACTGGAGTTGCCCGCATTATTTTAACAAACTATGAAATGCGCGCAATCATGGTCACGTTTTGAACGATATTTCCACGCACTGTCCGATTGTTCTGGACGTAAATATTTAAATGCATTAAATACTGTTTCAATTAATTGAATTGTCTTTCAGCGGAATATGCAACTGTGACACACTAATTATTTTTTTGAATAATTTCGCTGATGTCGTTACAATTTAACGGGATATAATTGCGTTAAATTGACATTTTAATTTGATCTGCGTTAGTGTTAACATTATCTTTGCAACTGTTTTAAACGACAGCAGTGTGACGAACACATTAAAGTTGACATTAATGCCGCTATTCACCCTTATAATTAAACGAAAGTGTTGAACTACTGGCCCGTTGTGTGTAATGTACTTATTCTGCTCTCCAGCATTGGAGGTAATAAAGAAAACTGTGACAGAGTGCAACGCTTCTCACGAAGAAATTGCCCGTGCCTCATATTTTTAAATCAATATTTGATTCAAACTTCAAGTAATGGTCGGGACCCAAATTAAAATCCAGACTTAGCTGTTTCTGAGTAAATTACTGTGCTGTTTCTGAGTAAATTACTGTGCTATTTCTGAGTAAATTACTGTGCTATTTCTGAGTAAATTACTGTGCTGTTTCTGAGTAAATTACTGTGCTGTTTCTGAGTAAATTACTGTGCTGTTTCTGAGTAAATTACTGTGCTGTTTCTGAGTAAATTACTGTGCTATTTCTGAGTAAATTACTGTGCTATTTCTGAGTAAATTACTGTGCTGTTTCTGAGTAAATTACTGTGCTGTTTCTGAGTAAATTACTGTGCTGTTTCTGAGTAAATTACTGTGCTGTTTCTGAGTAAATTACTGTGCTATTTCTGAGTAAATTACTGTGCTATTTCTGAGTAAATTACTGTGCTGTTTCTGAGTAAATTACTGTGCTGTTTCTGAGTAAATTACTGTGCTGTTTCTGAGTAAATTACTTGATTCCACTGACCAGACCCGTGTGCAGGATTTTTCATCGTCGGCTGTGCGTAAAGTGTTTCAGGGATGAGTCCAAACACGTTTGACGGGGGTTGTCCCCCAAGATCTTTTTAAAACCACAATGACTGTGCGCCTTTTATGCTTTCCATCAACATACTTCTTGTGTATATATGTTTATATATATAGAACATTAGGCGACGCACACATATTGGGTTGAATTTGTTTCTTGTTTATGTTATTTGGACTTTATAGCGTGGATTTACGAACTTTATATTGAAATAACGGCAACTGTGCAACACAAGTGATCCAGTATGCTGTTATTGTGGGATATCCCCCGGTACTCTGGGTTAACCACATGTACGTTAGAAGCAGACTTTAGCAAACAACATAGTCATACCAGACGGTACAGAACATCAACTCTGGCTAACCGCTGGAGCCTACCCATTGCAGTAAAGATGTTGTTTGGTAAACTGCCTGCCGCTCAAATGGGAAACCGGTAGCGACGTTAAATAAAACAAAATAGGAACTGCGTTTGTCTACACATTAATTCAGCGTCCTCTGTGAACACACCAAATGAACGGCGTCTGTGAACACATTAATTCAGCGTCCTCTGTGAACACACCAAATGAACGGCGTCTGTGAACACATTAATTCAGCGTCCTCTGTGAACACATCAATTCAGCGTCCTCTGTGAACACACCAAATGAATGACGTCTGTTTACACATCAATGCAGCGTCCTCTGTGAACACACCAAATGAATGACGTCTGTTTACACATAAAATCAGCGTCCTCTGTGAACACAACAAATGAACGGCGTCTGTTTACACATCAATGCAGCGTCCTCTGTGAACACAACAAATGAATGACGTCTGTGAACACATCAATTCAGCGTCCTCTGTGAACACAACAAATGAACGGCGTCTGTTTACACATCAATGCAGCGTCCTCTGTGAACACAACAAATGAACGGCGTTTACTTACACATCAATGCAGCGTCCTCTGTGAACACAACAAATGAACGGCGTCTGCTTACACATCAATGCAGCGTCCTCTGTGAACACAACAAATGAACGGCGTCTGCTTACAAATCAATGCAGCGTCCTCTGTGAACACAACAAATGAACGGCGTCTGTGAACACATCAATGCAGCGTCCTCTGTGAACACACCAAATGAACGACGTCTGCGAACACATCAATGCAGCGTCCTCTGTGAACACATAAGCTTAATGTCATCTGTGTACACGTCAAATCAACGTCATATGTGAGCGCATCAACTGAATAGCATCACAGTGTAAGAGTGTCTTTGTATTATTATAAGATATATTTTCACATTATTTGATTGAGGAACGAACCTCGAGTAGGAAATACGTTGCGCTATATTTTATCACGCATACAACTGTTAAAGAACTTAAACTCTCCTACGCAAACCATTATTTATGACGTTCATTGGTAAAATAAAGTATGCATTTCGATATTAAGTAATTGTGTTTCCCAATAAACAGCGATAAACAGAAATAACTATCATTTACAAAACAATGATAAACAGAAATAACTATCATTTACAAAACACTCATAAACATATTTATGTCACGTGCCCATTTTATGTTACATGTCCATTTTATGTCACGTGTCCATTTTATGTCACGTGCCCATTTTATGTCACGTGCCCATTTTATGTCACATGCCCATTTTATGTCACGTGCCCATTTTATGTCACGTGCCCATTTTATGTCACGTGCCCATTTTTATTTCACATGGCCAATTTGTTTATGTCACATATCCCGGTAATGCTGTTTTTGAATGTGTTTGCGTTTAATCTTGTGACATAATGGGGCTTAGGTCTTAGGACCATCATAAGTCCCATTATTTCCTACCGACTACCACTAATCTAGCACGTGTTGGTGCTTTGCATTGACATTGCATTGACTTGTCCATGTAGCAATATATTAATAAAATATGTAAAGTAAACCATATCCTCGATATTTTTTCCGTCCAACAGTTAATCTAGCATGGTTTCGAACCTCGGTACTGATGAATGCTCTACGACTGAAGCAAAGCCCGTGACAAAATCATGTCATAGTTGTTATGAATATTCTCTATTTATATACTTACAACCCATTCAATTATGGTTCCTAGTCAATTCTTAGCTTAAGATTTTTGTTCTTATATTTCCAGAACATAGAGATATGGGGACCAGCAGCGTTCATGAATGTTGGTAGAAACTCTGCCCATTCATCATTACATCAAGACCAATGACTGATTTATGTTGGACATGTCAGAAAAACAATTATTTGATATTCAGAAGTGCCAATCTTACTGACGCCAACAAGTGCGAGAGAGTCCTGCTGCAGGAGCAGCACCTCCACATTGTCCAAAAGGAACGGTCACTTTACAATTGCATGGTGCATGATGCAAGACAGACATGTCAGGACAATGCCATTGCTGAACTCGTGCCAAGTGCTCCCTGCAGCCGCAACCTTACGATGCACTACAGTTTTGACTATGCACAGCAAGTTCACTTGCCAAATAGTGTTTCAATTTACAGCCAGGTCCAATTTATTTTCTTGTTCTAAGACAGTATGGATTATTTGGTGTCTGTTATGAGACGATTCCGCGACAAGTGAATTTTCTGATTGATGAAGCCCACCTCATCAGCAAGGGATCAAATGCAGTTGCAAGCTTCTTGCACTTCTTGGAGAAACGGATGTGCATCTCCACTGCGATAATTGCTCTGGACAGAACAAAAATCGCTTTGTCATTTTGTATTGTGTCTGGAGAGTGGCTATGGGTCTTCATAAATCCATAACTCTCAATTTTCTAATAACCGGACACACCAAATTTCCCCCTGACTGGTGTTTTGGGCTTCTCAAGAAGGCATTCAAGCGCCATGTAGTGCCAGCTCTGAGTGTGTTGGAGGAAGTGGTGAATGTGAGTGCCTCAGTTAATGTGGCCCAGGTGACAGGAATAGAAGATGGCACCACAGTTGTCCCTGTCTATGACTGGCAAGCCTACTTAAAGGACTCTTGCAAGCCTGTTCCTGGGATAAAGAAATTCCAGCACTAATTGTTTAGGTATATATAGCAAATACCATTGTCTGTCTGTACGTCAATATGTCCCAATTATATACAGAGGTTGCGTACGTTCAACTCAAATTGGTCGTAATTTAACTAATGTTCACACTTGCCTTCATACCAATCTGCAGAAGCTGCCTATTAAAAGTGGGCAAACAAAGTCAAAGTCACTCTGATAGAGTATGTGCAGAAGTTGCATGCAAGTTTCTCTAACTGACAACATAAAGTACTTTACATTACATGTAACAGAGTTCAGGAATTTCCTCATTGATATTTTAGGGATTTTTCCTAAATATTGAGGAATGGTCCCACCTTTATACATTAGCTGCTTTCATTTTGGGTGAACATAATTATGTCACGAAACGGCACCATTGGACAAAAAGCAGTATATATTTCAAATTCTTATTAACAATATGTTAATACACCATTTAAATAAGTTGTCTGCAATGTGATACCTTGGTATGACGGGAAAATAAAATAAAATGGGGGGAGGGGGACTGCCAATTGTTTCCCTTTTTATTCATAATTTCGGGGGTCCTATATGTCGATGTCCGTTTAATGAACTCACTGAATATATAAATTTGTTTCTCAGGTTTGATGCTGACCAGCACAGTGTGTGTCAAGAATGACCCGGACGCCGAGGAGGTGGCCTTTAGAGTACTGCTGCCAAATATAACTTTAATGGATGGAGAGGCTGACGAGATTGGACCTCCAGGAATCCCCCCTTCAGACGCAGCAGTACCTCTATAAAGCAATACGGGAATGTGTAGACATATGTAATGGAATGCACATTCCATATAAGGATATCGTGTGTCCAAGACCAGATGTAATGCCACCAGATGATTCCGACGAAGAAGGTCTTGTCACATGTGGTTGTGGGAGCGGGCGTGATCGTGGGAGCAGGCGTGGACGCGGGCGTGGCTGTGTACGTATTCGTGGGAAGATGACAATGAGTGTACGTAGTCGTAGCCCTCATTAGACTCTCTGACAATATCTAGATAACACCTATGATGATGATGATGATGATGATGATGATGATGATGATGATTGTGGTGGTGATGATGATGATAATGATGATGATGATGTCACATACCCACTTCTATGTCATATTCCCATTTCTATGTCGCATACTCACTTCTATGTCGCATACTCATTTCTATGTCGCATTCTCATTTCTATATCGCACATACTCATTTCTATGTCGCATTCTCATTTCTATGTCGCATTCTCATTTCTATATCGCACATACTCATTTCTATGTCGCATTCTCATTTCTATGTCGCATTCTCATTTCTATGTCGCATTCTCATTTCTATGTCGCATTCTCATGTCTATGTCGCATTCTCATTTCTATGTCGCATTCTCATTTCTATATCGCACATACCCACTTCTATGTCATATTCCCATTTCTATGTCGCATACTCACTTCTATGTCGCATACTCATTTCTATGTCGCATTCTCATTTCTATATCGCACATACTCATTTCTATGTCGCATTCTCATTTCTATGTCACACATTCTCATTTCTATATCGCACATACTCACTTCTATGTCGCATACTCATTTCTATGTCGCATTCTCATTTCTATGTCGCACATACTCACTTCTATGTCGCATACTCATTTCTATGTCGCATTCTCATTTCTATGTCACACAGTCTCATTTCTATATCGCACATACTCATGTCTATGTCGCATACTCATTTCTATGTCGCATACTCATTTCTATGTCGCATACTCATTTCTATGTTGCATTCTCATTTCTATGTCATATACTCATTTCTATGTCGCATACTCATTTCTATGTCGCATACTCATTTCTATGTTGCATACTCATGTCTATGTCGCATACTAATTTCTATGTCACATTCCCATTTCTATGTCACATTCCCATTTCTATGTGGGAATTTCTATATCACATTCCCATTTCTATGTGGGAATTTCTATGTCACATTCCCATTTCTATGTGGGAATTTCTATGTCACATTCCCATTTCTATGTCACATTCCCAGTTTATGTCAGAGATGTCGTTCAAAGTTGTTCTTTTTTTTCTGAAATTGTATCGAGCGACATTACTTGTAATTGTATCAAGCGACATTACTTGTA
The DNA here is from genome assembly GCA_014843695.1 of Archivesica marissinica. Lineage (NCBI taxonomy): Eukaryota > Metazoa > Mollusca > Bivalvia > Venerida > Vesicomyidae > Archivesica > Archivesica marissinica. The sequence continues at coordinate 23,886,264 of CM026404.1, forward strand.
ATTTACATTACTTGTAATTGTATCGAGCGACATTACTTGTAATTGTATCTAGCGACATTACTTGTAATTGTATCGAGCGACATTACTTGTAATTGTATCTAGCGACATTACTTGTAATTGTTTGTAATTGTATCTAGCGACAATACTTGTAATTGTATCTAGCGACAATACTTGTAATTGTATCGAGTGACATTACTTGTAATTGTATCTAGCGACATTAATTGTAATTGTATCAAGCGACATTACTTGTAATTGTATATAGCGACAATACTTGTAATTGTATATAGCGACATTACTTGTAATTGTATCTAGCGACATTACTTGTAATTGTATCAAGCGACATTACTTGTTATTGTATCGAGCGACATTACTTGTAATTGTATCTAGCGACATTACTTGTAATTGTATCGAGCGACATTACTTGTAATTGTATCTAGCGACATTACTTGTAATTGTATCTAGCGACATTACTTGTAATTGTATCAAGCGACATTACTTGTAATTGTATCTAGCGACATTACTTGTAATTGTATCGAGTGACATTACTTGTAATTGTATCTAGCGACATTACTTGTAATTGTTTGTAATTGTATCTAGCGACAATACTTGTAATTGTATCTAGCGACATTACTTGTAATTGTATCGAGTGACATTACTTGTAATTGTTTGTAATTGTATCAAGCGACATTACTTGTAATTGTATCTAGCGACATTACTTGTAATTGTATCGAGCGACATTACTTGTAATTGTATCGAGCGACATTACTTGTAATTGTATCTAGCGACATTACTTGTAATTGTATCTAGCGACATTACTTGTAATTGTATCTAGCGACAATACTTGTAATTGTATCTAGAGACATTACTTGTAATTGTATCTAGCGACATTACTTGTAATTGTTTGTAATTGTATCTAGCGACATTACTTGTAATTGTTTGTAATTGTATATAGCGACATTACTTGTAATTGTATCTAGCGACATTACTTGTAATTGTATCTAGCGACATTACTTGTAATTGTATCTAGCGACATTACTTGTAATTGTATCTAGCGACATTACTTGTAATTGTATCTAGCGACATTACTTGTAATTGTTTGTAATTGTATCTAGCGACATTACTTGTAATTGTTTGTAATTGTATCTAGCGACATTACTTGTAATTGTTTGTAATTGTATCTAGCAACATTACTTGTAATTGTTTGTAATTGTATCTAGCGACATTACTTGTAATTGTATCTAGCGACAATACTTGTAATTGTATCTAGTGACATTACTTGTAATTGTATCTAGCGACATTACTTGTAATTGTTTGTAATTGTATCTAGCGACAATACTTGTAATTGTATCTAGCGACATTACTTGTAATTGTTTGTAATTGTATCTAGCGACATTACTTGTAATTGTATCAAGCGACATTACTTGTAATTGTATATAGCGACATTACTTGTAATTGTATCTAGCGACATTACTTGTAATTGTATCGAGTGACATTACTTATAATTGTATATAGCGACATTACTTGTAATTGTATCTAGCGACATTACTTGTAATTGTATCTAGCGACATTACTTGTAATTGTATCGAGCGACATTACTTGTAATTTACATTACTTGTAATTGTATCTAGCGACATTACTTGTAATTTACATTACTTGTAATTGTATCAAGCGACATTACTTGTAATTTACATTACTTGACGAACACTTTTCAGGATAGATGATAGCCAGGATGACTCACTTATACCTCATAATGTCAGTAGAGAACGTCGTTAGACATATAGACAAATGTACGCCAGGTAAATCACCTATGCACTCACCTATGCGCATAGGTCACCGATAAGCATCTGTATTAGCTGTGCCAAGAGTCCAGGCCCGTAGACAGACACTGTTGTAAGGATGTGGGTAATATATCGAAGGACCGGCGTTGCTAGGGTGTGCGAGGGCATGCATTATGGAAAGTATATTTGACACCTGAATTTTGCCTCAGCATAAGGATAGAGAAAATAACAAATAGTGGATAATGAACCCTAAGTAGACCCAGGAACGACTAGAGAAAATTAACTATAATTATAATATTTTAACATTTACGTTCTGATCGAGCGGACCTAGACGGAAAAGAGGGGTGCGTAGGCACCCATCGCACCCCCTGCCTACGGGCCTGGAGTTGAAACAAAGTGTCCATGCAAGAGAGCGTTGAGCGTTGTTTCTATAGTGCTAAAGTCTGATCCACTTAATCTATGGACCTCAGAAATGTTTAAGTGTTTCCTTAAAACATATTCTTACGAGTTTCCAATGAGATATGGACATGAGGTCAATATCTCCATGGTAGTTTTTCATTGTGTTGATCGGATGACCTTTGACAGCATAATTCAACTTTGTTTCATTTTCCATAATTCAACTTTGTTCCATTTTCCATAATTCAACTTTGTTTCATTTTCCATAATTCAACTTTGTTTCATTTTCCATAATTCAACTTTGTTCCATTTTCCATAATTCAACTTTGTTTCATGTCCTATGTTGCCTCATGTACATTTTGGTGTCTCGCTAAATTCAAGGACCAAAATAATCCTTGACAATTGTGAGTGTGACTTTCTATATATCAACAAACAGGTCTTTATTTTACGTTTAATGCTTAACAAATACAGTCAAACTTGTGATAGTGGGCACCTCTATTAAGCAGCCAACCTGTATTAAGCAGCCAGTTAGCAGATTCCCAAAATGTTGTTTTATTATACATATGAATCTATTAAGCAGCCACCTGTGCTAAACAGCCATTTTCTGCGGTTCCCTTCGCTGGCTACTTAAGACTGGTTTGACTGTACTCTTATGTACTCAACATGCCAAAGTTGATGTTCGCGAGTGGGATGGGACAGACTTTAGAAGTGCTATTAATCGTGCTACACGACCTTGGATGGGGCAGACTTTAGAAGTACTATTAATCGTGCTACACGAAGCATAATTACCAGAAAATAGAAAATGTTTCCTTTATTACAATAATTACTGGCACGTGCATTCATTTATTACCGGAATGTTCATCAACTTATGATATAGGATAGGAACTTTTTATCAAACGTATGTCTTTGTAATGGCGATGTTTGTGATAATATTACTAAAAGCCAGGGGGGAAAACAGAAATAGGAACCGGTGTTTTTAAAACTGGTGGCTACAATGATAATGATTGACAAAATAGAATACGTCAACAATGTAATACGAATGCTATTGAAACCGAGTACCATTTATTAATGGCTCAATACTCAAGTATACGTCACAGATATTTACCAACTATACAACTATGGGAATCTTAATACGCTCCTGTCGTCTAATGGGAAACAACTTATTGTTTAAGTATGTACATTTGTCCAGGAAGTGTTAAGGACATTTGTCCAGGAAGTGTTAAGGATATTAGTCCATGAAGTGTTAAGGACAGTTATGCCATTCATAATATGTTCATGTGTGTATTATATTTATGTACATATATGTATGTACTGTTCATTAGCCAATGGCATGTTCAATGTCTAGTTTGGAGAGGAATTAATATAAGTTTTCTGAAAACTTGTTTTCCAATCCAAACCATTAACAATTTATGTAATTTGTAACATTTTTTGTGTTATACATGTAAATTTATTGGAATAAATACTGTTTAAACCAATGTCTAGTTAGTTGCTAAATAAACGTTGTTGTCGTCGTTGTAATCGTCGTCGTCGTTGTTGTTGTTGTTGTTTCATTTGCAAGCATGCATATATGTGTTTGTTTCTAAAATATACACTTTATTTACTTTACAACAAGGATGAACGCTTCGAACCTACGACGGTGAGGGGAACTCGATTTGAAGGCAGCGACCTAAACCACTCGGCTCTTCTGTATTGATGATGGATATATAAATATATATATAGGATCATACACTCGTGGTGATTTCATAGCATATTTTATTAAACGAGTTTTGCAATTGTGCTATTAACCGAGCCTTTTTAATCGAATTTCATAAAATATGGTATGAAATCACCACGAGTGTAAGATCCTTTTTTATCACATTACCATAGTAACCATAAATTTGGCAAAAATAATGTTCGCTTTGCCAGTATATTTTTTAGCCTTACCACATTCATGTGCATCAGTACGCCGTAGTAAATAGTCCCTGATAATCAAACAAATGACAGCACATAATCGACACAATATTTTTAATCACTGTAATTTGCTAGTGCATATTAAGCATTTTATTGACCTAGGCAATTGATTTTCAACAAATAAAACCATGAGCAAATGTGTGTTTTACGTTTATTTATCGTCGCTACCGGTTGCCCATACGAGCGAAGCCTCCTGAAGAGATTAGTCATTTTAGATTGTTGGAGGATAGTGCAATGATACAGACAGAGACCCATTCCAGAGTCTCTTCTGGTTCTATTACGTGCACTGTTTAAAGCACCGACACGAGACCTCGGTTTAAAGTCCCATCTGAAAGACTGTTAATTTTATTAGGGTTAGACGGGGGATCGAACCTGCGATCCCTGGAATACCAGTCCAGCGTGCTACAACTGGACTACAGATCCGTCTGTCCATGAGCAAAACAACATGTACTCGTATATATGTCGACTGTGTATTGCAAACTGTCAATGTCACGCTACGACCAATCGGAATCAGTCCAGGTGTTATTACACGTGTGTACATATAATAAAATACGTGCTGGTTATATTACGCTGCATACAAGCAAGGTTATGTGATAAACATATATCTTGAATGCACGATGTTCATGGTATTCATTACTCATTTCGCTTTATGTATATCTCCAACAGAGGAAGCATACACGATTTTAATTGACTTGACATGTAAAATGACCATAAACTAATCATAAATCTTGCTCATTGTAAATTATAGTCACATTGACCTTTGACCGCCAGCATGACGCCTTATATCGTAGTCAGTCTTTGTTAAAACCATTTTAGAAACATTATATAAGGATATATAGTTTACAATAATGCGATCTAATACAGTATACACCTCCACAAAGACTGAGTGAACCACACATAGGACCAAGAATCGTAATAGCGCAGTGGATGCATGTTCGCTTCAGGTGCGAAAGGTCCAGAGTTCGAGCCCCACTGGAGCCGTTACGAGTGTGCCCTTAGGCATTCCACGTTGCCTCTTCTCTCTCCCTCGTGGCGATGGATTCTATCAGGAATGAGGTCTCGAGAGTGATTTATATAAGTTGAAATAACTTGTTTCGCAATCATGCTAAAACAAAATTTAATGATACAATAAATGTACTTATCTCGACTGGGCATGATTACATTAAAGTTTCATATAATTAATCGAACAAGTGATAAAACAACACATGTTATTAGATCCATTTAGATGTAAATAACGGAACTACATTTGAAAACAAATGGATTAACTCATTTACATTGTACTTTATTTTATTATTAATTAATTAATTAATTAATTGTGATATACATGCACAGTTGTATATGAATGGATATCAGAAGTACAATCATCCTAAACCATAGAAACAACCAACTCTTCTGTAATTAAAACAGAAAACCAAGAAAAAAACCCAAGAAATTATCATTAGTGAAAGTACATTGTACATTTATTAAAATTATCATAATTTGGTCTTGACCAAACTCGATAAAGAGACCACCCCGCTAATAAGACCACAATGTTTTATTTAAACAGCGTTGCACTCGGGTCACTTTTAATGACTAGGGTTGTCGTGTCTCCAACCGAGATGATTTACAATGCACTGGCACTATTGGACTGTTTTTTGCGTGTTTGGATTACTTATGGAGTTTCGAATGGGCTGTCCGATTAGCGCAGTAATTAGCGTGCTCGCTTCTCACAAATGCAACCCGGGTTCGGACCGAGGATTATGTGATATGTATGGTGGTCGCCAGATCGGACAGGTGGGTTTTCGCCGGGTTCTACGGTTTTCCTCCCACACGAATGACAACATTTACGCTTTCATCCGCGCCAACGAGAGTGATTAATATAAGTTGTTAGAACTTGCTTCGCAATCGTTGTAAAATAAATAAAGTTTATGGGGTTTAAAGTTGCACCAACAGCTTAGACCATATGTCTACTCTCCAGTTATTAGACCCCGGGTGCTCCTCCGAGCAGTATTCCATGCAGGTACGAACGGGCACACAGCTGGATAGTTGCTGAATTCGCCACCCCAGTGGAATTCTAACCTACAGCGATGATGCGCAACATATCTTGAGTCAACGACCGTTACCACTCAGCCACAGAGGCCCCATAACGTCGCACCAACAGCTTAGGTCATATGGCGACTATCCGCCTACCTACCACAAGCCAGCTGGATAGCTTCCTCACTTGAAAAAATTGACACCCAAGCGGGATTCGAACCTACAGCGGTAAGGGGCAAGCGATTAGAACTCCATTATATTATATAAAACAATCAACAATAGCGTATTCAATCCAAAAATAAATGAACTTACCTGTACAATGTACGATGCCCTGGTATCCAACACTAAAAATACATTTCGTATGTCTAGTCCATTTAGTTTTTCCACAAACATTAATTAACCACCGGAATTTCTTTTAGAATACTATGATAACATAAAAACCAAACAGTGCTTCACAGTACGGTACTTATAACCCCGTAAAATTGATGCTATCCTGTACAGCTGTCGATCTCTGCCGAAAATACATCACAAGAATTTAGTGGAAAGTCGCCGTTCATTAAAACCATTAAAAAGTACAGAAATCTTCTTCGTGTACTCTTCCGTTTCCCTATAATGAATGATATACATATAGTGCACGGTCTCTTGTAATTCTGAGACAGGCAGGAAAGAAAAACGAGGCAGCATTGATTTTTTACGACATTGTCAACTCGAATGTAATAGATAGTCTCTAGGCTACATGTGACAATCTCAGATGAGTTTAAAGAAGAGTAATAAACGAGATAGGCGTAGATATATAGATATAGATCGTTGGGATATAATTTGAAATGACACACGACAAAACCAACTTAGTGCTGATAAAAACACATGATTCAAGAATTGCTAATGATAAAAAATTTATCTTCGTACCAAACTGTTGTTAATATTCTGAAATATCACTAAGCTTCGCATGACAGATAGGTCCGATCACGTCAATTTACATAAAGTGCACGTGCACAGGTTATTTCTAGGTTATTTGCTTTAATGAACGTGAATTTCATTGTATATGTAAATGAAAGGATTTTCTCGCAGCATCTACAAATATCAAGCTTCAAAAACTGGACTATAGTGTCGAGAAGTTACGAGCTATTATAGTTTACCCAATTAACATAATAATGCATAAATTATGCTAATTATGTAATATTAATATGGTTATAACTGCGTAACCCGACAGCCGATTTTATATATTAGGACATTTTCGTGAAGCGGAGAGAATTCACTTACATGTACATAACATGATCTTGCACGTAAAGCAGAAAATTTCAAATGTGTGCACGTGTAATTTATGCAAATTAATGTGATCGATTCTTGACTTGTGTATTTTTTATCTACAATATGTTGGTATTGCTGTGGTGCGGCCCGATCTTACATATCTTGTTGAGTCTAGAGTCCCCGTGGAAATATGTTCCGGTTTAGTGTTACACAATATTTTGAAAAAGACATGTTTGAGGGTCGAAATATTTCGAGTGGGTTGGTAATAAATGACGTGACTGTATGTTGAAAGTCATTCAGTGATAACACTAACAAAACAATTATCGGTACGGGAATCTATAACAGGTAGTAACCGTGTGTAGATATGTATTTATCACGGAAATATAACGACATTGTATTTCCGTGAAGCTTAATGGGTCGATAGTAGATACATTTCCATGTCATGAACATTTGTCAAGCGGTTATGGGGGGGGGGTCAGTTACGGGGGGGGGGGGGTCAGAGAAAATGCTAGCTAACACCGTGTAACAGCCAAACAATTGAACTTGTTAGTTAAAGGCAACTAAACTTACCTTATGTAGTTGGTGATATGAAATGTCGCCCGTCTAAAGATGATGATGATTGCGTTTATTTATCCTCGCCTCCGGCGAACCATATGGGCGAGCGTACTAAGACGATTATTCCTCTGTGGTGCTTATGTTGACATCCTCAGGTGGCTTCTTCTTTCTTTCCTTGCCAGGGTGACAAGGCCTGGTCTGTACGTGGTCCTTTGTAGGGCCACCCTCCTCACTGTTGGTCACCCCGCAGCAGCATTTATACGGATCTGGCAGTTAAACATCTGGTCGTCGATTGTCACTCAGGGGAGCGTGGATGCCACGACCGTTGCCGTTCCCTCATGTCCGCTGTCTCGTCTATCCGCTGGAGAAGTAGAAGGAGGTAAAAGATTGAAGAAGCCAGCGAAGATATAGTGTGTGTTTCAAACACTATCTAGAAGAGACGGCGGATCTGTCCTAATGTGCCTTAGCCGTGGGTCCACATGCTGGCAAGCCTCCCCCTTCGCAAGATCGACGACCAGAAGATCCCAGTATCCTACGCTGCTGCGTCTGAAGAACAGATAATCGACCTTTTCAACAACATGCTTCTCGATCCCATGACGTCATCGATATTTGCGCATTCCAAGCCCGGGCGCATCCGTGGCTAAGATTGTTGTCTTCAAATCACTTGACACTCACTGTCGAATTAAGAAGCCAACATGTATTAAGCAGCCAGTTTTCAGATTCCCAATATGTTGTTTTATTATACAATTCCCCTCTATTAAGCAGCCATCTGTACTAAGCAGCCACTATCTGTGATTCCGCTTGTTGGCTGATTAAGACAGGGTTCATCGTACTATCCAGCCACTGTATACACCACTATTGGTTGGAAGGAAGGCGGTCTTATTAGAGGGGTTTTACTGCAGATCCAGATTCGCAGTCACAGTGGAGAAAAACATCGCGAACAATTATCTGTGAACTAAACTACGAAGGGAGAACAGTGTGGCTATGTTTTTGGCTTATCTTTTACTTCCCTTGCCAGAAAATATCCGATTTATCCCGAAATGTATATTGGTCCTTTTAGTTGGAATCCAGACAGGCTCCAGCGGTTAACCAGTACTTGGGTGCACGTGCACCAACCTCCGTAAGAAACTGCCAACTTGTTCATATGAATGAGACACGGCCTGAGCGGGGCTCGAACCCGTGAAACCAATTAAGAGGACTATCTACTTTGTTTTGTAGGGAGTATTCAGGGGCAGTAACTGCCCGATGTCTCTCATTGTTTCAACACGATTTAAAAATTAAACAGTCAACATGGTGCATCAAAACGCCCAAAACTCTAATGAAAACAAGTGTAGATAGATAGATAGTGTAGTGTAGTGTAGTGTAGTGTAGTGTAGTGTAGTGTAGTGTAGTGTAGTGTAGTGTAGTGTAGTGTAGTGTAGTGTAGTGTAGTGTAGTGTAGTGTAGTGTAGTGTAGTGTAGTGTGTGTAGTGTAGTGTGTGTAGTGTAGTATGTGTGTAGTGTAGTGTAATTAGTGTAGTGTAATTAGTGTAGTGTAGTGTAGTGTAGTGTAGTGTAGTGTAGTGTAGTGTAGTGTATGAGTGTAGTGTAGTGTAGTACAGTGCAGTGCAGCGTATTGTAGTGTAGTGTGTGTAGTGTGTGTAGTGTAGTGTGTGTAGTGTAGTGTAATTAGTGTAGTGTAGTGTAGTGTAGTGTAGTGTAGTGTAGTGTAGTGTAGTGTAGTGCAGTGCGGTGCGGTGTAGTGTAGTGTAGTGCAGTGCAGTGCAGTGAAGTGCAGTGTAGTGTAGTGTAGTGTAGTGTAGTGTAGTGCAGTGCAGTGTAGTGTAGTGTAGTGTAGTGCAGTATAGTGTAGTGTAGTGCAGTGTAGTGTAGTATAGTACAGTGTAGTGCAGTGTAGTGTAGTGTAATGCAGTGTAGTGTCGTATAGTGTAGTATAGTGTAGACTGCCATCAGCATTGTATATATTAGTTCCAGTCATTATCTTCGTCTGTCCGTCCTGGCAAACATGTGGGGATTCCTTGGCTACCTTTTCAGTTGAAAAGCTCCTAGGACATTAGAGTTAAGAGCGTATTAGTAGTACTTAGCCACTGTCTGGACCAATATTTTAGCTCAAAACCTCAATGTTGGTACGTCCGTCATGTATTGTTTTGTATCCGCTTCATAACTCTTCAACCGCTGGAGTAATGTTATCATTACTGGCCCAATGGTTACTCATATCGAGGCGATCAATTGCAAGGTCGACAACTATGTGCTCAACTCTTTCATCGCCAATGTCGCATAGAAGCGACTTTGCAAAAAGCAGAGACCCGATCAGACAGAACAGAACGTGCCATCTGATCAGGCTATATACTGATTGTTCTTCACTGGCTTGTGATAGGTCGGTGGTTCTACCCAGGTATCCGTCCGTATCTGCAATACTGCTCGGGGGAGGGCACCCGTGATCTTCCTCCACCAATAATAGCTGGAGAGTCGCCGTATGACCTAATCTGTTGGTGCGACTTTAACCCCCCCCCCCCACACAATAACATCAAATATTTGTAAAAACGGAATATTCTGATATAAATATTGTTTATTTTTGTAACGAAAATAAAACAATTCAATTCAAGCTTTATTTATTTTCGTAGTCTTTACAGTCAAAATTATAACATTAGCAGTATAGCTATTTACCGAGATATATTAAATACATGTTTCACAGTTTCAAAGTTTTTTCGGCAAATCAGCAATAGATAATATAATCCAAGGATCGCAGGTTCGGTCTTTCAGATGTGACATTAAACCGAGGTCTCGTGTCGGTGCTGTACACCGTGCACGTAAAATAACCAGAGGAGACTCTGGAATGGGTCTCTGTCTGTATCATTGCACTATCCTCCAACACTCTAAAATTACTAATCTCTTCAGGAGGCGTCGCTCATATCGGCAGCCTGTAGCGACGATAAATAAACGTAAAACACACACACGCATTAATACAATATTCACACATGGAATATATGTACATATTTTGCACGGAGTCTATGGAATCTACATTTTACTAGGTCGGAGGTGGCGTTTTCGGTTAGCTTCCAATATACGCTTTAATCGAACAACGGGATAGGAACTAATATAACACGCATGTCGTGATAGCGTAGTGGTAGCGCGTCCTCTTCATGCGTGAAAGGCCCGAATTCATGTCCATGACGCTGGAGCAGTTAAAAGTGTGTCCAAAGCACTCACATTCCACATTGACTCTCTCTCTCTCTTCTCTCTCTCTCTCTCTCTCTCTCTCTCTCTCTCTCTCTCTCTCTCTCTCTCTCTCATGGCGTTGGATTCCGCCAGGAATTAGATCTCGAGAGCTATGTTGGATTCCACCAGGAATGAGATCTCGAGAGCGATTAATATAATGCTGTAAGAAATTAATCTAAAGCTAAAAATTCTCCATATTTTCCTTATTCAAGGTATACGGGCGGACATGATGGCTTAGTTGCATCTATAATATATTGATGAAGTGGCATAGTTGTATTGTAGTCGAAAACTTGTTTGACTATCCTAGTCTTTTTAGAAAATATTATACCGAATTTGTTCGGCTTTTCCCCAAAATACCGCACCTCAAATTAGTATTACTTAAATAATATACAGCAATAATAATAAATCCTAATATAATTTCATATTATTTTTCTACGTAGTTCATTGTTCAGAAAAGGAATATATCCTTACTGACTTCAAATCACTTGCCCTCATCGTTGTAGGTTCGAATTCCAGTGGAGGGGAGTCCTTTATATACTAAACATATATTTGATGGTGCCAGCCCTTGCCTGAGATCTTCGTCCACCAATAACAACGTACTCAAGTGGGATCCTGGAAGAGGATATCTCTGTTATTGTGGTACGTGTTGGACACTCGCTTAGCCCGCCATCAGCTGTTCGGACTTCCGTAATGTTCAATAGTGTTGCAAGGTAGTGATATGTGGCTCCACTATGAGCATTGTGGCCATCTAGAGTCCAGCCATCAGCTGCTGTTCTGACTTCCGTAATGTTCAATATTGTTGCAAGGTAGTGATATGTGGCTCCACTATGAGCATTGTGGCCATCGAGAGTCCAGCATACACCTTCAATAAAAGTGTGCTGATTCAGGCGTAAAACTCGAACAAACAAACAAGCAAACGGTTTCAATGGCATGCTAAATCACTAATAACGTTATAGGATAATTGATTTGTTGTTTTTTACATGCATATGTTATTAAATCAATTGATATATGATGTGTGGGCGTTGTGTTAAGTCTTGTCTCTAATATGTACAGTTAGTTAATTATCTAGTAGCTACCTTCTCCAAGAGCAATGTGACGTACTAGGATATATCTTAATTAGGATGGGGACGTAGAAATTCGTATAATCATGTATATAATACAAGTCCTATTCTGTTAAATGGTAAATGTATAGATGTATCGAGTGGTGGAACCTATGCTCGGCCTAAATCCTACATAGCATGGCCTATAAAAAAAAGTTAAATGCTCTTGCCGTATATTATTATTTTCTTAAGTCGTGAACACAACTTTCATAAAATTGTTGTTGAAAATGTTAGCTTCATTACGTAACCATGCTCCTATATACAGCTATCGCAACGGCACCTGTTTCCATTGGGAACTAGACACTTTAGGGCACCTATGCACGGTGTACATGATTTTTTTAATTTATGCATGGGTAAATATTGAATATATTATTTTGACTTAGTAACATCAATAACTAACAAAATTACAACTCATAAGAAAAAAAATTCTGGTGTTATTTGTACATTTTTTCCCAATCCGGATAGCCACCTGAAATGCTCATAAACCGCATATTTCGGTGGAAAATAATTACCCAACAAAGTGTCTGTTTATATTCGGCTACTGAACCAATCAGATGACAGTTGCATTAGGCTACCGGTACGCACAGCGGACTGTTATTGAACCATGCTTCACCTCTGTCAGCGAAAATAGGTTAAAACTATTCAAATATTTTAAATACGGATGTAAATGGAAAAAATACGACGAGCAATGGAATACGCCGAGCATAGGTTCCACCACTCTAATACAAGTCCTATTCTGCTAAATGGTAAATGTATAAATGGCAAAGGTGTAAACCGATTCAAACAGAATGGTATGCTTGTTTGAATATAAATAGGCCTATGCTATTATTTTTGTCATTTATTTTAAATGTATATATACTACATGGATATCGAATACTCCCTGGTATAGGGCAACAACGCCAAAGAGAAATAAAAATACATTTGTTCATTAGTAAGTAAGCATAAAATAGCACGGTATCGAGTCCACTTATATATCGAGTTGGACTTATTGTGTGAGGTCACATTTACCCTTCATTTCAATTTTGTAGCATCTTTATTTGCTCTTGTAAATATACCAATTTGAAACACAAAAATAAAAACGTGTGCGTGTACAATTGTCAGCTAAATACCTTGGCATTGCCATAGGCAGACAGACAGGCAGATCTAAGGGGGTGTCGAACTACAAGCTCGTATATATCCATTTCGTATTTTAGTAACACAGTTCGCGTTTTTGAACACGGAAGTTAAGTGAACAGGAAGGCGGAAGCGACTTAGCAAATTGAAATAAATATATGAATAGCAAATGACATGCTTATGTGACAGATTTAACGCCAAATACGATGGAACTATCATGAACGAAATGCCAGAACATGAAAACAATTTTGTCGACTATAAAAGTCGTCTGCAACATCATGGTGTGCTATGGAAACGCTCGTATGCACACTCCAAATCGTCTGGGAGATGGATGAAAAGGTTTCAGTTACAAGAGTAACCCAATGAAATACACGTTTTATTTGCACTCGGATTACACAATATAATATAAGAGAATAGCATTTCGCTATTTCGTGTGACATAAGTTGTCCAGTGGTAGAGCTTCAAATTTGGAATTCACGGTCCCTGGTTCGATACTCGATCAGGCCACGTATGTAGTGTCATTGAGCAAGGCACCTCACACACATTGCTTAGTACTGGTTAACCACTTAGGTCGGCTAAACTTGCCCAGGAAAACATGTCTACGTCCCTGCAAGGGGTTTGACATTAATGGAACATACATACATCAAATTTGGAATTCACATGTCCATGGTTGGGTCTCCCTATTCACAGACAAGAACCGACAATGAGATGAAAAATGGTTAAATAGGCATACAAGACATCGACAAGAGATGGTTACTGAACAAATATGATATAATAAATTCATCTAAAGTATTAAATATAACATGTGTGTCTTATATTGGCTTATTCCATCCAAATAACTCGACACGATCAAACGCCGTCTTGACGGTCCGCCATACTGTAAAGGGACTTAACTCGCGCACGCACACAGGGGAACAGGTGCCTGTTCTCTTGTCGGCTGCTGGGTCATACAGAGTTAAGTCCCTTTACAGTATGGTGGACCGTCAAGACGGCGCTTGAGTTTTTTTGGATGGAATAAGACAAACACATGTTATATTTAATACTTTAGATGACTTTATTATATCATATTTGTTCAGTAACCATCTCTTGTCGACGTCTTGTATGCCTATTTAACCATTTTTCATCTCTTGTCTGTGAATAGGGAGACTGCCATGGTTTTGATACTCGAGGTCATGGCAAGCATGATGTATCCTTGAGCAAGGCACCATACTCTATCTTCCTTTAATGTCGAACCCCTCACGGGGACGTAGACATGATACACACCTTGCTTAGTATTGGTTATCAACTTAGAGCGGCTTATGTCTTTATGGGATTTATTTCTATCATTAATGGCCACCATTTACTGACTATTTACATCGCTATTGCATTTCCTTTGTATGAGGGTTCGCAATGAATGATATGCAGTTGGCATGCGCACTCAAAAGTTACGGGCATGCGCAATCGCAGTGTTAGGCAGCGTTCATCACGAGAAAACGCATGTCTTACTTTTTACGCTGTTCCAAGGATGATCTATTTACCTGTCCCGACACAATGTTAGTTGCAAATCTGGACTAAAAACATTTTAAATGCAAAGTGCGCAATATTTTCTTTGTGTCCTTGAAAAAAAGAAATAATGTAAATATAAGTACTAAATGAATCGCGATTTAATAGTTTCCATCAGGTCTCATTCTAGAGGGCTACATGGAGAAGTAGTCGCCCTTGGGTCCACTTCTCCCGGAAAAAAAAAATTGTCCAGTAAGATACACTCGTAACACTGGGCATTGTAAAGCATTCCTTCTATTCAAATATTGTATTTAACCCTTTCAACACCACAGACCTCTAAATTGGCTTACAAAAAAGTGTAGATCCAGATCTCATCAGGATCTGCACTTTTTTCAAGTAATATAACTATTTTTAGAAAAAAAATTACCCATTTTGATAAATGAACTGATCCAAATGTAATTTTGTTATTAATTTATTGGTCTAAAAATATCATGGACCAGTTCATGTCAGTTACTTGGTGTTGAATGGGTTAATGGTCATATTGTGTATTTTAACACTATTATGTTGAAATTTATTAAATAATATCATTAGATGACGCAATCGCGCTCTTTCTCACTTCTGTAAGATTTGGGTCCAGCTTGAGCCCTGGGTATGAACTACATACAGCACATTGGGCATGTTTAAAGTTAGCGTGGATGCTTTTGGCTTCCACACACTTTAACCATGCCCAATGTAGTTCATACCCTGATGGAATCAGGGATTCATTCCTTGAGAAGTTTTGTTTAATATGCTATTTGACATAAATGGAAATGATAGTGTTCTACAGCAGGGTTCCCGCTGTCGGTCGCCAATTGCGACGACAAAAAAAAAACAATTATTGGCGTTAAATTTTGTGAATTGGCGAAAAATATTTGGCCCAACTTTTTTTAATTTTTTTTTTTTGGGCACATGTTTTGTCAAATACATGGCTACAAATATTTATTTGTGAACTATATGGCTCTTAAGTGTTTTTAATTGGCTCTAGTGTTTTTCAATTGGCGACAGAGGTGGCGCAGACAAACATTCAGACACAGGGAACCTTGCTACAGATATAATTATACTGACATGCAGTGCTAACCAATTTCCACACTGAAGCAGTCTCCATGTTCTTTTATCAGCTTCACTCTTCACGAATATTTCGCCTCTTTGTATGTATGTATGTTTGTTCCATTAATGTCAAACCCCTTGCGGGACGTACACATGTTTTCCTGGGCAAGCGTAGCCGACCTAAGTGGTTAACCAGTACTAAGCAATGTGTGTGAGGTGCTTGCTCAATGACACTACATACGTAGCCTGACTGAGTGTCGAACCCAGGACCGATCGATTCCAAATCCGATGCTCTACCACTGGACACTGATGCCACTATCAAGTCTTTGTCAAACAGACGCCTGTTTCCATGAAGATTGCACTGGCATTTACAAATGTATATCTCGATCAACACGAACATGATGACATCCGGCAATTGGTATACATCTTTGGTCGCTGGGCATCATGTATTTGACGGTCCGCCATACTGTAAAGGGACTTAACTCGCGCACGCACACAGGGGAACAGGTGCCTGTTCTCTTGTCGGCTGCTGGGTCATACAGTGTAGCATATAAAAACCTATCAGGGAAAGGGTTAATTAACTCCTTGCAAGCTAGATGTGAAGATTACACAAGTCTAATGAAATTCCATGACATGTTTTCAGTTGCAAATTTAGAAAAACACATCAATGAATTGTCGTCTTATGCAAATATTTGAACCATTTTTAGCCTTTATATTAGTTTATACAAATTTATTTTAGCTCGATTGCGAAACAAGTTCTTATAACTTATATTAATCACTCTCGAGACCTCATTCCTGATGGAATCCATCGCCACGAGGGAGAGAGAAGAGGCATGTGGAATTTAAATGCCTTGCCTAAGGGCACAATCGTAACGGCTCCAGCGGGGCACAAACTCCGGGCCTTTCGCACATGAAGCGAACACGCTACCACTGAGCTATCACGACTTCCACTATATTTCCGAGCAATGAAAGAGTTAAGCTGACGCACGAACATACATGTATATGCTGATTGACGACCATTTGGACGGAATAGGCCATTTTCCCATCCACCCTCACAAATGCTTGATATTGCAGAACATTGCATTTTCCCATCCACCCTCACAAATGCTTGATATTGCAGAACTTTGCATTTTCCCATCCACCCTCACAAATGCTTGATATTGCAGAACGTTGCATTTTCCCATCCACCCTCACAAATGCTTGATATTGCAGAACGTTGCATTTTCCCATCCACCCTCACAAATGCTTGATATTGCAGAACTTTACATTTTTGTTCTCAATGATTCAAAGATTATTAAATTTGATTACTTACTTCAGTTTTAAATTCTCTGTGGTCTCTAGATATTGTGAAAACCCCACATGTGTGCGCATGCGCAGACTGTTTTTTACAGGCCCAATAAGAGCTTTTTGTTCTTTTACCAGTTGATAATATATGCAAAATACCGCGAGCATAGATTCCACCGCTCTATATATATATTTCACTGTTAGTACATGTATTTGGCCTAATCACAACACCCTGATATGCACCTGAATGCACCAAATGCAATGCTTCCCCAACATATTTCTGGATGTGCTATGCCCCCTACCAGGGCCAGAACCCCCTAGCCAACTCACTCCTCCCCTAGCACCAATAAATGGATTCGCTCCTGTACTAAGGTAGTCATAGCACATAAAAATGACCTCATCAATACATGTATATATTGCATTTTCCCACAGGTTTACCATGGCAACAGGTTTTCATTGTTTATTTGTTTTTTTTAAATCGATCTCATCAAATTCAATCAAGACTGTCCTATTTGAAATTGTATTTTTATGTCCAGTGCATACAAACCATTATTACTTAGATATGAATTTTAGCCTATTGTTTGCCGTTATTTGCCTACCACAATACTGTCTACCATCCAGGTTGATACGCTGTGTTTTCCAGTCTGATATTACGGTTGCTGTTTTGATACGGTCACAAGCCTGTATCAAACTAGAAAAAGGCGTATCAGAACTAGTTCCTTTTAAATAACGCATGCCCACTCGGTGCTACTTTGTTTATTTCCCGTAGCATATCAGCGTGTCAAATTTGACAGGTAACAGATGTTTGTAGTTTCGTGGTAATATTTCAATCATGTTCATGTCCATGTATCTAATTCAGTAATTGTGATTTATTCCTGATAAATGAATAACAGAGAGCATGATTTTGATTATTAAATGTTCAAATTCATATCAAAGTAATAAATAGGTTATTATGTGGCTAGTTTTATCAGCTTATGTATCGACCCTCGGTAACTTGATATCAGCCTTCGGTTTTAGGTTGATATCAAGTTACCGAGGGTTAATACCTAGGCTGATATGAAACTAGCCACATAATAACCTCTAAATATTGTTTCCCATTTTAACAACTGTTGCAGATTTGTACAACAAAGTGGTTTTAGAAATGCAGGGATCATTCTAGAGGGCGATGTGGGCGAAATTGTCGCCCTAGGGACCCTGACTTCGCCCTCTGGGGGCCCCACTTCTCCCTAAAAAAATAATTTTTTGGTTTTTACGATTTTCAAACAAAATTTTGTCTAGTAAGATACACTGGCCCATTATAAAGCACTCCTTCCATTCAAATGTTGTATTTAATGGTTGTACTGTGCATTTTAACCCTATTTTGCAGTTCTAAGTATATTAAAGAACACCATTTAAGGAAGCGATCACGCGCTGTCTCACTTCTCCCAAAAATTCTGACCTAGAATGAACCCTGAAATGTTTGGAATTGTGTTCGCAAATCTGTACTTCTTGTTTCAGGTTGTTTATGGTTAGAGATGGTTGGATGTTTTACTACCCGGAATCTGTACGTCTTGTTTCAGGTTGTTTATGGTTAGAGATGGTTGGATGTTTTACTACCCGGAATATGTACATCTTGTTTCAGGTTGTTTATGGTTAGAGATGGTTGAATGTTTTACTACCCGGAATCTGTACGTCTTGTTTCAGGTTGTTTATGGTTAGAGATGGTTGGATGTTTTACTACCCGGAATATGTACATTTTGTTTCAGGTTGTTTATGGTTAGAGATGGTTGAATGTTTTACTACCCGGAATCTGTACATCTTGTTTCAGGTTGTTTATGGTTAGAGATGGTTGAATGTTTTACTACCCGGAATCTGTACATCTTGTTTCAGGTTGTTTATGGTTAGAGATGGTTGGATGTTTTACTACCCGGAAACAGAAATTAAAGAGTTTCCCAGGAGAAATTACTTCAACATAAATCCAAAGGTTAATACATTTTTGTATTCACTAATTAAGGAATTAATTGCTCGTTAAATTGTTTCCATGATAGTTTGCAAGAAGTTGTAATTATTCTAATATATAATTTAGGTGTGTATGGGTATTGTTTGTGATACAGACGGATATGTAGTCCAGTGGTAGCACGCTGGACTGGTAATCCAGGGATCGCAGGTTCAATCCCCCGTCTGAATCTAATAAAATTAACAGTCTTTTAGATGGGACGTTAAACCGAGGTCTCGTGTCGGTGCTTTACATCGTGCACGTAACAGAACCAGAGGAGACTCTGGAATGTGTCTCTGTCTGTATCATGCACTATCCTCCAAAATCTAAAATAACTAATATCTTCAGGATGCGTCGCTCATATGGGCAACCGGTAGCGACGATAAATAAACATAAATACTGGAATAAATATATTTTCTGCACTTATCCATAAATGGTTTTATTAAAGTTTTAGACACATATAGTGGTCTAAATAGTGTACATGAATGTACATAATTATAAATTATCATTAACATCAGGGCCGGCATGATTTAAATCACCCCAAAAAAGTAAAAAAGACTTCTTACAATTAAAGTGAAGTGAAATAAACAAGTTATTGATCTCTGGATCATTGAGTGAAAACACTGACAATATATGAAAAATATGAAATGTGTGGATCATTGAGTGAAAACACTGACAATATATGAAAAATATGAAATGTGTGGATCATTGAGTGAAAACACTGACAATATATGAAAAATATGAAATGTGTGGATCATTGAATGAAAACACTGACAATAAAAATATGAAAAATAAGAAATGTGTTTTAATTTTGATTACTTGGTCAAAGAATTGAACTTATTGTTTTTAAAATGTAAATTTTTTTTATTTCAAACTGTTGACTTTTATTGGTGATTTAAATCGATTTTTTTATAATTTAAATCAATTTTTTAAATTTAAATCAAAAAAGTAAAAAAAAGACTTGCCGGCCCTGATTAACATCAAATCATTTTCCCTTACCACTGTAAGTTTGAATCCCCCGGTAGTGCCAAATTCTTTTATGTGAGGAAGCTATCCAGCTGGCTTGTGGAAGGTCGGTGGTTTTACTTGGGTGCCCATCTGTACCTGAAATACTGCTCAGAGGAGCACCCTTGGTCTTCCTCATGCAGTAATAGCCAGAGAGTATGACCTGACCCTAAGCTGTTGGTGCGACACTAAACCCCCTTGTGGTAGTTGTAATAGCGCAGTGGTACTGTGGTAGCGCGTTCGCTTCATGTGCGAAAGGCCCCGAGTCCGTTGGAGCTGGAGCCATTACGATTGTGCCATTAGGCAAGGCATTTAAATTCCACGTTGCCTCTTCTCTCCCTCGTGGCGATGGATTCCCTCAGGAATGAGGTCTCATGAGTGATTAATATAAGTTGTAAGAACTTGTTTCGCAATCGAGCTAAAATAAATTTGTATAATTAAATTAAACCCCCAAAACAAGAAACGGTCAATCTCCTCACGACGTGCACGTCGTGACCGGTGCACATCCCGCAGCAGCAGCGTAGGATACTGGGATCTTCTGGTCGTCGATCTTGCGAAGGGGGAATCTCCCCAATATGTGGATCCACGGCTATGGCACATCAGGACAGATCTGCCGTCTCTTCTAGATAGTGTTTGAGGTGAACACTGTCTTCACCGGATTTTCGATCTTTCTTCACCGGCGTTTAGAAGAGATGGCGGACCTGAGGGAGCGGCAACCGTCGTGGATCCACGCTCCCCCAAGCTACATTTGAGGAACGGGCTCCAACGTAGACTCGTTTGCGACAAGTGTTGTTAGGTAAACTGCCCGCCGGCGATATAGCCCAAAATGGTGCTGATGCAGGCGTAAAACCCAAAACAAAGAAAAAACAAAGAAATCGACGACCAGATGTCTAACTGTCATATCCGTATAAATGCTGCTGCGGGGTGACCAACAGTGAGGAGGGTGGCCCTACAAAGGACCACGTATAGACCAGGCCTTGTCACCCTGGCACGGAAAGAAGTAGCCACCTGAGGATGTCTTCATAAGCTTCACAGAAGAAGAATCGTCACAGAATACAGAAATAATCATCGTAGAAGATAGAAATAATCATCGTAGAACACGGAAATAAACATCATTGAATAACCAGCACAGAAGAAAGAATCACCTTAGGATCTAACCAACTTAGAAATATTCGGTCGCCCAAATCATGGCCAAATGCTGTATTGCAGTGGCGACTGTAAACAAGAGCATGATCATCAACAAGAAACAAAACAACTATATATTATTCATTGTATCCATATGATATTTATACAAGTACCGGTAACAACACCGTCATACACTTCTGTTTCAGGGAGCAATTCCTCTGAGTGAATGTACAATCCAAAAGGAACCCCCAGGTGCTGTATCAGCGTTTGTCATTGCTTCAGATGAACTGGAGGTAAATTGTCCATCATTAGCTGCCCACACCAACTGTCCATCACCAAGTTCACCTGCACCTCATGAGATGTTTACCTGGCAGATTTTGCTGAGTAGATCTATTGAAGTTGAACTGTTCATCACCAACTGTTCATTACCAATGTTCATCACCAACTGTTCATCACCAACTGTTCATTAAACCAACTGTCCGTTACACTAGGTGTTCATTGCACTAAATGTTCATTATACTGGCTGTCTATTACACTAGCTCTACATTACACTAAATGTCCATTACAACTGCTATTCATTACACTAGCTGTCCATTACACTAAATATCCATTACACCAGCTGTCCATTACACCAACTGTTCATTACAACTGCTGTCCATTACACTAAATATCCATTACACCAGCTGTTCATTACACCAACTGTCCATTACACCAGCTGTTCATTACAACTGCTGTCCATTACACTAGCTGTCCATTACACTAACTCTACATTACACTAGCTCTACATTACACTAGCTCTACATTACACTAACTCTACATTACACTAACTCTATATTATACTAGCTGTCCATTAACTAAATGTACATTATACTAGCTCTACATTACACTAGCTCTACATTACATTAGCTGTCTATTACACCAGCTGTTCATTAACTAAATGTACATTACCCTAGCTGTCTATTACACCAGCTGTTCATTAACTAAATGTACATTACACTAGCTGTCTATTACACCAGCTGTTCATTAACTAAATGTACATTACCCTAGCTGTCTATTACACCAGCTGTTCATTAACTAAATGTACATTACACTAGCTGTCTATTACACCAGCTGTTCATTAACTAAATGTACATTACACTAGCTGTCTATTACACCAGCTGTCCATTAACTAAATGTACATTACCCTAGCTGTCTATTACACCAGCTGTTCATTAACTAAATGTACATTACACTAGCTCTACATTACACTAGCTGTCTATTACACCAGCTGTTCATTAACTAAATGTACATTACACTAGCTGTCTATTACACCAGCTGTTCATTAACTAAATGTACATTACCCTAGCTGTCTATTACACCAGCTGTTCATTAACTAAATGTACATTACACTAGCTGTCTATTACACCAGCTGTTCATTAACTAAATGTACATTACACTAGCTGTCTATTACACCAGCTGTCCATTAACTAAATGTACATTACCCTAGCTGTCTATTACACCAGCTGTTCATTAACTAAATGTACATTACACTAGCTCAACCTACTGTCTATTACACACAAACATACATTACACTAGCTGTCTATTACACCAGCTGTTCATTAACTAAATGTACATTACACTAGCTATACAGTACACTAGCTGTCTATTACACTAGCTGTCCATTAACTAAATGTCCATAGCCCACTATCCATGACCAACTGTCCATGACCAACTGTCCATCACCGACTGTCCATCACCGACTGTCCATCACCGACTGTCCATCATCAACTGTCTATCACCAACTGTCCATCACCAACTGTCCATCAACTGTCCATCACCAACTGTCCATCACCGATTGTACTTTACTAAATTGTTCATTACACCATTTAGCCACCACCAATTGCCTTATACAACGGCCATCACCACCTGCCATTCAGATATTTGATTGTGTGTTTGACAGGGACGGTTGACACTGGCAGCAGAGAACGACTATGAGAGGGATAAATGGATCTCAATACTGGAGAAATCCAAACGCATGTAAGTATATCTTACCTGGATTATCCTATCGGTTCTTACAATTAAAGCAGCATTACATCGTATGAAATAAAGGATATTTGAAAAATTCAATTTTTTCGTATGGGTAGCAATGCAGCTACACAGTCTAACATTATACTTTGTATGCTTATGTTCATTTGGTAAACAGTGTTTTTTTGGCGATAAAACAAACTCGAAACCGAAAGTAGGACTTTCCGAGTCGATCGGTCAGGCACTTGTTTACAACCGGAACGCATCGTCCGCACTTGTTTACATTCGGAATGCATCGTCCCCATTTGTCCCACGTTGTCTTTTTTAATTAAATTACTTGATATGTTGATTCATACCTCTGTTAGCTAAGTCTTTTAGGGACATGTCTACATCCCCGCGAGGGGTTCGACATTAGAGGTAGATAGATAGATAGTCTTTCATGTTCAAAATATATACGTTGTTTTCTACATCCTCTGTTGTTTCACGCATGCATGCTGTGCATGTTTACATTTTGTGTGTTGATAAATAAAGTTGCGTATACGATGGTTTAAATTTATTGGAATTTTATCCAACACACATTAGTATTTATATTTTACCCAAAACATCCTTTATTATGATGTAATGCTGCTTTAAGCTCAATGAAATTTCAAGCACAATGTATGAAGTTTTTAATGCTATCCAGAAACATTCACTGGGTTAGTTTATACAAATTTTATTTTAGTTTGATTGCGAAACAAGTTCCTACAACTTATATTAATCACTCTCGAGACCTCATTCCTGATGGAATCCATCGTAACGAAGGAGAGAGAAGAGGCAATGTGGAATTTAAATGCCTTGCCTAAGCAGGGTTGGCCGGTATTTCCCGTCCATGGATGTTGACCCTATTTATATTATTTTGTCATATACAACGCTTGTTTATTAGTTGAAATACTCAGTAATATTTGGGGGGAAATTATACCATTACATAGGAAATTACATTCTGTAGAAATTTGCTTTTTCACCAATATAGTGTCGCTTTAAGTAAATATTTTCATAATATCTACCAAACAGTAGGCACTTTACCCTGGTCGTTTGATTGAGATTCCAAAATTATGAACTCAAGAGGTATCCCTTGACTTTTGACAGATCATGGTTCAACACTTATTTCTTCTGAGATCCAGCTGTGATCCCTGCTTATTAAGAATGGGTGCCCGCAAAATAATCACGGCTCCCACATATAGTACTGTAATAAAATACAAGAGCAGTTTTTCTTTCAACACACTTAAACACGCATTTATTTACTAGTGTCTAGAGTAAATATAACAGCAGCTTGTAGTATTGCAGCTGCAGTGTCCTTGTCAAACTCATTGTCCAATTGTTCAGTATATTAATGTGCCTCTGCTTCTGTGTCATATATGAGCTCTGCCATCATGTAGATATATGGCTCTGACTCGGGTGAAATATGCTCTCAGGGTGAGATATGTGCTCAGGGTGAGATATGTGCTCAGGGTGAGATATGCGCTCAGGGTGAGATATGCGCTCAGGGTGAGATATGCGCTCAGGGTGAGATATGCTCTCAGGGTGAGATATGTGCTCAGGGTGAGATATGCGCTCAGGGTGAGATATGTGCTCAGGGTGAGATATGCGCTCAGGGTGAGATATGCGCTCAGGGTGAGATATGCGTTCAGGGTGAGATATGTGCTCAGGGTGAGATATGCACTCAGGGTGAGATATGTGCTCAGGGTGAGATATGTGCTCAGGGTGAGATATGCATTCAGGATGAGATATGTGCTCAGGGTGAGATATGTGGTCAGGGTGAGTTATGCATTCAGGGTGAGATATGTGCTCAGGGTGAGATATGCGCTCAGGGTGAGTTATGCACTCAGGGTGAGATATGCGCTAAGGGTGAGATATGCGCTCAGGATGAGATATGTGCTCAGGGTGAGATATGTGCTCAGGATGAGATATGTGCTCAGGGTGAGATATGTGCTCAGGGTGAGATATGTTCACTCGTTGAATTACATTTTAAAAAGCTCCAAAACTTCCAATAGCAGGAATCCCACTCTAAAATCATGAATCTTGGGATACTGTTAGCCGAACCTTGCCAGATGCAAACAAGTGCATCAGGGCAATGGAGCTTTTATTGTAAAGTGTATATTAGTATAATGTGAGCCACTGCATGACAAAAACAACATACTGCTGATGCAAGCACAACTACTGATGCTAAGAAAATTGGTACCATTCTATGGCTAATAAAATGACAGAGGACCAACCTCTTAGGTTAATATGCATATATTTATGTGTAAAGAGTTGTTCTCCTATTAATTGTTATCATTCTAAACTTGTCAGCGTTAAACTTGATGCATTGAAACTCACCTGATCAGTATTATTTGCACAACCACCTTGGGGTCGGGGGTTGCCGTGGTCAGATTTGTTATTGCTAGGTGACATCGCCATGGCGGTCCGGGCGGGTTCGAAGCCTGGCTTATGTTTATATATAATTACAGATGTTGTGTATTATTTTAGAACGTGGGCTAACCAACAGCTGTCTGACGGTCTCATTCGACAGCTGGAAGAACACGGTATGAATATGGCGAAACAAAAACAGGACTACTTTGGTAAGTTACTATGACAACACTGTAGCACTGAAAACATAGATATAAAACATAGACAGCTTTGGGCATTTTATATGAAAACGGATATAAAACATAGACAGCTTTGGGCATTTTATATGAAAACGGATATAAAACATAGACAGCTTTGAGCATTTTATATGAAAATGGATATAAAACATAGACAGCTTTGGGCATTTTATATGAACATGGATATAAAACATAGACAGCTTTGGGCATTTTATATGAAAATGGATATAAAACATAGACAGCTTTGGGCATTTTATATGAAAATGGATATAAAACATAGACAGCTTTGGACATTCTATATGAAAATGGATATAAAACATAGACAGCTTTGGGCATTTTATATGAAAATGGATATAAAACAGACAGCTTTGGGCATTTTATATGAAAATGGATATAAAACATAGACAGCTTTGGGCATTTTATATTAATTTTTTTAAGCCGTACTCTTGTTCATAATGACTTTGTAATGTAACCAGAATATATAAATGTAATTATTACTAGGATAGTCTTTCAATCGTTTGACTGTCTCCATATCTCCGTTTCTCCATAGCAAATTTGTTTGCCTGTCCCCATATCTCCGTTTCTCCATAGCAATTTTGTTTGCCTGTCTCCATATCTCCGTTTCTCAATAGTAAATTTGTTTGACTGTCCGTTTCTCCATAGCAAATTTGTTTGCCTGTCTCCATATCTCCGTTTCTCCATAGCAAATTCGTTTGCCTGTCTCCATATTACCGTTTCTCCATAGCAAATTCATTTGCCTGTCTCCATATCTCCGTTTCTCCATAGCAAATTCGTTTGCCTGTCTCCATATCTCCGTTTCTCCATAGCAAATTTGTTTGCCTGTCTCCATATCTCCGTTTCTCCATAGCAAATTCGTTTGCCTGTCTCCATATCTCCGTTTCTCCATTTTATTGTAAATGTTGGTATTAAAGACACTTACACTCGCATACAGTACAAGTTCGTCTTTCTGAACTGGAATATATCACAACCTTCAAAATGCCGAATAAAATGTAAGGAATGTGCAAACAACATAGATCCTGATAAGCCACGGCATAACGCCGCGTCTCTTCAGGATCTATGTTTAAGTGTTTTAGCTCCACTATCCGAATAGCAAACAGTTGTTTGCTATTTGCAAAAGAAATTTTAGTAGTGATTAGCATATTAAGGGTTAAATAAATATTCATGAAATAACTGTTTTTTCTGACTTGTGGGAGGTGGGTGGTTCTACCCATGTAGCTGGAGAGTCGATCGAAGCTGTCGGTGCGACTTTAAAGATCAATGTAATGGTTTTTCTTTTTATTATTATCCTGTCCGAAATATGTAAATAATACCAAAAATCAACACTAAACAATAAAAATGCTTATGTAAACATTAGTTCATAAAGCCCCAGCCGAAAAAATCAATTATGATTTATTTCCCTTAGCTATTCTTTATTGGGTACAAGTTAAGGTTGTAACACAACAAATAAATTACCTATTAAATACATAGTAAAAAGTAAAAACATTTATATTTCCAATCTTTCATTTCTTCTGATACCACATATTCAAGAGGTATTCAAATCAGCCTGAAACACACCAATAATATTTCAAATTGTAGAGTTTCAAATAGCCAGTGCTCACCTGTGAATACGGTCACTGTGTTTACACACTGTATTTATCAGCCAAATATTACTGTATACCCAACCTTCAGTTTGCAATGGCTTGAATTCTTATACCACATCTTTCCTACACATCAACTAGTCTGAAGTCTTCTCAAGTCACATAATTTCTCAAAAAAACACAAAGTCTATACACTGCCTGTCATGAAAATGCATTTTTACCAAAAAGAAAGATTAACTATATTAATTATTGGGACTACATTCGCGACCGCGGATGCACTTCTGCCTATTTACATATATACAACCTTAAGGTGTAACCATATTATTTACTAATCATTACATTCTGCCTCTAAATACATCGTACATTAATACACATCTTATGTAGGGTCAGAACACTAGGTGAAACCGACATCTCATGTAGGGTCAGAACACAAGGTGAAACCGACATCTCATGTAGGGTCAGAACACAAGGTGAAACCGACATCTCATGTAGGGTCAGAACACTAGGTTAAACCGACATCTCATGTAGGGTCAGAACACTAGGTGAAACCGACATCTCATGTAGGGTCAGAACACTAGGTGAAACCGACAATCTCATATAGTGTCAGAACACTAGGTGAAACCGACATCTCATGTAGGGTCAGAACACTAGGTGAAACCGACAATCTCATATAGTGTCAGAACACTAGGTGAAACCGACATCTCATGTAGGGTCAGAACACTAGGTGAAACCGACATCTCATGTACTGTCAGAACACTAGGTGAAACCGACATCTCATGTACTGTCAGAACACTAGGTGAAACCGACATCTCATGTAGGGTCAGAACACTAGGTGAAACTGACATCTCATGTACTGTCAGAACACTAGGTTAAACCAACATCTCATGTAGTGTCAGAACACTAGGTGAAACCGACATCTCATGTAGGGTTAGAACACTAGGTGAAACCGACATCTCATGTAGGGTCAGAACACTAGGTGAAACCGACATCTCATATAGTGTCAGAACACTAGGTGAAACCGACATCTCATATAGTGTCAGAACACTAGGTGAAACTGACAATCTCATGTAGGGTCAGAACACTAGGTGAAACCAACATCTCATGTAGGGTCAAAACACTAGGTGAAACCGACATCAAGACATCTCATATAGGGTCAGAACACTAGGTGAAATCAGAATGCATTTTACAATCCAAGAGTTGAAGACTTCCCAGTTGATCGATTCTGAACCATTTCAATGATCCTCTTGTTGTATTCACTTTGTGTTTCGTCTCTTATATATGTTATCATATTATTTCCGACCCCCCCCCCATCCTTGTCTGTGTGGGAGGGTGCATGTATATATCGCCTTTACAGATTTTCATGAAACAAGGAGACAATGTGCAAAACGTATGTTCGAACTATGTCAGTTCAATGTTTCACTTAGAGGTCAAAGGGTCATGTAGCTATATTTTGTTTCTGCTTGATATCTTGTGTAGCCTACCACTTGATATCTCGTGTAGCCTACCACTTGATATCTCGTGTAGCCTACCACTTGATATCTCGTGTAGCCTACCACTTGATATCTCGTGTAGCCTACCACTTGATATCTCGTGTAGCCTACCACTTGATATCTCGTGTAGCCTACCACTTGATATCTTGTGTAGCCTACCACTTGATATCTTGTGTAGCCTACCACTTGATATCTCATGTAGCCTACCACTTGATATCTCATGTAGCCTACCACTTGATATCTCATGTAGCCTACCACTTGATATCTCGTGTAGCCTACCACTTGATATCTCGTGTAGCCTACCACTTGATATCTCGTGTAGCCTACCACTTGATGGATTTTGGAAATAGCTTTCCACAAGTGTTCATTACGGTATATTAATGCGACGTGAAAAGTGCAGCTTTCAGTGATCTTCTGTTATTTCGGTAGCAAGCTGCCACGGTAGCAAGTTGGCAGCTTGCAACATGTATGTACATCGTATTATAATAGCAATTTCACAGAGATAGATCATCGTTCATCCTAGGGGGGTGACATGGCCCTGACTTCGCCCCCTTGGCCCCACTTCTCCGCAAAAGAAATTTTGTTTTTACAATTTTAATACAAAATCTTACCCAGAAGGCTAAACCTAGCTGTTGCATTTAATTGTGATATTGTGTATTTTAACCCTATTTTGTTGAAATTCATTAAATACTACCATTTTAAGGGCGCAATCACATGCTTTCTTGCTTCTCCTCAAAAATTCTGACTGTATCCCTGTTCATGTTATATCTTACATTATATTTAGACGCACTCCAGTCAGAGGTTCTGGAGTTGGCAGATGAGAAAGAAAAGACATGGGTAAGTTTAAAGCATAACTGTTTATGCTACTCGTGAACAAGTTCGACAACTTTATTAATCGCTACCACCGCGAGCGTGATCCTCTGTGTACGAGGAAATACAGGAGCATCTGACACCACTCCTGGCGCACACTTCTGTCAGGTCTGTTCAAGTGTTAATCTGTCGAAACCCAGTTCACTCTGTCATATAAAAGAAGTGTCTTTAACTCATTGCATGCTGGGTAAAATAAAGGTTATAAATAGTTGTAGCAGACAACAATTTATTAATGTGTGTGCACAGACAGATCTGTAGTCCAGAGGTAACATGCTGGACTTGTAATCCAGGGATCGCAGGTTCGATCCCCCATCTGACCCTAATAAAATTAACAGTCTTTCAGATGGGACATTAAACCGAGGTCTCGTGTCGGTGCTTTACACCGTGCACATAAAAGAACCAGAGGAGACTCTGGAATGGGTCTCTGTCTGTATCATTGCACTATTCTCCAAAAATCTAAAATGACTAATCTCTTCAGGAGGCGTCGCTCATATGGGCAACCGGTAGCGACGATAAATAAACGTAAAACATTATTAATGTGTTTTTCTTATTTGTAACTGAAAACTCAGGAAATATATCATAGAATTTCATTACAATAATTATTGTGCTGTTAGGACGCATTTCCAATGAAATTCCATATTTGTCTTATTGTCACCGCTAACATGCAAAGAGTGAAATGTCAAATTTAGTTTAACCCTTTCCTTCAGAGAGATTTAGGTTAATATACTATTATATCTCCATACAAACGACAGCCATTTAACCCTTTCCTTCAGAGAGATTTAGGTTAATATACTATTATATCTCCATACAAACGACAGCCATTTAACCCTTTCCTTCAGAGAGATTTAGGTTAATATACTATTATATCTCCATACAAACGACAGCCATTTAACCCTTTCCTTCATAGAGATTTAGGTTAATATACTATTATATCTCCATACAAACGACAGCCATTTAACCCTTTCCTTCATAGAGATTTAGGTTAATATACTATTATATCTCCATACAAACGACAGCCATTTAACCCTTTCCTTCATAGAGATTTAGGTTAATATACTATTATATCTCCATACAAACGACAGCCATTTAACCCTTTCCTTCATAGAGATTTAGGTTAATATACTATTATATCTCCATACAAACGACAGCCATTTAACCCTTTCCTTCATAGAGATTTAGGTTAATATACTATTATATCTCCATACAAACGACAGCCATTTAACCCTTTCCTTCATAGAGATTTAGGTTAATATACTATTATATCTCCATACAAACGACAGCCATTTAACCCTTTCCTTCATAGAGATTTAGGTTAATATACTATTATATCTCTATACAAACGACAGCCATTTAACCCTTTCCTTCATAGAGATTTAGGTTAATATACTATTATATCTCCATACAAACGACAGCCATTTAACCCTTTCCTTCATAGAGATTTAGGTTAATATACTATTATATCTCCATACAAACGACAGCCATTTAACCCTTTCCTTCAGAGAGATTTAGGTTAATATACTATTATATCTCCATACAAACGACAGCCATTTAACCCTTTCCTTCAGAGAGATTTAGGTTAATATACTATTATATCTCCATACAAACGACAGCCGTTTAGCTATCATGCAGTGGATAAGTAGTCACCATATCTATTCCACCTCCATAGATATTACTGGGACTTCATAAAGATATAGGTTAATATACTATTATATCTCCATACAAACGACAGCCATTTAGCTATTATGCAGTGGATAAGTAGTCGCCATATCTATCCCACCTCCATAGATATTACTGGGACTACATGAGATTCTGGCCTTAATTATGAACATTGGTTGGGCTACTACATTGTCAATGTATGTCATATTGGTAATGGCGTCAAGAGGTGATTCTATGAGGGAAAGGGTTAACTCGGAAACAGAGAACCCATTTTACAGATTCAGCAAACTGGAATCTAGAAATGTGTCCCATGTACACGGGTACAATCTACAAATTGTTGTACATAGTTTATACATATTTATTTTAGCCCGATTGCGAAATAAGTTCTTACAACTTATATTAATTATTCTCGAGACCTCACTCCTGATGGTATCCATCGCCACGAGGGAGAGAGAAGAGGCAACGTGGAATTTAAATTCCTCCTCGTAATGGCTCAAACAGGGCTCGAACTTCTATGGGGGAAGGGTTAATCATATTTTATTGCAAATCAATAATAAATATGTCATACACAAAACGAATACAATAAATAGCATGAAAATGTAAATGGTTTGGGCCACAAGTTTTAGCAACATTAGATAATGGCCCACACCAGACAACGGCCTGCACCAAATGTCAAATGAGATTGGTAACCCAGTTTGACCACATGTAGTACTGGGCAGCCATAACCTTGCTGTATGATGCTACACCATCCATGGACGCTATGAAGCTTCTTTCAAACCTCAAGCAATCTGATTGGTTGATTCTGAGATTTGAATTCAGGTCAAACTTGAGCTTGTGAGATTGGGATAAAGTTTTATAATCCCCAGTTATGTGCAGGCATGGAGATTATTTAATGTGTTTGCTTTTGCCTGCTGAGTAAATAAAATTACATTTGCAATCAACATAGATCCAGATCAGCCTCGGCATATCGCCCCGTCTGATCAGGATCTATTTTGTTTGCTATTCAGCCAAATGTTCTAGCTCCACTATCTGAATAGCAAACAGCATAGAGCCTGATCAGACGGCATGTTCTGTACCGTCTGATCTTGCTCTATGCTGTTTGCAAAAGTGATTTTATCTGCTATTAGCATGCAATGGTTAATTAACTTCTCTACATTCTAATGCTCAGTCTCAAGCATTCTGATTGGTTTACTAGAGCAAATCTCATGCTCAACCAATCGTATCACTAGAACCTGAGTTATAACCTCTGACCCTGATAATTGTCTGGAATAGAAGTTCAGTAGCCACATGTTGATCCTCGTGTTGTACTAGTCCAACACGTGAACGTGATTATCACGTTATTAACATTCCTTATATAATGTGACTGGAATGTCAGGGGAGGTAACTAGAGCCGCATGTTGTACTAGTCCAACACGTGAACGTGATTATCACGTTATTAACATTCCTTATATAATGTGACTGGAATGTCAGGGGAGGTAACTAGAGCCGCATGTTGTACTAGTCCAACACGTGAACGTGATTATCACGTTATTAACATTCCTTATATAATGTGACTGGAATGTCAGGGGAGGTAACTAGAGCCGCATGTTGTACTAGTCCAACACGTGAACGTGATTATCACGTTATTAACATTCCTTATATAATGTGACTGGAATGTCAGGGGAGGTAACTAGAGCCGCATGTTGTACTAGTCCAACACGTGAACGTGATTATCACGTTATTAACATTCCTTATATAATGTGATCGGAACGTCAGGGGAGGTAACTAGAGCCGCATGTTTTGATGACTTGTCGGAATGTCAGGGGAGGTAACTAGAGCCACGGAGTGGGGCTAATGTTGTACATGAAGCGTATCACTGTTTGCAGGAATTGGAGAAGGTGAATGATGAGCTAGAGAAAGAAAAGGAGAGGATGGAGAGCTTTGCTAATGAAATGAAAACCGACTACGATAAAGTGAAAAGGTAAGAGACTAAAACCGATTATGATCACGTGGAAAACTAGGACATGAAAATGGACTACAATGACTGAAAATGTAGGACAAGCCGGCTGACTGTAATAACATGAAAAGGTTGGACATAATTATATTTCAAATAAAATTTTGTTTTTGCGTCACCAAGATGATGGAAGAGTTTGAGCATATTTCAGAAGCAAATGAGGTTGCCTCGTGTACTTGTATTATATATACAGATTTAAAGTATAAACATTCATGTTTCTCTCCTTCATTTCGCAAGCGTGGAGGGGGCGGGGTCATATGTCGTATTTGTTTGATAGTGTAGCTTAGTCGAGCTACTTCTTATTGAAATACAACAACTCTGATCGTATAGTGGTTTATTAATGAGAATACACACAAAGCCAAGATTATATTTCTTTGCGTGAATCAATGTCTGAAATTAATATAATGACTTTTGACCAACGGATTATTTTTCAAAAAGCAGTAACAATGTACAAAATTATGAACAATCTTGTACCGAATTATTTGAATGAACATTTTCAATTAATACATTGCAATTCAGTTACTTCAGATATGACATTGAGAAATGTTTCAAATATGGATCTCTATATTCCAAGACCTAGATGTGAAATGTATAAGAAATCATTAGAATACTCTGGTCCAAAGATATGGAATTGTCTACCATTTGAAATTAAGACGTCCAGATCTTTAAATATATTCAAGACAAAATGTAAAGTATGGATACAACGTTTTAATTGGTAGACACTAGTCAGTTATATATATATAATGATTGTAAATCTATATGCTTATGTCGTTTTGTATTTCTATCAAAGTACCTGATTTATTTAGGCTGTTGTTTAAGTTACATTGTACAACATTATGCATGTATATTGTACGGCGTAACTATGTTATAATTATTGTGTATGTACATTTATTCTATAATGTTAACAAATTGAAGAGGGCCCTAAGGAGGATTAGTTCAAAACTAATTAGGTCACCCTCTATAAATAAAGAAATCTATCTCTAGTATCAATCTAGACAAGTTAATCATTATTTCCACATATTGCATTACTTTAAGTCCGAAATTAAATCAGTCATAATTTGTAACATCAATAACATGATTGTTCAGTTTTCAGTAATATACCCAGAATGAACCTCTCTCTCAAAGTGCCGCTCACCATCTATATAGTTTCCTCCAGCAACATGGCCGCCTACTTTGACACAAAGGTGGAGCCAATTTGTTGCGACTAATGAAATAGCGTTTTACAGAATCAGATACCAATGAAAATCAGTTTTATATCTAGTTAGGCAACTCCAGTCTGGTATTTTGAAAATGTTAATTACTATATTGCCCCGCTCAAACCATGTTTCATTTATATGAATAAGTTGGCAGTTTCTTACGGAGGTTGGTGCACCCAAGTACTGGTTAACCGCTGGAGCCTGCTCAGGAAAGGTGTAAACTGCCCGCCGGCGATATAGCCCAAAATGGTGCTGATGCAGGCGTAAAACCTGAAATATAACTATAACTATAATTACTATATTATACAGAATATGCTGCCAACTCACATGGGAACTGATTGTTATTGTTTGTGTTACTAGCTAAACTGGGCACCTTATTTATGGTTTCTGTCAAGACATGTTTATCGAACGATCGTGACAGAAACTGCACTATTTGCTGCGCTTCCCAGACTATTTCTTGGACCAATATCAAATACACTCCGGAGAAGATTATATCTCATACTTCTTTATAGTGCATTTTCACAGATACAAAATTCTAGAGTAATATACACACGTCAAGTATATTACATGTTTGTGAACTTATTCAAGCTAAATAATGGGACAAAGCATCATTAGAAATCAATATAGTTAATTGTATCCACATTGATTAACCCATTCAACACCAAGTAACTGACATGGACTGGTCCATGACATTCTTAGACCAATAAATTAATAAGAAAATTAAATTTGGACCAATTCATTTTATTAAAATGGGTAATTTTGTCTAAAAACAGTAATATTACCTGCAAAAAGTGCAGATCCTGATGAGACGGCTCGTTACGAGCCGGCTCATCTGGATCTACACTTTTTGTAAGCCTATTCATTATGTTACAATAGTTCTTGGAAATGAAGAGCGTAGTATTATGTGTTTTATGTTCTCTGGAAATGTATCTTTCTAGCGAGTTGGAAGAAATGCAGACATATATGAAGGCTCTCGATACTGAAAGATCTGAACTGCGACAGCAGATGACCAAACAGGAATCTGATCTCGAGGTAGGTGTTTCCATGACAATCGATGATGTCGTAGGAGACAGTATCTAATACAGAAGCTAAACACAATAGATAGTCAATGTAGTCATAAACACACAATAGACAGTCAATGTAGTCATAAACATACAATAGACAGTCAATGTAGTCATAGGCATACAATAGATAGTCAATGTAGTCATAAACACACAATAGACAGTCAATGTAGTCATAGGCATACAATAGATAGTCAATGTAGTCATAAACATACAATACACAGTCAATGTAGTCATAAACACACAATAGATAGTCAATGTAGTCATAAACATACAATAGACAGTCAATGTAGTCATAAACATACAATAGATAGTCAATGTAGTCATAAACATACAATAGATAGTCAATGTAGTCATAAACATACAATAGATAGTCAATGTAGTCATAAACATACAATAGACAGGCAATGTAGTCATAGGCATACAATAGACAGTCAATGTAGTCATAGGCATACAATAGATAGTCAATGTAGTCATAAACACACAATAGACAGTCAATGTAGTCATAAACATACAATAGATAGTCAATGTAGTCATAAACATACAATAGACAGTCAATGTAGTCATAGGCATACAATAGACAGTCAATGTAGTCATAAACATACAATAGATAGTCAATGTAGTCATAAACACACAATAGACAGGCAATGTAGTCATAAACACACAATAGACAGTCAATGTAGTCATAAACATACACAGTCAATGTAGTCATAAACATACAATAGACAGTAAATGTAGTCATAGGCATACAATAGATAGTCAATGTAGTCATAAACATACAATAGACAGTCAATGTAGTCATAAACATACAATAGACAGTCAATGTAGTCATAAACATACAGTAGATAGTCAATGTAGTCATAAACATACAATAGACAGTCAATGTAGTCATAAACACACAATAGATAGTCAATGTAGTCATAAACATACAATAGATAGTCAATGTAGTCATACACACACAATACACAGTCAATGTAGTCATAAACACACAATAGATAGTCAATGTAGTCATAAACATACAATAGATAGTCAATGTAGTCATAAACATACAATAGATAGTCAATGTAGTCATAAACATACAATAGATAGTCAATGTAGTCATAAACATACAATAGATAGTCAATGTAGTCATAGGCATACAATAGACAGTCAATGTAGTCATAAACATACAATAGACAGTCAATGTAGTCATAAACACACAATAGATAGTCAATGTAGTCATAAACATACAATAGATAGTCAATGTAGTCATAAACATACAATAGATAGTCAATGTAGTCATAAACATACAATAGACAGTCAATGTAGTCATAAACACACAATAGATAGTCAATGTAGTCATAAACACACAATAGACAGTCAATGTAGTCATAAACATACAATAGACAGGCAATGTAGTCATAGGCATACAATAGACAGTCAATGTAGTCATAAACACACAATAGACAGTCAATGTAGTCATAAACACACAAACATACACAGTCAATGTAGTCATAAACATACACAGTCAATGTAGTCATAAACATACACAGTCAATGTAGTCATAAACATACACAGTCAATGTAGTCATAAACATACACAGTCAATGTAGTCATATTCATACACAGTCAATGTAGTCATATTCATACACAGTCAATGTAGTCATAAACATACACAGTCAATGTAGTCATAAACATACACAGTCAATGTAGTCATAAACACACAGAGATGTATTTTCTGTAGTCCTCAACTTCCTTCACTTGCGTCATGTTTGGCATCCGCATCGTGGCTGGTCATGAGTGGTTGAGTCGTCCATAAATTTTTTTGAAATCATGCCATAACAGCTTCACCATACATTCCTGGTGTCATAGCTATCTAGAGTTTCCTTGCAGGTTTTCCCCAGCAAAACACAGCTAATGTTTCCTTGCAGGTTTTCCCCAGCAAAACACAGCTAATGTTTCCTTGCAGGTTTTCCCCAGCAAAACACAGCTAATGTTTCCTTGCAGGTTTTCCCCAGCAAAACACAGCTAATGTTTCCTTGCAGGGTTTCCCCCAGCAAAACACAGCTAATGTTTCCTTGCAGGTTTTCCCCAGCAAAACACAGCTAATGTTTCCTTGCGGGTTTTCCCCAGCAAAACACAGCTAATGTTTCCTTGCAGGTTTTCCCCCAGCAAAACACAGCTAATGTTTCCTTGCAGGTTTTCCCCAGCAAAACACAGCTAATGTTTCCTTGCGGGTTTCCCCCAGCAAAACACAGCTAATGTTTCCTTGCAGGTTTTCCCCAGCAAAACACAGCTAATGTTTCCTTGCAGGTTTTCCCCATCAAAACACAGCTAATGTTTCTGCAGGTTTTCCCAGCAAAACAAGCTAAGTTTCCTTGCAGGTTTTCCCCAGCAAAACACAGCTAATGTTTCCTTGCGGGTTTTCCCCAGCAAAACACAGCTAATGTTTCCTTGCAGGTTTTCCCCCAGCAAAACACAGCTAATGTTTCCTTGCAGGTTTTCCCCAGCAAAACACAGCTAATGTTTCCTTGCAGGTTTTCCCCATCAAAACACAGCTAATGTTTCCTTGCAGGTTTTCCCCAGCAAAACACAGCTAATGTTTCCTTGCAGGTTTTCCCCAGCAAAACACAGCTAATGTTTCCTTGCGGGTTTTCCCCAGCAAAACACAGCTAATGTTTCCTTGCAGGTTTTCCCCCAGCAAAACACAGCTAATGTTTCCTTGCGGGTTTTCCCCAGCAAAACACAGCTAATGTTTCCTTGCGGGTTTCCCCCAGCAAAACACAGCTAATGTTTCCTTGCAGGATTTCCCCAGCAAAACACAGCTAATGTTTCCTTGCAGGTTTTCCCCAGCAAAACACAGCTAATGTTTCCTTGCAGGTTTTTCCCCAACAAAACACAGCTAATGTTTCCTTGCGGGTTTTCCCCAGCAAAACACAGCTAATGTTTCCTTGCAGGTTTTCCCCCAGCAAAACACAGCTAATGTTTCCTTGCGGGTTTTCCCCAGCAAAACACAGCTAATGTTTCCTTGCAGGTTTTCCCCAGCAAAACACAGCTAATGTTTCCTTGCAGGTTTTTCCCCAGCAAAACACAGCTAATGTTTCCTTGCGGGTTTTCCCCAGCAAAACACAGCTAATGTTTCCTTGCAGGTTTTCCCCCAGCAAAACACAGCTAATGTTTCCTTGCAGGTTTTCCCCAGCAAAACACAGCTAATGTTTCCTTGCAGGTTTTCCCCCAGCAAAACACAGCTAATGTTTCCTTGCAGGTTTTCCCCAGCAAAACACAGCTAATGTTTCCTTGCGGGTTTCCCCCAGCAAAACACAGCTAATGTTTCCTTGCAGGTTTTCCCCAGCAAAACACAGCTAATGTTTCCTTGCAGGTTTTCCCCAGCAAAACACAGCTAATGTTTCCTTGCAGGTTTTCCTCAGCAAAACACAGCTAACGTTTCCTTGCAGGTTTTCCCCAGCAAAACACAGCTAACGTTTCCTTGCAGGTTTTCCCAAGCAAAACACAGCTAATGTTTCCTTGCATGTTTTCCCCAGCAAAACACAGCTAACGTTTCCATGCAGGTTTTCCCCAGCAAAACACAGCTAACGTTTCCTTGCGGGTTTTCCCCCAGCAAAACACAGCTAACATTTCCTTGCGGGTTTTCCCCAGCAAAACACAGCTAACGTTTCTTTGCGGGTTTCCCCCAGCAAAACATAGCTAACGTTTCCTTGTGGGTTTTCCCTCAGCAAAACACAGCTAATGTTTCCTTGCGGATTTTCCCCAGCAAAACACAGCTAAAGTTTCCTTGCGGGTTTTCCCCAGCAAAACACAGCTAAAGTTTCCTTGTGGGTTTTCCCCAGCAAAACACAGCTAATGTTTCATTGCGGGTTTTCCCCAGCAAAACACAGCTAACGTGTCCTTGCAGGTTTTCCCCAGCAAAACACAAAATTGTATTGAATATCTCTGTTCTAAGGTTTTATTCATGGTTGTTGATGTGATGACCACTTTTATATCGATAAAGCGGAAATAATGTCAACTGACGTCACATGTGATTTTTTTTAACAAAGATCTGCATGACACGTCGATGTTAACTTCCCGTTGCCATGGAAGCTGTAATTTCCTAAAGAGTAAATATATATACTGAGTCAAAAAAGAAACGATACCAAACTAAAAATGACGTAAAACGGATAAAACCATAGAAAGGTTTAATATATTATTACGTATCAGTATCTTATTGCAACGTCAGCCAACCATAAACACAGGTAAATAAACACCCGATAATCCTGGAACGCCGAATTTCCGATTTGCATGTGCTCCTCAACAAAGACAACTTCCTACACATGTACAAATCTGAAAACCGGTTTATTGTACTGGTATTGCATTATCATCGAGGAAAAACACCTTACATACCCATTTTTACCTCTAACAAAATGCCTAGGCTAAACCGCAATCAGAGAATGCGTGCCATTGGCATGATTGACGGCGGTTTACGTCAGCGTGACGTCGCAAATCGACTCGGGGTTACGCGGATCACGATAACACGTCTACTTCGACGTTATCGAACACATGGATCGGTGGACGACCGTCCAAGATCTGGTCGACCACGTGTGACGATGCGTGAACAGGACTGTCACATTCGGACGTCACATTTACGTGACCGGTTCCTACCTGCTACGCACACAGCTGCTGTTACTCCTGGGATGACCAACAATCGCATCAGTGCACAAACAGTCAGGAATCGGCTCGGTGAACGTGGCATTCGTGCCTATCGGCCATACGTTGGACCCATCCTGACACGACGTCACCGTGACG
The DNA here is from genome assembly GCA_014843695.1 of Archivesica marissinica. NCBI lineage: Eukaryota > Metazoa > Mollusca > Bivalvia > Venerida > Vesicomyidae > Archivesica > Archivesica marissinica. Next base: position 23,926,860 of record CM026404.1, read on the forward strand.
TACGGCGGGAATGGACGACGGAACGTGCTCGCTGGACTCGGTTACAGTGGAATTCGGTGATGTTTAGCGATGAATCGCGGTTCTGTTTGCGTCGAGCGGATGGCAGAGAGCGGGTATATCACATACGCGGTGAACGTTACGCCGACGCATGTGTACGTCAGGTCGATCTGTTCGGGGGCGGAAGCGTTATGGCGTGGGGCGGTATCACCTTCGGCAGTCGCACTGAACTGTTAGTGGTGGACGGGAACCTAAACGCCCAGCGGTACTGTGATGAGATCCTTGCGCCAGTTGTTGTGCCGTTCTTTAACCCCAACAGAAACGTCACACTGTTCCAACTGGACAACGCCAGGTGTCATACTGCTCGGATTTCCACCACATTATTGGAGCAGAACAATATTGAAACCCTGCCGTGGCCTGCTTTGTCACCAGACTTGTCACCCATAGATCATTTGTGGGATACGTTAGACCGCCGCGTCAGACGACGTCAACCGGTAACGTTAAACCAACTGAGGGATGTTTTGCGTCAGGAGTGGACAAATATTGACCAGCAAGAGATTCAGACACTCTTCCGTTCGATGCGACGGCGGTGCATTGCAGTGAGAGACGCAAATGGTGCTCATACTCGGTATTGACATCTGTGTGAATACTCCATTAGACCCCTGTCCGACGAATTACGTCATCACGCAGCAGACAGTTTCGGAGGCTCATTATGCTTTATGTGCTCCTCTTTCAAACATGTTGGACTATCATCTTATGAATTTTCAAAGAATTTTCTTAATAAATGTTGAAATTATAGACACATAAACACCAGGTATTGTTTGTTTTTTGACTCAGTATATGAATATTGTTTGGAAATACTATAGATAGAGCTTACATATTGAGCTTGACAATGTTTTTAGGGTAGAGTGGAAAAAGGGCAGGGTGGGTCAAAAAAAGGGGGCAGGGTGGGTCAAAAAATGGGGCAGGGTGGGTCCAAAAAAGGGGCAGGGTGGGTCAGAAAAGAGGCAGGGTGCATTTTGAGGTGTGGGTAGTATTTTGGGGTTTGCCCCCTGAAAATTTAGCTAAATTACCTTGATTGATCAAAGAGGCAGTAAAGTGAAATGGGCGGACGGTCGTGCTAAGAGGCAAACGGGCGGGGCTAATAGGGTAGGGCGACCCTGCCATTCTGCTCTAGAAAAAACCCTACTTTTGTTTAATTGAACACAATAATAAAAATGTCTTGATCACCCCTCGTAGTTGAAATTGATTCGATAGTGTTCACTGTACATGTATATGTTTTATTATTCGCTAGGCATTAGGAAATGAAAAGGAATCCATAATAGCATCTCTGAAGTGCCAAACATCTGTCACCGAACAGCTGACCCAAGAGAAACGGCAAGCCGAGGAGGAAGTTAGAAAGAAACTCAATGAGATAGAAGAACGAACAGAAACACTCTTACAGGAGAAGGCAGAGGCTGAGATCAGGTAATCTATAGGGGGTCTCCATGGCAGAGTGCTTCAGATCGTTGACTTCAAATCACTTGCCCCTAGGACTTCAAATCACTTGCCCCTCAGGTTTGAATCCCACTTGGGACTTCAATTGACTTCAAATCACTTGCCCCTCAGGTTTGAATCCCACTTGGGACTTCAAATCACTTGCCCCTCAGGTTTGAATCCCACTTGGGACTTCAATTGACTTCAAATCACTTGCCCCTCAGGTTTGAATCCCACTTGGGACTTCAAATCACTTGCCCCTCAGGTTTGAATCCCACTTGGGACTTCAATTGACTTCAAATCACTTGCCCCTCAGGTTTGAATCCCACTTGGGACTTCAAATCACTTGCCCCTCAGGTTTGAATCCCATTTGGGACTTCAATTGACTTCAAATCACTTGCCCCTCACAGGTGTAGGTTCGAATCCCACTTGGCATGTCAAATTCTTTCATGTGAGGAAGCTATCAAGGTGGCTTGAGAAAGGCTAGTGGTTATACCCGGGTGGCCATCTGTGCCCGCTCAGTCACATGTTTGGATAGACTTCAATCTTTCTGAGAATAAGAAAACTGCTAGGTGTAATCTATGCAAATTGGATTTAACACAAGTTTGACTGTACATACAAATTCAACATGTTTACAATATATAACCCAATTCAACTCTACTAGCTTGTTTATATATATATATATAATACAGATTACAAGAGAATAAACAACGAGCAGAAGAGTTGGAAGAAGAAAAAACACTGTACAACGACCAAGCTCAGGAGTTACAATCTACAATAAAGGTATGTCGTGACAGCGCAGTGGTAGCGCGCTCGCTTCATGTGTGAAAGGCCCGCAGTTTGAGCCATTACGAGGAGGCATTTAAATTCCACGTTGCCGCTTCTCTCTCACTCGTAGTGATGGATTCTGGATACCATCAGGAATGTGGTCTCGAGAGTAATTAATCTAAGTTGTAAGAACTTCTTTTGCAATCGGGCTTAAATAAATTTGTATAAACTATGTACAACAAATTTTTGTTTTCGTTGATTGTGCCTGCGTACATGGAAACATTTCTAGGTTCCAGTTTGGTGAATCTGTAAAATGGGTTCTCTGTTTCCGAGTTAACCCTTTCCCTCATAGAAGCACCTCTTGACACCATTACCAATACGACATACATTAACAATATAGTAGCCAAACCAATGTTCATAATTAAGGCCAGAATCTCATGTAGTCCCTGTAATAACTATGGAGGTGGGATATTACAGACGGATCTGTAGTCCAGTGGTAACATGCTGGACTGGTAATCCAGGGATCGCAGGTTCGATCCCCCCCATCTGACCCTAATAAAATTAACAGTCTTTCAGATGGGATGTTAAACCGAGGTCTTGTGTCGGTGCTTTACATCGTGAACGTAAAAGAACCAGAGGAGACTCTGGAATGGGTCTCTGTCTGTATCATGCACTATCCTCCAAAAATCTAAAATGACTAATCTCTTCAGGAGGCGTAGCTCATATGGGCAACCGGTAGCGACGATAAATAAACGTAAATCACACACACAGGAGGTGGGATAGATATGGCGACTACTTATCCACTGCATGATAGCTAAATGGTTGTTGTTTGTATGGACATATAATAGTATATTAACCTAAATCTCTATGAAGGTCCAGTAATATCTATGGAGGTGGGATAGATATGGCGACTACTTATCCACTGCATGATAGCTAAATGGTTGTTGTTTGTATGGACATATAATAGTATATTAACCTAAATCTCTATGAAGGTCCAGTAATATCTATGGAGGTGGGATAGATATGGCGACTACTTATCCACTGCATGATAGCTAAATGGTTGTTGTTTGTATGGACATATAATAGTATATTAACCTAAATCTCTATGAAG
>CM026404.1:23931211-23950948 GCA_014843695.1 Archivesica marissinica
GGAAAGGGTTACGGTCGCCCCTCAAATCCCTCGCCCCTCACTGCTGCTGGTTTGGAAAGGGTTACGGTCGCCCCTCAAATCCCTCGCCCCTCACTGCTGCTGGTTTGGAAAGGGTTACGGTCGCCCCTCAAATCCCTCGCCCCTCACTGCTGCTGGTTTGGAAAGGGTTACGGTCGCCCCTCAGATCCCTCGCCCCTCACTGCTGCTGGTTTGGAAAGGGTTACGGTCGCCCCTCAGATCCCTCGCCCCTCACTGCTGCTGGTTTGGAAAGGGTTACGGTCGCCCTCAGACCCCTCGCCCCTCACTGCTGCTGGTTTGGAAAGGGTTACGGTCGCCCCTCAGATCCCTCGCCCCTCACTGCTGCTGGTTTGGATCCCACTCGGGGTGTGGAATTATTTCATGTTAAGTAGCTATCAAGTGTGGAAGGTTGGTGGTTCTACCCAGGTCCGCACCTAAAATACTGTTTGAAGGGACATCCAGGGTCTTATAATAGCTGGAAGATCACCATATGGCCTGAACTGTTGGTGCGACGTTGAAACAAATGAATCTGTAAGAATAACTACCGGTAGGTCTTTATTCCAAATAAAATAAAATGCATTAAATTTACAGATAGCCTTGGAAGAAGTTGTAGTATTCAGGGATCATTTTAGAGGGCGATGCGAAATAGTCGCCCTAGGGACCTTGACTTCGCCCTCTGGGAGCCCCACTTCTCCATAAATGTTTTGTTTTTTTTACAATTTCCATACAAAATTTTGGCCAGTAAGATACACTTGCCCATTATAAAGCACTCTTTCTATTATATTGTTGTATTTAATGGTCATACTGTGCATTTTAACCATATTTCGTTGAAATTTATTAAATAACACCATTTAAGGACGCGATCGCATGCTTTCTCACTTCTCCCAAAAATTCTGACCTAGAATGAACCCTGAGTGTTTGTTTTATTCTTCCAGGATCTCACTGCGCAGAAAGAAATGACGGAGACAGAGCTCAAGGTAAGTTTCTATCTCATCAAGTGTGTTTTCATTTCTTTGTTCGCATAAAGATCCTGTCTCCTCTATATCTTTATATTTCACTAAACTTGTCTACATTACTATTGTATTTCAGTACCATTTATGTAATGTGAAACGTGGAAGTCGTGATAGCTCAGTGGTTGCGCATTCGCTTCATGTGCGAAAGGCCCGGTGTTCGAGCCCTGCTGGAGCCGTTATGATTGTGCCCTTAGGCAAGGCATTTAAATTCCACATGTCTCTTCTCTCCCTCATGGCGATGGATTCCACCAGGAATGAGGTCTCGAGAGTGATTAATATAAGTTATAAGAACTTGTTTCGCAATCGAGCTGAAATAAATTTGTATAAAATAAACTAATGTGAAACATAGACTAGTACAAATGTGTGATACTTGCATGTCTTCCATCCCAGTACATCTGCATCCTCAGTCCAAACATGGATATGTAGACATCTACCCCCCCCCCTCTCTAATGAAATTTGGCTTAGACATTAGCCCCATAGAATTGTGTAACTCGAAACTTTTGTTCAACTGGTCTAAGCACGGATATGTAGACATCTAATTGTTGTTTAAGATATAATAAAACATGGTTTGGAGTTCTGACACGTAGGAATTAACCACGGAAGCCATATGCCTAAGTGGTTAATTCTGGCACTGAGAACCGTGTTTTATTCGACTGAGAACCGTGTTTTATTCGACTTAAATAATGCAAATACAAATATTATTTTGATTCTAAAATGACCAAAATATCTAAAAAGCGCAAAAATAGTTGATGTTATTCGTAGAGCGCGTAAATGACATCACAAAACTGCTAGTAAAATGACCCCACATTTTTCACGTCGCTCGCTAAACCATGTTTTATTGCAGATTTAAGCATGGTAAATTCCTTCAGATACAGATGCCGAGCCAAGTTAAAATTTATAATACAATCAATAAATATATGAATTGAAAGCACAGAATCGACAAGCTAAAATACGTGGAAGTCGTGATAGCTCGGTGGTAGCGCGTTCACTTAATGTGCGAAATGTCCGGAGTTCGAGCCCCACTGGAGCTGTTACGATTGTGCCCTTAGGCAAGGCATTTAAATTCCACCTTGCCTCTTCTCTCTCCCTCGTGGCGATGGATTCCATCAGGAATGAGGTCTCGAGAGCGATTATTATAAGTTCTAAGAACTTGTTTCGCAATCAAGCTAAATAAATTTGTTTAATACTTTAGCACGCTAAAATAATGTATAGAAGGAAAGTAGAAAAGGAATAAAGTTACACATTGTTTGGTCCTACAGGAGGAGATTATGGCACGGATGCATGCAGAGAAGAGACTTCAAGCTGCCGAGTCCTCACTACACAATCTACACGATGCTGTACATAATCAGACACCAAATATAGAAGATGATGTAAAGGAAAAAATGGTTGTGAACGTAAACAAACTTAAATGTGAGCTTCTGTTTCTAATGAGAATGTAAATAGGCTTATTGGTGAGTGTTAAGTTCTGAAATAAATGTAAATAAACTCTAACCCTTGTGGAAGTCGTAATAGCGCAGTGGATGTGCGTTCGCTTCAGGTGCGAAAGGTCCAGAGTTCGAGCCCCGCTGGAGCCGTTACGATTGTGTCCTTAGGCAAGGCATTTAAATTCCACGTTGCCTCTTCTCACGACGATGGATTACATCAGGAATGAGGTCTCGAGAGTGATTAATATAAGTTATAAGAACTTGTTTCGCAATCGAGCTAAAATAAATTTGTATAAGTTAACCCTTAACAGCCTTCTAATAAAATCATGGCATATGAAAACAAATCAGTGGCAAATATGTCTGGGTCATAGTTTCTGTAACATAAAGCATTTGACCCTATCTCTGGTTTTTGTAACATAAAGCATTTGACCCTATCTCGGGTAAAACCAAATCTGCACCCTGCAGCTGGCAATCCACATAGTGCAGTTTTTGTCTCTGATGTAGGCATAAACCACCGAAACCCAGACATGTAATGGTGCATCTATCCACAGATAATCCTAGGTTCCCCTGGGCCGATAATTCCATAAACTCGCCAAGGCGCCGAATAAAGCTATGCCCAAATAAAATCACGTTTTCCCGTTTCGCCATTGTTATGTAATTCAGACTTCCATCCGAGCACTGTGTCAGTGTGCGAATCCGTTATCCTACAAATGCATCATTTTGCCAGCATGAAACAAATATAAAATTTATCCCACAATGTTCAACAGCACAATATAAAGTTTATGCCAAATGTAATACTTAGCTGTACGACAGATAACGGTAACGATTAGTGATTTTTTATCACCGATACAATTTCCTTTGTCTTTGTAAAAAGCTGACGTACCAGGAAGTCACATGCTCAGGCTTGGTTTAAAAATAGACATTTCCGCGAGGTTTAACCCTTTCAACCCCACAGGCCTCTAAATAGGCTTATGAAAAGTGTACATCCAGATGAGCCGGCTCGTAACGAGCCGTCTCATCAGGATCTGCACTTTTTTGCCAGTAATAATTATTACTATTTTTAGATAAAATTACCCATTTTGATAAATGAACTGGTCCAAAGGTAATTTTCTTATTAATTTATTGGTCTAAAAATAGCATGCACCAGTCCATGTCAGTTACTTGGGGTTGAATGGGTTAGTAGCATGCACCAGTCCATGTCAGTTACTTGGGGTTGAATGGGTTAATAGCATGCACCAGTCCATGTCAGTTACTTGGGGTTGAATGGGTTAATAGCATGCACCAGTCCATGTCAGTTACTTGGGGTTGAATGGGTTAATAGCATGCACCAGTCCATGTCAGTTACTTGGTGTTGAATGGGTTAATAGCATGCACCAGTCCATGTCAGTTACTTGGGGTTGAATGGGTTAGTAGCATGCACCAGTCCATGTCAGTTACTTGGGGTTGAATGGGTTAATAGCATGCACCAGTCCATGTCAGTTACTTGGGGTTGAATGGGTTAATAGCATGCACCAGTCCATGTCAGTTACTTTGGGTTGAATGGGTTAATAGCATGCACCAGTCCATGTCAGTTACTTGATATTGAATGGGTTAATAGCATGCACCAGTCCATGTCAGTTACTTGGGGTTGAATGGGTTAATAGCATGCACCAGTCCATGTCAGTTACTTGGGTTGAATGGGTTAATAGCATGCACCAGTCCATGTCAGTTACTTGGTGTTGAATGGGTTATACATGCACCAGTCCATGTCAGTTACTTGGTGTTGAATGGGTTAATATCATGCACCAGTCCATGTCAGTTACTTGGTGTTGAATGGGTTAATATCATGCACCAGTCCATGTCAGTTACTTGGTGTTGAATGGGTTAATATCATGCACCAGTCCATGTCAGTTACTTGGTGTTGAATGGGTTAATATCATGCACCAGTCCATGTCAGTTACTTGGTGTTGAATGGGTTAATATCATGCACCAGTCCATGTCAGTTACTTGGTGTTGAATGGGTTAATATCATGCACCAGTCCATGTCAGTTACTTGGTGTTGAATGGGTTAATATCATGCACCAGTCCATGTCAGTTACTTGGTGTTGAATGGGTTAATAAACAAATAACGTAGAGCAGTAACAGGTATCCCTGCGTAAAGACCCAAATTGTTTTATTTGTACTAAAGAATATTTGTGAGTTTTTAAGTTTTAACCAGGCCTGGCGGTTATAAAACTTTTCTCCAATCTCAAAACTCAAGTCTCAAATGTCTGATTGGTTCAGTTGACAGTAACACTCAGAATCAACCAATCAGATCATTTGAGTTTGAGATCTGAGAAAAGTTTTATAACCTCAGGTCATGATTGTAGAAAAATGTCAAGATCAGTCATCACAGGAATTTTGAAATGCAAATACTGCATAGTTTGTTTCATCAAGTTTAATCTTAATTAACACTTTGCTCACTGAGTAGATAAAATCACATTTGCTAACAATTTTCGAAGCCCTGCTAACAACATAGATCCAGATACATCTGTTCAGGATCTATGTTGTTTGCTATTCAGCCAAGTGTTTTAGCTCCACTATCCAAACAGCATACAGCATAGAGCCTGATCAGACAGCACAGAATGAATCTATGCTGTTTCAGGGTTCTATGTCAGAATTTTTGGGAGAAGTGAGAAAGCACGTGATCGCTTCCTTAAATGGTGTTCTTTAATATACTTCTGCAAAATAGGGTTAAAATGCACAGTAAAAAAAACCCATTAAATACATCATTTGAATAGAAGGAGTGCTTTATAATGGGCAAGTGTATCTTACTAGACAAAATTTTGTTTGAAAATCGTAAAAACCATTTATTATTTATATAAGTGAGGCCCCCAGAGGGCGAAGTCAGGGTCCCTAGCAAAAGTGATTTTATCTGTCTCTAGCATGTAAAGGGTTAAGTGTTTAGCAATTTGCAATCACATATTTTCATTTACGAAAACTTTGGGAATATTTGTTAAAGATGCATTCATATAGAGAATCACATATTTATAATTATCTTTTTTTGTTAAATTTTCGTATTTTGGTATTGATAATATACTTGCATGCGAACCCGTGGCGCTATGTCCCTCTAACTCTGGGCAGTTTGGTGTTCCTAGTGGTAGAACAATAGTGTATCTGGTGTCTGCGGATGATTTGCTGAACAATTCGCTGAATTAATATCCTTATTTTAATATCAGCTAATTATATTATCTATCATTGTGGTTGTTGTAACCAAACCAACATTTATCAATATTTTCGCCAACTGATACGATTGGCTGATAATATATTGTCAGTAATAAATAATTTGCATAATAAAGGAATTTCAGGTAAAGGTATGGAACAGGTAAGAGTTAGTTAGTTACGTTAGTGAGTTTATAAGGATTGCCGACTGATGTACATTTATTGGAGAGAGTTTAGTTATGGAAAATATAGGGTTTAGCTTAATCAATAGTAAATATGTCATACACATACAATACATAGCATGAACATACAAATGGTTTGAGCCACAAGTATACATTAGATAATGGCCCTCACCATATATGGTTATGGTTAGGCAAGGCAATATCTCACTTGCGACACATGTCATTATCATCTCAGTTTATTATCGGAGTAGTTTATTATCGGAGTAGTTTATTGTCGGAGTAGTTTATTGTCGGAGTAGTTTATTGTCGGAGTAGTTTATTGTCAGAGTAGTTTATTATCGGAGTAGTTTATTGTCGGAGTAGTTTATTGTCGGAGTAATTTATTATCGGAGTAGTTTATTATCGGAGTAGTTTATTATCGGAGTAGTTTATTATCGGAGTAATTTATTGTTGGAGTAATTTATTATCTACGATTATTTCTTTTTTTCATAGATTTTTTCGAAAACCTTGCGGAGGAGGCGAAATTGGACCCTGATAAACCAGTCATGATGAAGAATTCAATACATGCTCGCAAAACCATGATAAGACGAAACAAAACTCTCAAGTTTGAGCGGAAGAAGTCGAGTAGTAAGTACACAGTTTTCTACGGTTTTGTCACTGATACCATCCGTACTTGCGTATAAGGCGGTCTCACCTGTAAGACGCCCCCTCCCTACTTTGGTCATGAAATCTGTTAGTTTTGGCATGCACTCGCATATAAGACGGGTTGATCAAATGGACAGCAGACCATGTGTAGAAATGTGCCTTCTTTTCTAAAAAAGAACTTTTTTTCTCTTTATTTTAATGTAATTTTTTTAGCACTTGTCTATAAGACGGGAAGCCATTTTGAGGCCTTAATCTGGTGGTAAAACAGTCGTCTTATAGGCGGGTATTGATGGTAGTGGGCAACTGGTGTAATAAACAAGAGAGGTTTCTGTCTTAGATGCACATTACATTGAACATGTTTTTGTTAGTGTTTATTCTAGTGTGGAAAAAAGATGCAGGGTGCATTTTGAGCGACGAAGGGGGTATGTGCGGGATGGGGGGCATTTGAGGGTGTCCCCCTAGAACATTTTGCTAACTTACGGTGAGTGACAGCTACTACTAATTGTGCTTGTTCACATGCAGTAGGGCAGTACATATCCGTCAAAAGGGCGGACGAGTTTGAGTCTATACAGATCTGCCTGCCCGTAGGCACTCATCAGATTAGGCTTAAATAAAAAATATATTGCACCAAAAAAAATATTGCACAAAAAAGAATTACTTAACTTAAGAGTTACCGGGTATATATTTTATTTAAACAAAAGGTCGAACATAAAAGGGCAAAAGGACGAGGGGGTTAAAATGGAGCAGGACGCCCTGTCATCTCACTCTAGGAAAAGCCCTATTTATGTGTCTTGGAATGTAGTTATTTCGGTGTACTGTTCATAAGTTATGTCCGCCTCTGTGGTCGAGTGGTTAAGGTCGCTGACTTATACCACTGTAACCTATCATCACTGATGGTCACGGGATCGAGCCCCGCTCAGACCGTGTCTCATTTATATGAAAAAGTTGGCAGTTTCTTACGGAGGTTGGTGCACCCAAGTACTGGTTAACCGCTGGAGCCTGCCCAGGAAAGGTGTTGTTAGGTAAACTGCCCACCGGCGATATAGCCCGAAATGGTGCTGATGCAGGCGTAAAAACCCGAAATATATATATATATATGTTCATAAGTTGTACTCATATGTGTATGAAAACAGTATAGGACGACATCAATATTGATGATATTAAATTCCTTCAAAACCCTTTATAACTCTGTTGACCCCTTTATACAGTCTGTGCTGTGTATATATATAACTCCAATTCAATTGTGTGTTTTACATTTATTTATCGTCGCTACCAGTATGAGCGACGCCTCCTGAAGAGATTAGTCATTTTAGATTTTTGGAGAATAGTGCAATGATACAGACAAAGAATTATTCCAGAATCTCCTCTGGTTTTTATACGTGCACGGTGTAAAGCACCGACACAAGACCTTGGTTTAAAGTCCCATCTGAAAGACTGTTCAGTTTATTAGGGTCAGACAGGGGATCGAACCCGCGATCCCTGAATTACCAATTCAAACCGCTTGTCATGTATTATATATGTGCAGAATATGTATGGGCGTCTGTGTATTGTAAATTGGCTTGTCAATTTATGAACCGATTTTGAATGCAAGGTTAATATCACACTGAGGTCAAGGTTAATAACAGGTCAATACTACATTGTGATCACAGTTGAAACAGCAAGAAGGTTACACTGATGTCAATGGAGAAAATAGCAAGGTCAAGGTTACACTGATGTCAATGTTTAAATAGCAAGGTCAAGGTTACACTGATTTCAATGTTTAAATAGCAAGGTCAAGGTTACACTGATGTCATTGTGTAAGCAGCAATGTCATGGTTACCCTGATTTCAATGTTTAAATAGCAAGGTCAAGGTTACACTGATGTCATTGTGGAAGCGGCAATGTCATGGTTACCCTGATTTCAATGTTTAAATAGCAAGGTCAAGGTTACACTGATTTCAAAGTTTAAATAGCAAGGTCAAGGTTACACTGATGTCATTGTGTAAGCAGCAATGTCATGGTTACCCTGATTTCAATGTTTAAATAGCAAGGTCAAGGTTACACTGATTTCAATGTTTAAATAGCAAAGTCAAGGTTACACTGATGTCATTGTGTGAGCAGCAATGTCATGGTTACGCTGATTTCAATGTTTAAATAGCAAGGTCAAGGTTACACTGGTGTCATTGTGGAAGCGGCAATGTCATGGTTACCCTGATTTCAATGTTTAAATAGCAAGGTCAAGGTTACCCTGATTTCAATGTTTAAATAGCAAGGTCATGGTTACCCTGATTTCAATGTTTAAATAGCAAGGTCATGGTTACCCTGATTTCAATGTTTAAATAGCAAGGTCACGGTTACCCTGATTTCAATGTTTAAATAGCAATGTCATGGTTACGCTGATTTCAATGTTTAAATAGCATGGTCAAGGTTATGCTGATATCAATGTTTAAATAGCAAGGTCAAGGTTACACTGATTTCAATGTTTAAATAGCAAGGTCAAGGTTATGCTGATATCAATGTTTAAATAGCAAGGTCAAAGTTACACTGATATCAATGTTTAAATAGCAAGGTCAAGGTTATGCTGATATCAATGTTTAAATAGCAAGGTCAAGGTTATGCTGATATCAATGTTTAAATAGCAAGGTCAAGGTTACACTGATTTCAATGTTTAAATAGCAAGGTCAAGGTTATGCTGATATCAAGGTTTAAATAGCAAGGTCAAAGTTACACTGATATCAATGTTTAAATAGCAAGGTCACCCTGATTTCAATGTTTAAATAGCAATGTCATGGTTACGCTGATTTCAATGTTTAAATAGCAAGGTCAAGGTTACACTGATTTCAATGTTTAAATAGCAAGGTCAAGGTTATGCTGATATCAATGTTTATAGCAAGGTCAAGGTTACATTGATATCAATGTTTAAATAGCAAGGTTATGGTTATGCTGATATCAATGTTTAAATAGCAAGGTCAAGGTTACCCTGATTTCAATGTTTAAATAGCAATGTCATGGTTACGCTGATTTCAATGTTTAAATAGCAAGATCATGGTTATTCTGATATCAATGTTTAAATAGCAAAGTTCGTGCTAAACTGGAGTCTATATGGACAGTGTATTTTCGTACTCACTTTTGTTCAAACTTTGTCACAAGATATATTTTGATGAAAGCTGATCGAGCTGGCCTGTGATAGGTCAGTGGTTCTTCCCATGTGCCTGTCTGTGCATGAAATACTCCTCAGAGGGGCACCCTGGGTCTTCCTCCACCAATAATAGCCGGAGAGTCGCCATATGACCTAAGCTGTTGGTGTGACTGTAAAGCCGAAACCAAACAAGCAAACAAATGAAAGCTGAATATTTGTGGCCAATCTGATTTAATGGAAAACTTGGTCAAATTGAAAGTGACTACATTTATTACTTTTCATACTACCGGGTATGTTCTGTTTAGTAGATCAGATAAGAGATTACTTACTTATTTTGCTTGTATTCAATGTAATACAGCCATCACATATTTTCTTATATCAACACACATGTAATAACAACTGGAAGGATTGTGATTGGTTGAGAGAATAATCCTGATAAATTTGTAATTAAACTTTAAATTATGCATATTTCTAGGTGAATTGGTACAGAACTTTAATGATAAGACAAATGAAGATATAAAATTGTATTTATAACGCTGTTTAAGACAAGAATATAATGCTGATTTGCGTAGTGACGTCATGGCAATTTAGTGCCGTCATGGCAATTTAGTGACGTCATGACAATTTAGTGACGTCATGACAATTTAGTGACGTCATGGCAATTTAGTGACGTCATGACAATTTAGTGACGTCATGGCAATTTAGTGACGTTATGGCAATTTAGTGATGTCATGACAATTTAGTGATGTCATGACAATTTAGTGACGTCATGACAATTTAGTGACGTCATGACAATTTGCAATGCCTTTTAGTGCGAAAATGAAAGTAACAACATTATGTTGTGCAAAATATGATTAAAACAAGTACTATCTGGTAAAACAAGTACTATCTGGTAAAACAAGTACTATCTGGTAAAACAAGTACTATCTGGTAAAACAAGTACTATCTGGTAAAACACTATCTGGTAAAACAAGTACTATCTGGTAAAACACTATCTGGTAAAACAAGTACTATCTGGTAAAACACTATCTGGTAAAACAAGTACTATCTGGTAAAACACTATCTGGTAAAACAAGTACTATCTGGTAAAACACTATCTGGTAAAACAAGTACTATCTGGTAAAACATATCTGGTAAAACAAGTACTATCTGGTAAACACTATCGGTAAAACAGTACTATCTGGTAAAACAAGTACTATCTGGTAAAACACTATCTGGTAAAACAAGTACTTCTGGTAAAACACTACTGGTAAACAAGTACTATCTGTAAAAACTAGGAAAACAAGTACTATCTGGTAAAACACTATCTGGTAAAACACTATCTGGTAAAACACTATCTGGTAAAACAAGTACTATCTGGTAAAACACTATCTGGTAAAACAAGTACTATCTGGTAAAACACTATCTGGTAAAACAAGTACTATCTGGTAAAACACTATCTGGTAAAACATGTACTATCTGGTAAAACAAGTACTATCTGGTAAAACAAGTACTATCTGGTAAAACAAGTACTATCTGGTAAAACAAGTACTATCTGGTAAAACACTATCTGGTAAAACGAGTACTATCTGGTAAAACAAGTACTATCTGGTAAAACACTATCTGGTAAAACACTATCTGGTAAAACACTATCTGGTAAAACAAGTACTATCTGGTAAAACAAGTACTATCTGGTAAAACAAGTACTATCTGGTAAAACAAGTACTATCTGGTAAAACAAGTACTATCTGGTAAAACATGTACTATCTGGTAAAACACTATCTGGTAAAACATGTACTATCTGGTAAAACAAGTACTATCTGGTAAAACACTATCTGGTAAAACAAGTACTATCTGGTAAAACACTATCTGGTAAAACAAGTACTATCTGGTAAAACAAGTACTATCTGGTAAAACATGTACTATCTGGTAAAACAAGTACTATCTGGTAAAACACTATCTGGTAAAACGAGTACTATCTGGTAAAACAAGTACTATCTGGTAAAACAAGTACTATCTGGTAAAACACTATCTGGTAAAACGAGTACTATCTGGTAAAACAAGTACTATCTGGTAAAACACTATCTGGTAAAACACTATCTGGTAAAACGAGTACTGTCTGGTAAAACAAGTACTATCTGGTAAAACAAGTACTATCTGGTAAAACACTATCTGGTAAAACAAGTACTATCTGGTAAAACACTATCTGGTAAAACACTATCTGGTAAAACGAGTACTATCTGGTAAAACAAGTACTATCTGGTAAAACAAGTACTATCTGGTAAAACACTATCTGGTAAAACACTATCTGGTAAAACACTATCTGGTAAAACGAGTACTATCTGGTAAAACGAGTACTATCTGGTAAAACGAGTACTATCTGGTAAAACGAGTACTATCTGGTAAAACGAGTACTATCTGGTAAAACGAGTACTATCTGGTAAAACGAGTACTATCTGGTAAAACGAGTACTATCTGGTAAAACGAGTACTATCTGGTAAAACGAGTACTATCTGGTAAAACGAGTACTATCTGGTAAAACGAGTACTATCTGGTAAAACGAGTACTATCTGGTAAAACGAGTACTATTTGGTAATGTGATAAAAAGGATTTTACACTCGTGGTGATTTCTTACCATATTTTATGAAACTCGTTTCGAAAAATATGCTTTGAAATCACCACTCATATATATATATATATATATAAGTACATTGCTATATTGTTATTATTTATTGTTATTCCCTCAACTTCCCTCAACTTCGGGGCGACACCTCCAGATACAGAAGATGCCCCAATTCCAGAGGCACCCCTGGTTCTTTTACGTGCCAGATTGATAGCACCTCTGTTTATTGGGAGGATAGTGCTAAATACAGCAGATTCCAGAGGCATCCCTGGTTCATTTACGTGCCAGATTGATAGCACCTCTGTTTATTGGGAGGATAGTGCTAAATACAGCAGATTCCAGAGGCATCCCTGGTTCATTTATGTGCTAGGTGATAGCACCTCTGTTTATTGTCTCTTCCGAAAGATTGCTAACATTATAAGAATGTGACGTGGGATAAAACTCGCGTCCCCTGCAACCACTGTACCAAGTTGTTGTATTATATTGGCAAATTATCATTTAAAGTTTAAACTTTATTTATTTCACAACAATTGCGAAGCAAATTTTAACAACTTATATTAATCACTCTCGTTGGCGCGGATGAAAGCGTAAATGTGGTCATTCATGTGGGAGGAAACTGGAGTACCCAGAGAAAACCCACCTGTCTGATCTGGTGACCACCGTACTATCTCACATATTTCCCGATCCAAGGATCGAACCCGGGCTGCATTGGTGAGAAGCGAGTGCTCTAACCACTGCGCTAATCGGACATCCATCATCATTCAATTTTATAATGGGTATGCAAACTGTCTCATGAATCAATTGCATCTCTTTGTCTACAGTTTCTTATAAACTACCGGGTATTAAAGTCAGATACTTATTTGGCCTTCAACAGATCCAATGCATTCAGCTGTATAACCGGGTTCAATTCCTTACACATCTATGCCCATTGTTGATGAGTGCTCTGTAAGCATTTTAGTACCAAAAGTTTTTTTTGGGACAGAAATTCAAGTTTGCCACTTAGTTTATACAAATTTATTTTAGCTTGATTACGAAACAAGTTATTTCAACTTATATAAATCACTCTCGAGACCTCATTCCTGATGGAATCCATCGCCACAAGGGAGAGAGAAGAGGCAACGTGGAATTTAAATGCCTTGCCTAAGGGCACAATCGTAACGGCTCCAGTGGAGCTCGAACTCCGGACCTTTCGCACCTGAAGCGAACGCGCATCCACTGCGCTATCACGACTTCCACAAGTTGCCACCTGTATTTTAGATATGGTCTGATCATCCGGAAAAAAAAACAATTGTCTAAAATGACTTGTTCATTTACATTTCCATTGTTATAAACCTTCTTTTAATATTTAATCATTTAGATGAGAGTATGTCATCACATGATACGTCACATGGCACCTTACTATCATGTGATAACTCTGCAAAGAAGGGAGAGTACTCTTGCACTGTTTCGTGAATTAGTGAGTCATTTGCTTGAGGAATGAAATGTAATTAGTATAGTGTTTGGAATGAAGTTTTAGACATTTTTATATTGTTATGGAATGAATATTTTTGTTTCGTTTTTTTAGATGCCTTGGTTAGTAAACTCTTAATTTACAATGTCTCTTGACTAATTCTTGTCATTCAGCTTGTAATGTAATTGACAAAATGCTGGTGAAAGTCATCTGTCTAACTTGTGAACCTTGTTAAATGTTTTATGTTGTCTCTATAGCCCCAGTAATATTCTAACAGACAGTTGTTTTGAAACCTCTCTACAGATCCACTTCCAAAGGGAAACATTCTAAATATAATATGAAATAGGCACGGCGAGGAAAGCCAATAAAGGGTTGAAGTCAAAATACAGTTCCACTTCTAAAGGGGAACATTCTAAATATAATATGAACAGTGCCTATCAATGGGGAAAGCTAATAAAGGGTTGAAGTCAGAATACAGTTCCACTTCTAAAGGGGAACATTCTAAATATAATATGAACAGTGCCTATCAATGGGGAAAGCCAATAAAGGGTTGAAGTCAGAATACAGTTCCACTTCTAAAGGGGAACGTTCTAAATATAATATGAAATAAGCACTGTCTATCAATGGGGAAAGCCAATAAAGGGTTGAAGTCAAAATAAAGAACCACTTCCAAAGGGGAATGTTCTAAATATAATATGAACAGTGCCTATCAATGGGGTAAGCCATTAGAGAGTTGATGTCAAAATCACTTCCTGATGTAGACATTATAGAAGGAATAGGAATCCCCGCAATACCCACGATGGGTTTGACACCTAAGGAAGGTTAAGAGGATATATGTTTATTTCAGTGTATGATCGAATTACATTTCACTGAGCGAAAATTGAAAGCATTATATCACGAGTGATGCTAGCCACTATAGCTTTCTATGTTTTTAGAGGAAATATTATTCGATCATTCACTCAAGCAGACAAAGGCTACCTCGTGATAATGATGCTTTCACTGTTCATTCGGTGAAATAGAATTTGATCATTCACTTAACCCTTTGCCTGCTGCGTAAATAAATTCACATTAGCAAACAATATAGATCCAGATCAGCCATCAGGATCTATGTTATTTGTTATTCAGCCAAGTGTTTTAGCTCCACTATCTGAATAGCAAACAGCATAGAGCTTGCTGTGCCGTCTGATCTGGTTCTATGCTGTTTGCAAAAGTGATTTTCATCGGCCGCTAGCGTGCAAAGGGTCATCTGCCGCTAGCGTGCAAAGGGGTCATCTGCCGCTAGCGTGCAAAGGGGTCATCTGCCGCTAGCGTGCAAAGGGGTCATCTGCCGCAAGCGTGCAAAGGGGTCATCTGCCGCAAGCGTGCAAAGGGGTCATCTGCCGCAAGCGTGCAAAGGGTTAAACAAACAAATATCATCTTATCTTAGTAGGTGAGATGGAAAAAATACTGGATGGACAGTGTGACAATTGTTTTTTGTTGTTGTTTTTTTGTGTGACAATAAATTTATTATTTTGGTAAAAGCTTTTACAATTATAGATGTATACAATAAGCCCGGGGTGTGTTATTGGTATGGATGGCTTATTCTAGATGGCGACTTGGGTGAAATAGTCGCCCTAGGAACCATCACTTCCCCCCTGCGGGGAATTGTCTCCAGTAAGCTACACTTGCCCAATAAAGCACTCCTTCTATTCAAATGTTGTATTTAATGGTCATATTGTGTATTTTAAACCTATTTTGTTGAAATTTATTAAATAAGACAATTTAAGGACACAATGTCGCGAATTCTCACTTCTCCCAAAAATTATTACCTAGAATGAGCCCTTGATGGGTCATCCAGCATCCTGCTATGGCTCTGTTAGCCCATTTCATTCTGGATACATTTAATGGCTTTTGCATACAACATAGATCCAGATCAGCCGCAGCGTAACGCTGCGTGCTGATCAGGATCTATGTTGTTTGCTACATAGCCATTCTTAGCAAGATCATCTGAATAGCAAACAGCATAGAGCCTGATCAGACGGAACGTTCCGTGGCAGTTGATCTGGCTCTGTTCTTTGCAAATACCGTTTGAATGGTATCCAGAATGAAATGGGTTAAGGCATTACCTGTCCTCAATTTTTCTTGTTTAATGAATTCAGGTGAGTAACTCTAATGCATTAGGACATCTTGTTATTTTGAACAATCATTTTTAGTCTATCTAGATGTATCTCTAGGCATTTAACTGCCTTCAAATCGTGCTCACTTTGATGGTTGCAATTTTAGTCTCGCTAGTGGCTGTACCAAACATGGACCTCATGCAGTGCAGTGTTATGTCCCTTTAGTCCATCTCTATGTATTTAACTGCCTTCAAATCATGCTCATTTTGATGGTTGCAATTTTAGGCTCGCTAGTGGCTCTACCAAACATGCTAGACATGGACTTCATGCAGTGCAGTGTTATGTCCTTTTAGTACTCTCTATGTTGCATCTGTTGGTATAGGTAACTTCAATTTTGTTTACCAATGTCACCTCACTATTTATTGTGGAACATCCCTGTTTTGTGCAGCCATATTTGTAGTGTTAATTGTGTTGCATTCATTATGTAATTTAACCCTTAAAATGCTGAATAAATTGGAAGGAATGTGCAAACAACATAGATCCAGATCAACTGCGGCATAGCGCCGCATCTGATCAGGATGTTTGCTATTCTGCCAAGTGGTTTGGCTCCAGTATCTGAATAACAAATAACATAGAGCCTGATCAGTTGGCACGTTATGTGCACGTTATGTGTCATCTGATTGGCTCAATGCTGTTTGCAATGACGTATATACTCGTTTTCAGCACAGTTAGGGTTAATAGTAACACCAAGTTCAGCCATTATTCAACCCCTGCTCATTCTGACTTGTGCCTATTGTGTAGATGTTCGGTTACTGGGAGAGGATATATCATAACGTATTAATGTCGATTCAATGATATTGCTGCACAGATTTGGTTTAATAATATTTTATTGCTTCTTTTGATTATACATGTAAATACAAAATATGTCGATACAAAGGAATGCTAAACATGACGACAGAGGCCTCTGTGACTGAATTCTTAGGTCGCTGACTTAAAATCACTTGCCTCTCACCGCTGTAGGTTCGAATCCCACTGGGGGGGTGTCAAGCTCTTTCACTTGAGGAAGCTATCCAACTGGCTTGCAGTAGGTTGGTGGTTCTACCTGCTTCTTCTAACTGCACGAAGGGCATCCAGGATCTTCCTCCACCAGTAAAAGCTGGATAGTCGCCAGAAGACCTGAGCTGTTGGTGAAACGTTAAACCCCAAAAACCAAACCAAACATGATAGCCTGGGTTTTCCTCCACCAGTAAAAGCTGGAGAGTTGCCATAGGACCTGAGCTGTTGGTGAAACTATTTCCTCATAAAGAAGACAAAAGCAAACAGTATGGGCAACAAGAGGACTGTTGTTTTGGGTGGGTGGGTGGGTGACCAGCATTATGTAGGTAGGATATGAGACTAGGGCTGAGTATACTTTCTTCAACATTTCAGGCCCATAAAGGTATATGATTGTACACACATTTATTACAGCTTATTGCCTTAACTCTGCATGCTGGGTAAAAAGCAAAATCTATAAATAGATGTGTTTTCTTATTAAAAAAAAACTGAAAACTCTGGAAATATGTCATACAATTTCATTTGAATTCTGTCGTTACGATGCAATTCTAATAAAATTTCATGACATATCCCGGCGTGAAGAGTTTTCGCCCAGAACAGGTTTTCGCCCAACTGTGGAAATAGCAAGTCGTGAGAGATCACGCAATATTTCACGCTCCAGTTACCGGAATTATAAATAAACATACCTTGTGCACTTCCAATCTATTTCTAACTGATCATAATATATCAGACAAGGTAAATTAGCGGTGAAAACTTTAAACCTACCACAGTTTTCACTAATTTCACTATATCCGTTTTATGTCACCATATAAATATCATTTCTTAAAGAAATTGGCAATTTTTTCTCCAAAATGACATATGCATCGTCTGCCATGCCAATATATTTACGAATAAAAATGTCATTATAGTCTCACTGCTCCGTGTTTATGAGTTATGTCCGTTATTACACACAAGGGGTCCTTATTCATAATTTCGATTTTTCACCTTCAGGTCCACGGGTTGTCACATAGGTTCTCCAACTGATATATATGGTTGTGTAAACCTAGTTTTTCTTTGTTGGGCACCGTGTGATGTGTTCGATGGATGGGTCCATTTACGGTTCTGCATTTAGTCAGAGTAATTAGGAGGGATGACGACTTCTTATGCCCCGTGTGTTTGACCTAGTTAAATTAAATGTTAGTGTTTTAGATACAGTATATAGACAAAATGCAACAAATGAATTTTGAGTGAAAATGATAAATTAAGCCTCTTATTAAAGTAAGTCTTCCTTAGTTTATTGTTTTGTTAAAAAAGAACTGTTGCTTACATACTAATGGTGGCGCTGTAGACAATTTACACAGTTAGGCGAAAACCAGTGACGTCATTCCGGATTTCTGAAAATGAGGTGCCGCCATTTTGTGACCTTTTCTCATAATGTAAACAATCGGTTTTCTTTGAGATTTTTGTGAATGAAAGGTAAAATATTGTTTATTCGACGACATAAAATTGTTTGCAGTGTATGCACATTCTAAACCTATGGGAGTCTGTTATGTACTACGTCGTCGAAAACCAGTAACACCGGGATACATGTACTTTCACCGCTAGCGTGCAAAGAGTTAATATAGTTAGGCCAGGTTGAAAATGATCTAGTTTTACTAACGCAGAGTGACACTCAGAGTCACATTGAGTTTGATATAGAAGTTCATTCTGCTTCCATGTAGAGAGTAGCCTGGGTTCCAGTGCGTTCGTCCGTCTGTCCGTCTGCTGATATAGTTGGTAAATCTACAAATTTATTTTAGCTCGATTGCGAAACAAGTTCTTTCAACTTATATTAATCCCTCATCCTCATTCCTGATGGAATCCATCGCCACGAGGGAGAGAGAAGAGTCAATGTGGAATTTAAATGACTTGCCTAAGAGCATAATCGTAACGGTTCCAGTCTGAACTAGCCAGGGAGATAGTGATGATGTATTATCCAAGTGGAGCAAGAATGGGTACCAGGCAATTATTAATGCTAATAGCAGAATGTCCCTGCAGCGTAACGTTTTAAGCCCTGTGCCCACCAAGGTCATCTGTGATTTAAGACATGACTTGTGCTTCAAATCAAGACGAACATTGAATAAAACTAACCATATAGTCTGCTATTAAGCTACATTTATCCATTGTGTTTATATACACTTTAACCCTTTCAACACCACAGACCTCTAAATTGGCTAACAAAAAAGTGTAGATCTGCACTTTTTTCAAGTAATATAACTATTTTTAGAAAAAAAATTACCCATTTTGATAAATGAACTGATCCAAATGTAATTTTGTTATTAATTTATTGGTCTAAAAATATCATGGACCAGTCCATGTCAGTTACCTGGTGTTGAATGGGTTAAGGACAAATGTTTTGCACGGGTATTTTTTATATCGGCAATTAAAGTCAATAACAAGCAGTACCACATTAACTACTATGTAATCTAACTTGTCAATGTATCGTACACATTCTCTGAAAGGTTGGTCAAAATCAATTTAGATTTCATAATATTTAATGTGTCCGCCTCCGTGGTCGAGTGGTTAAGTTCGCTGACTTGTATACCACTGTAACCTATCATCTCTGATGGCCACGGGTTTGAGCCCCGCTCAGACCGTGTCTCATTTATATGAAAAAGTTGGCAGTTTCTTACGGAGGTTGGTGCACCAAGTACTGGTTAACCGCTGGAACCTGCCCAGGAAAGGTGTTGTTAGGTAAACTGCCCGTCGCTCAAATGGGAAACCGGTAGCGACGTTAAATAAACTTAAATAAAATTAAAAAAATTAATGTGGTAATGCTTGTTATTGACTTTAACCCTTTCAACACCACAGGCCTCTAAATAGGCTTATGAAGTGTAGATCCAGATGAGCCGTCTCATCAGGATCTGCACTTTTTGTCAGTAATAATAATTACTATTTTTAGATAAAATTACCCATTTTTATCAATGAACTGGTCCAA
>CM026404.1:23951948-24016530 GCA_014843695.1 Archivesica marissinica
GTCCTCAATTTTTCTTGTTTAATGAATTCAGGTGAGTAACTCTAATGCATTAGGACATCTTGTTATTTTGAACAATCATTTTTAGTCTATCTAGATGTATCTCTAGGCATTTAACTGCCTTCAAATCGTGCTCACTTTGATGGTTGCAATTTTAGTCTCGCTAGTGGCTGTACCAAACATGGACCTCATGCAGTGCAGTGTTATGTCCCTTTAGTCCATCTCTATGTATTTAACTGCCTTCAAATCATGCTCATTTTGATGGTTGCAATTTTAGGCTCGCTAGTGGCTCTACCAAACATGCTAGACATGGACTTCATGCAGTGCAGTGTTATGTCCTTTTAGTACTCTCTATGTTGCATCTGTTGGTATAGGTAACTTCAATTTTGTTTACCAATGTCACCTCACTATTTATTGTGGAACATCCCTGTTTTGTGCAGCCATATTTGTAGTGTTAATTGTGTTGCATTCATTATGTAATTTAACCCTTAAAATGCTGAATAAATTGGAAGGAATGTGCAAACAACATAGATCCAGATCAACTGCGGCATAGCGCCGCATCTGATCAGGATGTTTGCTATTCTGCCAAGTGGTTTGGCTCCAGTATCTGAATAACAAATAACATAGAGCCTGATCAGTTGGCACGTTATGTGCACGTTATGTGTCATCTGATTGGCTCAATGCTGTTTGCAATGACGTATATACTCGTTTTCAGCACAGTTAGGGTTAATAGTAACACCAAGTTCAGCCATTATTCAACCCCTGCTCATTCTGACTTGTGCCTATTGTGTAGATGTTCGGTTACTGGGAGAGGATATATCATAACGTATTAATGTCGATTCAATGATATTGCTGCACAGATTTGGTTTAATAATATTTTATTGCTTCTTTTGATTATACATGTAAATACAAAATATGTCGATACAAAGGAATGCTAAACATGACGACAGAGGCCTCTGTGACTGAATTCTTAGGTCGCTGACTTAAAATCACTTGCCTCTCACCGCTGTAGGTTCGAATCCCACTGGGGGGGTGTCAAGCTCTTTCACTTGAGGAAGCTATCCAACTGGCTTGCAGTAGGTTGGTGGTTCTACCTGCTTCTTCTAACTGCACGAAGGGCATCCAGGATCTTCCTCCACCAGTAAAAGCTGGATAGTCGCCAGAAGACCTGAGCTGTTGGTGAAACGTTAAACCCCAAAAACCAAACCAAACATGATAGCCTGGGGTTTTCCTCCACCAGTAAAAGCTGGAGAGTTGCCATAGGACCTGAGCTGTTGGTGAAACTATTTCCTCATAAAGAAGACAAAAGCAAACAGTATGGGCAACAAGAGGACTGTTGTTTTGGGTGGGTGGGTGGGTGACCAGCATTATGTAGGTAGGATATGAGACTAGGGCTGAGTATACTTTCTTCAACATTTCAGGCCCATAAAGGTATATGATTGTACACACATTTATTACAGCTTATTGCCTTAACTCTGCATGCTGGGTAAAAAGCAAAATCTATAAATAGATGTGTTTTCTTATTAAAAAAAACTGAAAACTCTGGAAATATGTCATACAATTTCATTTGAATTCTGTCGTTACGATGCAATTCTAATAAAATTTCATGACATACATGTACTTTCACCGCTAGCATGCAAAGAGTTAATATAGTTAGGCCAGGTTGAAAATGATCTAGTTTTACTAACGCAGAGTGACATTGTGTATACAATATACACTGGAGCCGTTACGATTGTGTCCTTAGGCAAGGCATTTAAATTCCACGTTGCCTCTTCTCTCTCCCTCGTGGCGATGGATTCCATCAGGAATGAGGTCTCGAGAGTGATTTATATAAGTTGAAATAACTTGTTTCGCAATCGAGCTAAAATAAATTTGTATAAACTATACAATATACATAACCCGGGGCAATATAACCTGATGTGAGATGATGCACCGTTAAACCAATACTCGCTCACTCAGAGTCACATTTGAGTTTGATATAGAAGTTCATTCTGCTTCCATGTAGAGAGTAGCCTGGGTTCCAGTGTGTTCGTCCGTCTGTCCATCTGCTGATATAGTTGGTAAATCTACAAATTTATTTTAGCTCGATTGCGAAACAAGTTCTTTCAACTTATATTAATCCCTCATCCTCATTCCTGATGGAATCCATCGCCACGAGGGAGAGAGAAGAGGCAATGTGGAATTTAAATGACTTGCCTAAGAGCATAATCGTAACGGTTCCAGTCTGAACTAGCCAGGGAGATAGTGATGATGTATTATCCAAGTGGAGCAAGAATGGGTACCAGGCAATTATTAATGCTAATAGCAGAATGTCCCTGCAGCGTAACGTTTTAAGCCCTGTGCCCACCAAGGTCATCTGTGATTTAAAACATGACTTGTGCTTCAAATCAAGACGAACATTGAATAAAACTAACCATATAGTCTGCTATTAAGCTACATTTATTCATTGTGTTTATATACACTTTAACCCTTTCAACACCACAGACCTCTAAATTGGCTAACAAAAAAGTGTAGATCCAGATGAGCCAGCTCGTGACGAGCCGTCTCATCAGGATCTGCACTTTTTTCAAGTAATATAACTATTTTTAGAAAAAAAATTACCCATTTTGATAAATGAACTGATCCAAATGTAATTTTGTTATTAATTTATTGGTCTAAAAATATCATGGACCAGTCCATGTCAGTTACTTGGTGTTGAATGGGTTAAGGACAAATGTTTTGCACGGGTATTTTTTATATCGGCAATTAAAGTCAATAACAAGCAGTACCACATTAACTACTATGTAATCTAGCTTGTCAATGTATCGTACACATTCTCTGAAAGGTTGGTCAAAATCAATTTAGATTTCATAATATTTAATGTGTCCGCCTCCGTGGTCGAGTGGTTAAGTTCGCTGACTTGTATACCACTGTAACCTATCATCTCTGATGGCCACGGGTTTGAGCCCCGCTCAGACCGTGTCTCATTTATATGAAAAAGTTGGCAGTTTCTTACGGAGGTTGGTGCACCAAGTACTGGTTAACCGCTGGAACCTGCCCAGGAAAGGTGTTGTTAGGTAAACTGCCCGTCGCTCAAATGGGAAACCGGTAGCGACGTTAAATAAACTTAAATAAAATTAAAAAAATTAATGTGGTAATGCTTGTTATTGACTTTAACCCTTTCAACACCACAGGCCTCTAAATAGGCTTATGAAGTGTAGATCCAGATGAGCCGTCTCATCAGGATCTGCACTTTTTGTCAGTAATAATAATTACTATTTTTAGATAAAATTACCCATTTTTATCAATGAACTGGTCCAAAGGTAATTTTCTTATTCATTTATTGGTCTAAAAATATCATGCACCAGTCCATGTCAGGTACCTGGGGTTGAATGGGTTAATTGCTGATATAAAAAATACCTGCGCAAAACATTTGTCCACACATATATATGTATGATTTTGCTGCATTTTCTTTGTTTATAATTATGCATTTGTATAAATATGCAATAAAATATTATTAAGCTAAACTAGTAAGATGTTCCTAACAGATCCTCTAGCAGCTCACCAAATATTCCCCCATGCTTTCTTTGTTTAATGTTTTTATTTTCCTCCATTCTGACACATGTTACACATGCGATGTTAGTCCTGGCCGTATTGCCGTAGACTGAGGGTATAACCTTGGTTTAGTCGTTTAAATTGGCTTCTAATTCTTGTCATTGCTTTTAAATCATTCTCAAACTATGCAAACATTGTGCATAGATGCAATGTCTGTGGCCAGCTAAATACCATTGCCCCCAATAGTATTAATCGGCTTCTATGCCTTTTCTCTTTTTTTTGTTTTTGTTTTTTTAACTCTTTCAACACCAAGTAACTGACATGGACTGGTCCATGATATTCTTAGACCAATAAATGAATAAGAAAATTACATTCGGACCAGTTCATTTATCAAGATGGGTAATTTTGTCTAAAATTAGTAATACTACTTGCAAAAAGTGCAGATCCTGATGAGACGGATCGTCACGAGCCGGCTCATCTGGATCTACACTTTTTGTAAGCCTATAAATAGAGGTCTGTGGTGTTGAAAGTGTTAATTTCAGCACTCATTATATTATCGAAGCACTGTTACGTCTGCCTGTGGTATTTTTTCACAGGTCTTATCACCCTTGTTGGTCTCTTGTGACATTTGCAGCTGTTTCAGTTTTTGAGCTTGAAGAGAGGTGGAAAGTCAGGTAGCAATAACAGGACAAAATTTGTATTAAATATTAAAATGACTGCTATTGATTTTTTTGTTTCTAAGAATGGGCTATTGATTTTTTTGTTCTAAGAATGGGCTATTGATTTTTTTGTTTATAAGACGGGTGATATTAAATATTCTGTGACTAGTTTTAGCAAGGCATAGTAAGTTTGTTAGCCTTAATAGTCACTACCCAACACTATCCATGTCAAGGTCACAGATAGAGGTCAGTTATCATAGAAAATTCCGTTATATATCTTCAAATAACATCTCCTCTAAAACTGCTTAGTCTATTTTGATGAAACTTTGTATAGTAGTAGATAAAAATAGCTGAACTGCATCATCTATGTTGATGAAACATGCTGCGGAGAATCTGGGCAATTGTCGGATAAAAAATTACCTAAATAGTTCCGATCGGAAATCCAAACTGGCCATCGTGAAAACGTATTTTTACTTAGCATCCTGAAATGCATGGTCAATTTGAATGAAACTTGGTATGGAGTGTCCGGACTAATAGTACATTTAAAAAACTGTAAATGAATCCAATCTGAATGCCATGATGGCCACGGCCATCTTCACTTCTCCCCCCCCAAGCCAATTTGACCTGAAATGTTGGCAATAGCATCTTGTTGACTAGTAGATGGAATACAGGTATTAATTTGCTGATACAAATTCAGTGTGACCATCATGGCTGCCTTTCATGAGAATTTAATTATCCTGTAGTGATGTATATTTGGCAATGTAGTTGTTCTACCTACTTGTTCTAACTTATTTTTAAAAATAGCAGTCATTTTAATACATGTCTATACTTGTACCATGGATTTGTATAATTTAACACTTTGCCTGCTGAGTAAATAAAATCACATTTGCAAACAACATAGATCCATGGCGTAGCGCCGCGCCTGGTCAGGATCTATGCTGTTTGCTATTCAGCCAAGTGTTTTAGCTCCACTATATGAATAGCAAACAGCATAGAGCCAGATCGGACGGCACGTTCTGTGCCGTCTGATCTGGCTCTATACTGTTTGCAAAAGTGATTTTATCAGTCAACGAGTCAATCATACGGTATACTATTTAACAATGAACTGAATAACACAATTGGTTCTTCTCTACTAATGTATATAGGGGACACTATTGTTGCAAGAGATGCATACTAGATTTATGAGCAACCAGTTTGAGTTATTACACATTTTCCTAGACAAACATCCTTATAAACTGTTTTATGAAACTCCCCACGGACATAAATAACCAATCACCTAGACAATCCCCTTAGACAGTTTATAGACTGCCTGTGGCTACCGTACATACTCGGCCATAAGTCGACCTGTTTCTCATCCAGACATGTGTTGAAAGAGCGATTTATGGCCAAGATAAAAAAAATTGATTTTTTTAAAAAATTATTTAATCATGCGAAATGTGTTTAAAGCGACATTACATCGCAAAAAGCAAATAAAATGCATTTGTTCACGTACAAAT
Organism: Archivesica marissinica; assembly: GCA_014843695.1. Classification (NCBI taxonomy): domain Eukaryota; kingdom Metazoa; phylum Mollusca; class Bivalvia; order Venerida; family Vesicomyidae; genus Archivesica; species Archivesica marissinica. The sequence continues at coordinate 23,957,635 of CM026404.1, forward strand.
GCATTGCTACAACAAATTCTTCTGAATATATTCGAACACTAACATTGAATCAATAAACAGTGTTTTTGTGGTCTACAAACTTCAAAAGTGAAAGTAGGATTTTATATAACGGTCATCCGCGCTCCTGAATTGACGTTTGGTTTGTCATTGGAGTCAATACTAAACTCGCGATACTTTCGTTTAGTATATAACGTTTGTTTATTTGTTGAAATACTCAGTTTTTGAGGCAAATATTTGGAAAAGAATTACCGGTATACCATATAATAAGAAATTACATTCCGCAGATATTTGCGTTTTCACCGATGTACATTGTAGTGTCGCTTTAATAAACTTAAGTATATAACCTGTACATGAGCAGTAGAATACTGTGAAATGTATTTATAAAAGACAAATTGTTTATTGGATAAATAATACAGATCTACCATAACAATCTTATTAAAATATTTATTTGACAATTATTTAATAGAACAAAGTCGCCCATTCTACTATATTGCATGGCCTAATTCAGCTAATCTGTATTTACTGCTTTATTCGCAGTGGGCTCTCAGAATAACAGAACTAAGAACAGCTAAATACTTAATAAACTATAGGAATTTAAAGCTCTCCAAACTTGGGAGACATTTAATTTTCCAACTTAACAGTAATATCGCTAATAAAACGGAGATAATACATATTTGTATTTTGTGTTAATATGTATTGTTTTTTTATTTTGTTGTTGGTTTTCATTTGCGGGCACGATGTTGGTTCACCTGAGCCACGTGTTTGTGTTAGTATATGCAGGTTGTCAGACATCACCTTCACTGTCATCTCATGCAGGTTGTCAGACATCAACTTCACTGTCATCTCATGCAGGTTGTCAGACATCACTTTCACTGTCATCTCGTGCAGGTTGTCAGACATCACCTTCACTGTCATCTCATGCAGGTTGTCAGACATCACTTTCACTGTCATCTCGTGCAGGTTGTCTGACATCACTTTCACTGTCATCTCATGCAGGTTGTCAGACATCACCTTCACTGTCATCTTGTGCAGGTTGTCAGACATCACCTTCACTGTCATCTCGTGCAGGTTGTCAGACATCACCTTCACTGTCATCTTGTCTCTCCACAATTCACTTTAAAAGCAATCTCACCTTCAACAGAATTTGATCAAACTTGGCCCAAAGTATCCTTGTAATGACCTACCAAGTTTGATCAATATTACTGTTCTTGAGAAGAGAGAGGAATAAACTGGGTTATGGTTATACCTGTTTTTATGGATTTTCAAAAGAAAAGTCTATTCGATATGTTTGGTAAATCCATTAAAAACTTGGTCCAGTTAAAGGCAAAACCTTCACGCATCTGAGTCCGCCTCTGTGGTCGAATGGTTAAGGTGGCTGACTTGCATACCACTGTAGCCTATCATCACTGATGGTCACGGGTTCGAGCCCCGCTCAGTCCGTGTCTCATTTATATGAAAAAGTTGGCAGTTTCTTATGGAGGTTGATGCACTAAAGTACTGGTTAACCGCTAGAGCCTGCCCAGGAAATGTGTTGTTAGGTAAACAGCCCGCTGGAGATATAGCCCAAAATAGTGCTGATGCAGGCGTAAAACCCGAACTAACAAACGAACTTCATGCATCTGAAACTTGAAAATGGTCATCGCATAACTAGGTCAAGTTAAGGAAGAATCTATGAACAATGTGAAACCAATCAGCAGAATTTGACCAAACTGAGTGAAAACTTGATCTCTAGCTGTAGCTAAATTAAAGAAAAACCCATAAACATGAACTTGGGTGAGTGAGTCCCCTATTGATCCCTAATGTTTAAGATGTTTTACCATGATCTATGTATGCCTAATATGTTGTGTGTGTTTATTTTAGGCAGGATATTGTTTGGCAACATTAAACTGAGACTAATTAATCTCCGCCAAAGCCTTCGTAAGTTTTCATGAACTACGACCAGGACATGCGTTAGGTTTTACCGTTAATATTTGAATCAAGTCAGTTAGTAAGTGTTCATAATCTAAAGCTCATATTTTACTTCGGAAATCGATTATAAACCATGTAAGTTCACAGAATATGCAAATGTATCAATTTAATGTTGCCAAACAATAATGTGCTGGATTATGTTGTCAAATTTATTTGTGTATAATATTATAGTATTTTTGTAATGGTCCAGTGACTTCAGTCAATATTGTATGTTTAAGGAAGCAAGCAGAAAACTTAATGGTTCAGTGACTTTTTCAATAACTTCCATAATTCAGGTCTTATATTCTTTAAATCTGTCTCAGTTTGTTTGGACAACTGTTGGCTGTTCTATGGTACAATTTATATAACTGTATGTTAAATACAAACGATATTTGAAATACAGTCAAACCTGTCTTAAGCAGCCAGTCAAGGGAGTGATGAAACATGGCTGTTTAGTCAAGGTGACTGCTCAATAGAGGTTGTTAAACAAATTGCGACATTGGGAATGCTGTAACCTACTGCTTAACCCATAACCTGCCGAATAGATTGAACGGAATGTGCAAACAACACAGATCCAGATCAGCCGTCTGATCAGGATCTATGTCGTTTTCTATTCAGACATGTATTTCAGCTCCACTATCCGAATAACAAACAGCATAGAGCCAGCTCTAGTCGTGATTGGCAGGACTGGTTACATGTCTGCTAAGTTGGCTGCTTAATAGAGGTGGTCGCTAAGACAGGTTTGACTGTAGATTTAACAGCCATGAGATTCTATATTAGAGTTGGTGATGTATCTCCATTATTTATATGTCTCCGGTATTATTTAGGGAGTATTGTGATACAAGAAAGTAATAATATATAAATATTGTGAGTATTGCGATACAAGGTTTATATGTTTTTGTAATTGTGTAGTTGATCAACTAGGAATTTGGTGAGTTCATCAGTTATTAGTTACATGTATATATATTTATGCGAAATAGTTTATCTTATTTTTTTTTATGCCCCCTCCCCCCTTTGATACAGCACGGGATATTGGGATATAGTGCATATATAGTGCATTTTTTTAGTTCATGTCAGTCATTCCATGCCCTGGTCAACTCTGAGAACACTTACACATATTTAGCCCATTCAACACCAAGTAACTGACATGGACTGGTCCATAATATTTTTAGACCAATAAATTAATAAGAAAATGACATTTGGACCAGTTCATTTATCAAAATGGGTAATTTTGTCTAAAAATAGTAATATTACTGGCAAAAAGTGCAGATCCTGATGAGCCGGCTCATCTGGATCTACACTTTTTGTAAATCTATTAAGAGGTCTGTGGTGTTGAAAGGTTAAAGCGACCCTACATCGGTGAAAAAAGCAGAATGTAATGCCTATTATATGGTAATATTTTGTCCAAATATTTGTATTTCAAGTAATAAACAAACGTCGTATTCGACATTTGTTGACATAGCAAAACAATATAAATAGGGTCAACATACAACGCGTGTATCCTGAATAACAACATTTACGATACAGATTTACAGTTATATCTCACAATTGTTCCTGTGCATATTTATTTTTCGACTAATCTAATTTGAATTATCCCTAAAACGAAAGATTCCAATAATATACAAACATCAATTCAGGAGTGTGGCTGACCGTTGTATGAAATCCTACTTTCACTTTTGAGAGTTTGTAGACCGTAAAAAATCACAGATTAGCCAGGTCTGCATCTCCAAGGTCAAGGTCATATGGATGCGTGTGCTCTAGGAAGCTGAAATGCATGCTGGGATTTTAGAATAGCTTTGAAACCTACATTTTTTGATGACGAAGGCCTCCACGTTAACTTTAAACATACCTAATGTAGTTCATGCCCCAATGGAAAATATTCACACCTGATTCATTACTTATATATGTACATTAATTATTCTTTTCAATGAAACAAATATAGCCCACATTGCATATAAAATGTATTTAGGCCAGATTTGCATTTTACCGTGTGCCGGACCAGGTAAATAAATCATCCATTGAACAGTGTAAACAAACATGCCTTTGATATAAAAAGACCGCTGCCCAACGCGGCGATTGCACATGCCCATAACTTCTGAGTTCAAATGTCGGCTGCATATCATTAGTGAGGAAATTCATATGAAAATAGATACAAACATGGCATATACGTTCATCGGAGGAAGTGCAATAGCGATGTACATATTTAATATTTGTAATTGAATAAAATTGTTCCCAATACTTGTAAGTGAGTTCTTGTATCGGGTTAGACTTGGTGGTATGTTCTCTGCATGGTCTCTAATAGCTTACACGGATAAGTCACCATAGCATTTATAACTCTTGCCTAGGTCACATGCAGGCGATTCTCGTTAGATTAACAAGGAAACGCGAGCAAAAGTGGCAATCGCATGCCATCGCCAACTAACCACGAGGTAGATCAGTCACACGTGAGTTGAAAAGTGAGCAAAGAGGAGTAAAATTATGTTGGCGATTATTTGCAAAGAAGTAGTCCTTGCGTTCTATTTGCAGTTCAATTGACGATTATGCGCGTTCAATTCGCGATCGTTGCAATGGGATTGGGTGTGTCTGCGGTGGGACTGCAGTCTACTCGCGGTTCTCGAAAAATTGGCGGGAAATAAGAGAGGTTGCAATCAGTTTGCGATTCTTCGCGTTTCGTCTCATTTCATTGCAATCAGATTGATATTGATAATTGTCAATTACTTGCATACTATTTGGTCCGCCTCCGTGGTCGAGTGTTTAAGGTCGCTGACTTGTATACCACTGTAACCTATCATCACTGATGGTCACAGGTTCGAGCCCCGCTCAGGCCGTGTCTCATTTATATGAAAAAGTTGACAGTTTCTTACGGAGGTTGGTGCACCCAAGTACTGGTTAACCGCTGGAGCCTGCCCAGGAAAGGTGTTGTTAGGTAAACTGCCCGCCGGCGATATAGCCCAAAATGATGCTGATGCAGGCGTAAAACCCGAAATATAACATAACTATTTGCGTTCCCAAAGATGCGTAGAAAAACCCAAACCCACCGCAAGCCTAAATCGCCATGTGTGATCTTGGCATAATAGGGGAAGCAATCTCGCATGGTATCAAATCATTAGAGATAATCGATTTTTACAACTTATATTAATCACTCGAGATATACCTCATCGAGTAACGGTAACGCACTCGGGCACACCTGCTCAAATTTCTCGACACGTTCTCAAACATCTCAACACGTTCTCAAACATGTCAGCAGATGCTCAAACTTCTCAACACGTGAAGCCTACCTAATTAACTGGCATTGTGAAAGGTTTGTCGAAATTAATTATCGCTACAATCAATTGAAATACTGCAGCCAAAAAAGTTTTTTTTTATGCAATGCATTGTACATTGTACGGCGAAGTACGCGAAAAGTACGGGAAATATTACATACGATAAAACCACGTGATGTTATCAAATCGCCATTTTTATGCATTTACCTTTTCAATTAAATTCATCAAAGTTTGCCAAAATAAACGAAATATATGCTAATTTTGTGGTCTTATTCATTTGATTTATTTATATAGACTATCGGCAACTGGTTTTAATAGCTAGTTTATAACGATTGTCAAATGTAACAACTTATAGAATGACTGTGGGCCGTTCGGGTCGAATTTCAGTTTTTTCACGAAATTTTGGTCCGGAAAAAAATGTCCTGATGTCTGTACTGGTGTATAATGCGCAGTAGATAAAATGGATGAGGATTTCAGTAAGAAATGTGCGCACTATACACAGCTAAATACGGTAGACAACATTATCAGTCATCAAGTAACCACGTCAATGCTTCATTTACAGATCAATATCATGTATTAATATAATAGATTTGAATTCTGATTTTGCACACAACAAACCCACCAACACCACATTTATACAAATTTATTTTTGCTCGATTGCGAAACAAGTTCTTACAACTTATATTAATAACTCTCGAGACCTCATTCCTGATGGAATCCATCGCCACGAGGGAGAGATAAGAGGCAACGTGTAATTTAAATGCCTTGCCTAAGGGCACAATCGTAACGCTGCCTCCAGAGGGGCGTGTACTCCAGGCCTTTGACACCTGAAGCGAACACGCTACCATTGTGCTATCACGACTTCCCAATGTTTGTACGATGTTTGCTTAAAATAGCTTACATTGGGTTCTTCTTGGAGGTGAAGGAATAAATAAGCCCTTTGTTCTAATTTCGTAGTACAAGACTGTATTATCATCCATCATCAGGATCTGCACTTTTTGCCAATATTACTATTTTTAGACAAAATTACCCATTTTGATAAATGAACTGGTCCAAATGTAATTTTCTTATTAATTTATTGATCTAAAAATAGCATGCACCAGTCCATGTCAGTTACTTGGTGTTCAATGGGTTAAGCATATCATGCACCAGTCCATGTCAGTTACTTGGTGTTGAAAGGGTTAAGCATAACATGCACCAGTCCATGTCAGTTACTTGGTGTTGCAAGGGTTAAACATATCATGCACCAGTCCATGTCAGTTACTTGGTGTTGAAAGGGTTAAGCATATTGTGCACCAGTCCATGTCAGTTACTTGGTGTTGAATGGGTTAAACATATCATTTGTTTAGAGAAATATTAAATCTACTGAGAAATGGAAAAAAAAATTTGGTTAACATGTATTAACGTTAGTCAAAGTGCAACTGTGTAGGTGCTGTATAATAAATAATCATTGAATTACATTGTACAGTCTACATCTGTTATGTCGAATTCCGTCTGACCGAACAAAATACTTCGACATAACCGAAGTTTGACTTAACGAAATTCGATATAAACAGAGCCAAGTTATATGTAAAATGATAGTGTCTGAAACGGAATTTCGAGATACCCGGAGAATTCGTCATAACCAACTTTGACATAGCCGCGAGCGGATGTAGACTGTATATACATTGCAAAGTGCAACTGTGTAGGTGCTGTGTAATAAATAAAGAATCACTGAATGACCTTGTATATTACATTGCAGGCATGCGAGCCAAGTCTTTGAATATGGACCACACATTGATGAGAAGTTCTAGAACAATGTGTCCTCGGAGAGCACAGTCTACATTTGTACACAGCTCTTCCAACAGTGATGAAGAATGTATAGAACCATTCACACTTGCAACATTCCCACCACTTCAAGAAGACCAGTCTGAACACTTCTGATGAAAAATGAAATTGATAATACAGTCAAACCTGTCTGTAAACACCTTGGAATGGCAAGAATTCGTCTTTGTTGTTGGGTTAAATGGATAGATAACTACTTGCTGTGCGACCAAAAAGATGGTCTTTATTTGAAGATGGTCAGGTTTGACTGTATTCACATTTCTATGAATCGTGTTTCCATATTGCATTTCAATTCCCAGTGAAAATTATTCTGCAAATGGTCGATTGATGGTTACTGCCGTTAGCCATGGAAATGTTTGCATCATTTCCGCTCGAGGGCTGTTCCAACAATGATGTCACTGATTCTTTAAGGAGATGCATGTGTATGTGTCGATTCTTCAAGTTGATATCAAGAGCATTTTGAACAAACATTAGAACTGCAAACCACAGGCATAAGACATAATGTTTTGTTTGTTTGCCCTATGTCATATAGTAGGTAATGTTTACTGAAGGTTGGTTGCCTTCGGTAAGCATTACTTACTATATAACCATAGGGAAACAAATATTTGTGCCTGTGCTGCAAACCAAGTTTTCTTTTTCTATTGTGACTGTTTTTAGAAGTTGTAGATACCAATGCAACAGATTGTTGTACAATGTAAAGTTGCGCTGGTTTTTAGAAGTTGTAGATACTAATGCAACAGATTGTTGTACAATGTAGCGTTGCGCTGGTTTTTAGAAGTTTTTTCTCCACTGCACAATTTAGTGCAAAGAATTTTTTTTTAGCTTATTTTTAAATACATATATACAGAAACTCATCAATATAGATAGCATAGCTAAGGACTTGTCCTTCATAATGCATAGATAGCATAGCTAAGGACTTGTCCTTCATAATGCATAGATAGCATAGCTAAGGACTTGTCCTTCATAATGCATAGATAACATAGCTAAGGACTTGTCCTTCATAATGCATAGATAGCATAGCTAAGGACTTGTCCTTCATAATGCATAGATAGTATAGCTAAGGACTTGTCCTTCATAATGCATAGATAGCATAGCTAAGGACTTGTCCTTCATAGTGCATAGATAGCATAGCTAAGGACTTGTCCTTCATAATGCATAGATAGCATAGCTAAGGACTTGTCCTTCATAATGCATAGATAGCATAGCTAAGGAATTGTCCTTCATAATGCATAGATAGCATAGCTAAGGACTTGTCCTTCATAATGCATAGATAGCATAGCTAAGGACTTGTCCTTCATAATGCATAGATAGCATAGCTAAGGACTTGTCCTTCATAATGCATAGATAGCATAGCTAAGGACTTGTCCTTCATAATGCATAGATAGCATAGCTAAGGACTTGTCCTTCATAATGCATAGATAGCATAGCTAAGGACTTGTCCTTCATAATGCATAGATAGCATAGCTAAGGACTTGTCCTTCATAATGCATAGATAGCATAGCTAAGGACTTGTCCTTCATAATGCATAGATAGCATAGCTAAGGACTTGTCCTTCATAATGCATAGATAGCATAGCTAAGGACTTGTCCTTCATAATGCATAGATAGCATAGCTAAGGACTTGTCCTTCATAATGCATAGATAGCATAGCTAAGGACTTGTCCTTCATAATGCATAGATAGCATAGCTAAGGACTTGTCCTTCATAATGCATAGATAGCATAGCTAAGGACTTGTCCTTCATAATGCATAGATAGCATAGCTAAGGACTTGTCCTTCATAATGCATAGATAGCATAGCTAAGGAATTGTCCTTCATAATGCATAGATAGCATAGCTAAGGAATTGTCCTTCATAATGCATAGATAGCATAGCTAAGGACTTGTCCTTCATAATGCATAGATAGCATAGCTAAGGACTTGTCCTTCATAATGCATAGATAGCATAGCTAAGGACTTGTCCTTCATAATGCATAGATAGCATAGCTAAGGACTTGTCCTTCATAATACATAGATAGCATAGCTAAGGACTTGTCCTTCATAATGCATAGATAGCATAGCTAAGGACTTGTCCTTCATAATGCATAGATAGCATAGCTAAGGACTTGTCCTTCATAATACATAGATAGCATAGCTAAGGACTTGTCCTTCATAATGCATAGATAGCATAGCTAAGGACTTGTCCTTCATAATGCATAGATAGCATAGCTAAGGACTTGTCCTTCATAATACATAGATAGCATAGCTAAGGACTTGTCCTTCATAATGCATAGATAGCATAGCTAAGGACTTGTCCTTCATAATGCATAGATAGCATAGCTAAGGACTTGTCCTTCATAATACATAGATAGCATAGCTAAGGACTTGTCCTTCATAATGCATAGATAGCATAGCTAAGGACTTGTCCTTCATAATGCGCATTGCAAAAAGTGAGATTTCAAGCTACAAATGGAATGTAGCTGAGAATGAGTGAAATATGAACAGTGACAGTCATGCATACGCTCTGAAGAAGAACTATTACTGCATATTATCTACCGTACCTACTCATCTATAATACGATCTCGATTAAAACAACCCCCCCCCCCAACTTTGCTCTTAAATCTGTGGTATTTTGTATAGATTCGCAAATAAAGACAGGTTGAGAAAATGGAAAACATTCAGAAGTAAAGATCAAACAAATTAATTAAACACAGTAAAATATGTTGATTCCGGGAAAAATGCAATGATGTGCAACAATACATTTCATTTGCTAAAATGCTATTGACACGTTCAGTTTACAGACAGAGCTATGAAAGTCTATGCATTTGTTACTCGCTTCGAGTTATTTCAATATAAGATCATTAATTATCGAGTCGGAACAAACTGATTTGTTTTTCACTCGCTTATAAGAAGGGAAGCCATAATCTGGTGATAAATATCTCGTCTTATAGGCGAGTAATTATGGTACATTGTATATGCCATTTTCTGCCATAGTTAACCCATCGCCTGCTGAGTAAATAAAATCACATTTGCAAACAACATAGATCCAGATCAGCCGCAGCGTAGCGCCATGTCTGATTCAAGATCGATGTTGTTTGCTATTCAGCCAAGTGTTTTAGCTCCACTATCCGAATAGCAAACAGCATAGAGCCTGATCAGACGGCACGTTCTGTGCCGTCTGATCTGGCTCTATGCTGTTTGCAAAGGTGATTTTATCTGCCGCTAGCGTGCAAAGTGTTAATAAAACTGTCATGAGCCAAAAGCAATGAGTTAGCTGTATCTACATGTACAGCACTGACACTGAGCACTCGTGTCGCAGGCAAGCACATCACAAATTTCTACTAATTGAAAACCTGTCATTGATTTATCACAATTGAATTCATATGTATTTATTTCCTCTGTGTACATTTCTAGTGCAATCTATTTAATTCATTATAAAGCTTATTTGGTCTTTAGTTTTGTCAAATTCAAATGCACTTAGCATCCACAATACTTCGTTAACGAGCATCCAGTCAGGGTTCCCGCTGGGCGCCAATGGTGCCAATCGCTAAATTTTGTGAATTAGCGAAAATATTGGCGCAACGTATTTTTATGTCTTTTATGTTTTGTTTTTTTTGGCACATATTTTGTCAAATACATGGCTTCAAATTTTTAGTTTTAATTTTTATATTTATTTGTGAACTATATGGCTCTTAGTTGGCTCCAAGTTTTTTTTAATTGGCTCCAGTGTTTTTCAATTGGCGACAGAAGTGGCGCAGACAAACATTCAGACAGAGGGAACCCTGGCAGTACTTTGTTATTGAGCATCTGCAGTACTTGCTTATTGTTCAGCCTCTTTGGTAAGCTAATAAATAGAAGACATGGTCATTTAGATGGTGCCACGATGTTTGTAGATGATACAGAAATATGAACTTATAGTCCTAGGTCATCAACATATCCTCGAATGTTATCCAAAATTAAGTGTTATTAATGCATCTACCAGCCGCTAAATACTGGCGTGTGAACTCTCCAAGTATTCAAGAATGGAGAGTCATTACTTTGTTATTCATTACGGAAAGAAAAACATTATGTCCACAGATTTCACTGTAACTTAAGCCACATATTATTCATACTGCAGTGAAACAAAAAAACAACAACTTTCAGGTATAAATAGATGAACCGATAATATATAGGTCATGACCTAGTTTTACGCTAATGGAAACGATCTTTTACCAGTGAATTTTACCTCTCTGACAAGGAAACATCATCATTTATATGAAAAACTATCTTCTTAGCACATTTCATTCTGGATACATTTAAATGCTTTTGCAAACAACATAGATCCAGACCAGCCGCAGCGTGACGCTACGTGCTGATCAGGATCTATTATATTGTTTGCTACATAGTCATAGCAAACAGCCATAGAGCCTGATCAGACGGCACGTTCCATGGCGGCTGATCTGGCTCTATGTTCTTTGCAAATACTGTTTGAACGGTATCCAGAATCAAATGGGTTAACAAAGAACTGATGAATACTTGATTTAAATGAACTGACATTAATTATTGATCTCATGTTTACATGTCTATATACCCTTGTATTAGAAGATAAAAAATAAAAGATAAAAAAAACAAATAGATAAAGAGGTATATATAGGTCGGATTTGGAATCGAACGGTCCCGGGTTCGATACTCGGTCAGGCCACGTATATGTAGTGTCATTTGAACAAGGCACCCCACACACATTGCTTAGTACTGGTTAACCACTTAGGTCGGCTAAGCCTGCCCAGGAAAAACAAGTCTAGGTCCCTGCAAGGGGTTTGACATTAATGAAACATACATACATAGGTCATGACCTAGTTTTACGCTAGCAGAAAGCTGGGTGTTTATAAGTAACACATAATAATTATTGTGATGAAATTATTGTATAACAGATGCTGTCTCAGTTAGATAGTCCCACCTCTTAGAGAACCTTTGTATTACCATCATGTATAGTATAATACTCTACCACACTCACTAGATTGTAGATTTCAGACCACTTCGTGTAAGTGTCACATTTTTGTTTCTGCTACCAATGGCCTTGAATACAATTGTTTGGGTTTCTGCTACCAATGACCTTGAATACAATTGTTTGGGTTTCTGCTACCAATGACCTTGAATACAATTATTTGGGTTTCTGCTTCCAATGACATTGAATACAATTGTTTGGGTTTCTGCTACCAATGACCTTGAATACAATTGTTTGGGTTTCTGCTACCAATGACCTTGAATACAATTGTTTGGGTTTCAGCTACCAATGACCTTGAATACAATTGTTTGGGTTTCTGCTACCAATGACCTTGAATACAATGTTTTGGGTTTCTGCTACCAATGACCTTGAATACAATTGTTTGGGTTTCTGCTACCAACGACCTTGAATACAATTGTTTTGGGTTTCTGCTACCAATGACCTTGAATACAATGTTTTGGGTTTCTGCTCCAATGACCTTGAATACAATGTTTGTTCTGCTCCAATGACTTGAATACAATTTTGGTTTCTGCTACCAATGACCTTGAATACAATTGTTTGGGTTTCTGCTACCAATGACCTTGAATACAATGTTTGGGTTTCTGCTACCAATGACCTTGAATACAATTGTTTGGGTTTCTGCTACCAATGACCTTGAATACAATTGTTTGGGTTTCTGCTACCAATGACCTTGAATACAATTGTTTGGGTTTCTGCTACCAATGACCTTGAATACAATTGTTTGGGTTTCTGCTACCAATGACCTTGAATACAGTTGTTTGGGTTTCTGCTACCAATGACCTTGAATACAATTTTTTGGGTTTCTGCTACCAATGACCTTGAATACAATGTTTTGGGTTTCTGCTGCCTTCTGCTACGATCTGGATTGCACTTATGCTTGGAGTGATATTATAATACGATTGTTGAGGTTGGTTATTGTCCGCTGAATATTAGTTATGCCCCTTTTTAACCCTTTGCCTGCTGAGTAAATAAAATCACATTTGCAAACAACATCCAGGATCTATGTTGTTTGCTATTCAATGTTTTAGCTCCACTACTCGAATAGCAAACAGCATAGAGCCTGATCACACATCATGTTATGTTCCGTCTGATCTAGCTCTATGCTGTTTGCAAAAGTGTTTTTTTCCTAGCATGCAACGGGTTAATGCCAGCCATGTGAAACGAACACATTTTGATTACATGCAATTTGATCAAAAATAGGTCATTGTTTTAACACCATGTGAAATTCACATGTGAGTGAAATTGTAGTTTTATTTTAAAAGATCTGAGTTTAGTGAAGCGTATTAAATACAAGAATGATCACTTTACATAGTAATATTATTTTATATGCTATAAAAGATATATTCACCGACTGACCTCCTCCGTTGTCGGGTGGTTAAAGTCGCTGACTTGTATACCGCTGTAACCTATCATCACTGATGGTCACGGGTTCGAGCCACGCTCAGACCGTGTCTCATTATATGAAAAAGTTGGCAATTTCTTACAGAGCTTGGTGCACCAAGTACAGGTTAACCGCTGGAGCCTGCCCAGTAAAGGTGTTGTTAGGTAAACTGCCCGTCGCCCAAATGGGCAACCGGTAGCGATTTTAAATAAACTTAATAAATATATATATATTCACCGAAAAACGTTGAGGTCTGAAAACCGGTATGCCCATATACTCCTGTTTTTTGTAATTTATTTCAGATGGACCAACCTGGTGGACTAATCATGTCCCTTGTCTAGGGCCAAATCAATTGATCTCAGAAGTTAGCTACTGTTATTCATAAAAAAATATGGATTAAAAATCTTGATACATATATAAATCTTTGGATTTGTAAACTTGATTGATTTTTTGCAATGTGGCGATCATGGACGGTACCATCTATACTCGCTGATAAGACAAGCTTTTTACCACAAGACGACCCTCCCTACGCATATAAGACGGGTTGATAAAACGGCCAGTGCAAGTTGAAGAAATGTACAGTGTCGTCCGCCTCTGTGGTCGAGTGATTACGGTCGCTGACTTGTATACCACTGTAACCTATCATCACTAATGGTCACGGGTTCGAGCCCCGCTCAGGCCGTGTCTCATTTATATGAAAAAGTTGGCAGTTTCTTACGGAGGTTGGTGCACCCAAGTACTGGTTAACCGCTGGAGCCTGCCCAGGAAATGTGTTGTTAAGTAAACTGCCTGCCGGCGATATAGCCCGAAATGGTGCTTATGCAGGCGTAAAACCCGAAATATAACATAACGTATATGTTCAGTATCACAGTGGTTTCTTTTCAAGACATAATTATGGATACCAGGGTTCATTGTAGGTCAGAATTTTTGGGAGAAGTGAGAAAGCGCGTGATCGCAACCTTAAATGGTGTTCTTTAATATACTTCTACAAAATAGGGTTAGAATGCACAGTACAACCATTAAATACAACATTTGAAGAGAAGGAGTGCTTTATAATGGGCCAGTGTATCTTACTAGACAAATTTTGGTTGAAAATCGTAAAAACCAAAAAATATTTTGTTTTTTTTAGGGAGAAGTGGGGCCCCCAGAGGCGAAGTCAGGGTCCCTAGGGCGACACTTTCGCCCACATCGCCCTATAAACTGATCCCTGGATACCATTTAATACATTTGTGTTTTTAGCACTCATTTATTAAACAGGAAGCCACTTTGAGGCCATACTCTGGTGGTAAAAAGCTCGTCTTATCAGCGAGCATATCATACTGATTAATATTTATAGATTTTCAAATGCATGTTCAGACAGATGAAATTGTACTTGTATGCGAGTGTCCATTTAGTATTCCAGTAGTATTAACATTTTATATGCTGAATAAATTGGAATGAAAGTGCAAACAACATAGATCCAGATCAGCCTGGTCAGGATCTATATTGTTTGCTATTCAATTTCCGCCAAATGTTTTAGCTCCGCTATCCGAATAGCAAACAGCAGAGTCTGATCAGATGGAACATTGTGTCATCTGATCTGGCTCTATACTGTTTGTGGAAAAAAAATACTCGTTTCCAGCACAGTACGGGTTAAGCGTGTTCTTAGGATGGACAATGAACACTTCATCCATATGGTTGCTCTGTATAACCTGTGTTTGTGTGCTATAAAACCCAACTCAACAAGCACAAACAATCCACGTATACATGTGCATGTATCATTATTTGTTCGGGATAGGTGGCTATTATAGTCACTTTCAGATTTAATATAAAATATTTTGTTAGCATATTTTATGCCTGTTTTTATTTCATATGACACCTGTACCTGATGTTTTGTGCTCAAGTTATTGATTGTGTGTACCCTGTGGTGATATTGTTGTTATGTTAAGTATATGCAGAAATAACATTCGTAACTACCGTGTGTGTTTTACGTTTATTTATCGTCGCTACCGGTTGCCCATATGAGCGACGTCTCCTGAAGAGATTAGTAATTTTAGATTTTTGGAGGATAGTGCATGATACAGACAGAGACCCATTACAGAGTCTCCTCTGGTTCTTTTACGTGCACGGTGTAAAGCACCGACACGAGACCTCGGTTTAACGTCCCATCTGAAAGACTGTTAATTTTATTAGGGTCAGACGGGGGATCGAACATGCGATCCCTGGATTACCAGTCCAGCGTTTTACAACTGGGCTACAGATCCGTCTTAATTGCAGCAATATTTAGAGGTGGCTAGTTTCATATCAGCATAGGTATCTAGCCGAGGTAACTTGATATCAGCCCGAGGGTCGATGCCTAGGCTGATATGAAACTAACCACGTAATAACGTCTTTATTACTTTGATATGAATTTGAACATTTAATAATCGAAATCATGCTCTCCGTTATCCATTTATCAGGATTAAATCACAATTACTGAATTAGATACACGAAAGGGTTTGAAATATTACCACGAAATACAAACATCTGTTATTTGTCAAATTTGACACGCTGCAACGCTACTGGAAGTAAACAAACTAGCACCGAGTGTGCATGTGTTTTTCTCTCAGGAACTAGTTATGATACGGCTTTTTCTGGTTTGAAACGGGCACATGACCGTATCAAACGGGCACATGACCGTATCAAACCAGCAAGCGTAACTTCATACTGGAAAACACACCGTGTCAAACTGGGATGTGGACAGTATTATGGTAGGCTAGTAACGGCTAAAATTCATATTTAAGTAATGACCGGTTTTTATTCACCAGATATTGATGGTCCGTTTTAGTGATCTGGTGTAGTAATGCTCATTATTGTAATCCAGCTTTTATGCAATACGTTACGGGTTATCTTACCGCAATGAAATACGTGACTACCAGATATATAAATAATTTAATCAGATAGTATGTATGTAGATTCACGTGGCAGTTTGCCATGTTCATTGTTTAGCCAATTAGCAGCATGTTTTATTTGTATTTATTCTGACTGTTGTAACTGCCTCGTTCAAGCTAGGTTTGAGAGAGGATATGTCGGAATCACCACGTTGGTTGCCTGTCAGTAACAAATTGTGTACGTTACATCTCTCTGAATGAATGATTCCGAAATAAATTGGCGCAAATGTTCACCATATTTGGCCAGCACAAAATTTAATGTTCGCCATATTTGGCCAGTACATAATTTAATGTTCACACCATATTTGGCCATTACAAAGTTTCACCATATTTGGCCAGTACAAAAGTTCACCATATTTGGTCAGTACAAAGATTCACCATATTTGACCAGTACAAAGGTTCGCCATATTTGGCCAGTACAAAGGTTCACCATATTTGGCCAGTACAAAGGTTCACCATATTTGGCCAGTACAGAATTTAATGTTCACCATATTTGGTCAGTACAAAGGTTCACCATATTTGGTCAGTACAAAGGTTCACCATATTTGGTCAGTACAAAGGTTCACCATATTTGGTCAGTACAAAGATTCACCATATTTGGTCAGTACAAAGGTTCACCATATTTGGTCAGTACAAAGGTTCACCATATTTGGTCAGTACAAAGGTTCACCATATTTGGTCAGTACAAAGGTTCACCATATTTGGCCAGTACAAAGGTTCACCATATTTGACCAGCACAGAATTTAATGTTCACCATATTTGACCAGCACAATCTATTTCAAGTGAGCTGACTGAAGTCAGCATTCTACATGTAAGCGATCATGGGAATGTTGGCAAATTTGGCCTTGGCACCTTTACAAAATATGTTAAAATGGCATCACAGGGGTCAAACACGGTCAACTAGAGAACCAATTGAAAGACCGTTATCAGATTTAGCCAATGGGCTATCCACACATTTACTTGTAGACGTTGTCGCAAGAAACAGAAATATTTGTTTGGCCTATCTTTCTTAGATCTATATATTCTGTTGCTTTGCCATTATTTCTACTCTTTGATAGAAAGTGTTGCATTCTCAGACAGAGCATCCTCTATGTAATTATATTGAATGTGTTCAAATGTGATATTGTTCGTTTATCCACTCACCTTCTCTGTTCATTCCATAAAAACCACTGCAAACCGGAACCCACTCCTTTCCGAATATCGAACAGATATTTAATCTGATTGAGTTACTAGTACAGTGAAACCTCTCTAAACTGAGGTCCGCCTATGCGGTCGAGTGGTTACGGTCACTGACTTGTATAGCACTGTAACCTATCATCACTGCTTGTCAAAGGTTCGAGCCCAGCTCAGGCCGTGTCTCATATCTATAAAAAAGTATGCAATTTCTTACGGAAGTTGGTGCACCGAGTACTGGTTAACCGCTGGAGCCTGCCCAGGAACGGTGTCGTTAAACTGCCCGCCATCGATATAGCCCAAAATGGTGCTGATGTAGGCATAAAACACGAACAAACAAAACTACCTCTTGTCTGGTTTTGAGAGGTTTTCGGTTTAGAATGGGTTTCATAGAGTAGTCGGTGTCTATTTGATGAAGATAAGTTGCTGTTTGATTTACAAGGGTAAATTACAGCTGAAAATGCGCATATTTATTTAAAAATCTGTTTGATATTCGGAAAGGAGGGGTTCCGGTTTGGAGTGGTAACAATTCGGGACCAAGAAATTTATTCAGTTTGAAGGGAATTCCAGTTTAGAGGGGTTCCGGTTTGGAGTGGTAACAATTCAGGACCAAGAAATTTATTCAGTTTGAAGGGAATTCCAGTTTAGAGGGGTTCCGGTTTGGAGGGTTTTAACTGAATAGGTGAGCTATTAATAGTTAATGCTTTTTTTGTTTCAAATGATGTTGTCAAAAGTAAATTAAGCTTGGCTTGAAGCATCCTGGCATTGGCTGCTACCAAGTTTGTAGAAATTACATTGGCTGCTACCAAGTTTGTAGAAATTACATTGGCTGCTACCAAGTTTGTAGAAATTACATTGGCTGCTACCAAGTTTGTAGAAATTACATTGGCTGCTACCAAGTTTGTAGAAATTACATTGGCTGCTACCAAGTTTGTTGAAATTTAAGGAATAACATTTAAAACAAATATCTACTCTAGAACTAATTTATATTAGAATTTATCAAATTTGGTCTAAAGCATGATAAAGTTAAAATGTACAGTCAAACCTGTGTTAGTGGTCACCTCTATTAAGCAGCCACTGGCTGCTTAAGACAGGTTTGACTGTATAGGAAGTACCAGTATGTACAAATAGATCATTAAATGACCATTGGATAGGAATTCTGGTTGCAGGTCAGACAGGCACTATTTCCAAACGCGCTACATACATTCAAGGCACTATTTCCAAACGCGCTACATACATTCATTAACAGTCCGCCTCCGTGGTCGCTGACTTGTATACCACTGTAACCTATCATCACTGATGGTCACGGGTTCGAGCCCCGCTCAGGCCGTGTCTCATTTATATGAAAAAGTTGGCAGTTTCTTACGGAGGTTGGTGCACCCAAGTACTGGTTAACCGTTGGAGCCTGCCCAGGAAAGGTGTTGTTAGGTAAACTGCCCGCCGGCAATATAGCCCAAAATGGTGCTGATGCAGGCGTAAAACCCGAAATATAACATAACATTCATTAACAGTGATTGTCTAGGTCGTACTCCCGTTAAGAAAGTCAATAATGCCAGAAATTATAATATCTTATTTTGACTAGGTTATACATATTTTCATATCATTTTCATGTACATTGGATTTCAAGTGGCCTCCGTGACCGAGTGGTTTCGATCATTTTCATGTACATTGGATTTCAAGTGGCCTCCGACAACCCCTGACCGAGTGGTTTCGATCATTTTCATGTACATTGGATTTCAAGTGGCCTCCGTGACCGAGTGGTTTCAATCATTTTCATGTACATTGGATTTCAAGTGGCCTCCGTGACAGAGTGGTTTCGGTCATTGACATCAAATTACTTGCCGCTGTAGATTCGAATCCTACTTCGGGTGTTGAATTATTTCATCCGTGCCTGCAACAATGCTCAGAGAGGCACCCGGGGGGGGGGGGGTCTTCCTCCACCAATAATAACTGGGATGTTGCCATATATAATAGCTGGGCTGTTGGTTCAACTTTAAACCCCAAAACAAACAAAACATTGTATTCCTTTACTGAATCGTATTTTAACAACTTTCATTTTGAACAGTTATACGATTTTAAACAATAACCTGCCAAATAAATTTGACGGAATGTGCAAACAACATAGATCCAGATCAGGATCTATGTTGTGTGTTTATCTCCACTATCTGAATAGCAACCAGCATAGATTCTGTGCCGTCTGATCTGGCTCTATGCTGTTCGCAAAAGCGATTTTATTCGTGACGAGTAAAGCAATAATATCGGTGCACCGTTTTTTGTAGAAAAACATTTTTAAATTAACGTAAGCATGATTATAAAATATATTAATTCTTATACGTAACGAAACAATTCTAATATAATTCCAGAGTTTCACTTACACATAAATATATATTTTCTGATTATTTATAGCATGCAAAATAGTTAAAATCAGGCAAGATCCCTACATGCATTATTAGCAATATTTGGTAACTATGAAAAATCAATGGAATAGCTGACAACATATTGCTATTGCCGACCATACACGCGTACAAGGCGCCCCCCCCTACTTTGGTCCTGAAATATGTGGGTCCTGGCATGCACTTGCATTTAAGACTTCTACAAATTTATTTTAGTTTGATTGCGAAACAAGTTCTTACAACTTTGATTAATATTAATCACTCTCGAGACCTCATTCCTGAAGGAATCCATCACCATGAGAGAGAAGTGACGTGGAATTTAAATGCCCTTGCCTAAGGGAACAATCATAACGGCTCCAGCGGAGCACAAACGCTGGGCCTTTCGCACATGCGCTATCATGACTTCCACTTAAGACTGGTTGATAAATGGACACCAGACCATTGTATAAATTGCATGTTTGGCCAATGCAAGTTGAAGACATTTTCAGAGTGTCGGAGAGCTTTCTTTTCTAAAACAAAATTATGGATACCATTTAACACATTTTTAAACCAATTTTAAATTGTTTTTAACACATTCAACTCGCATGATATTCATAAACCAATGAATCAGAAAATCACATTCGGACCAGCTCATTTATCAAAATGGGTAATTATGTCTAAAAATAGTCATATCACTGGCAAAAAGTGCAGATCCTGATGAGACGGCTCGTCACGAGCCGGCTCATCTGGATCTACACTTTTTGTAAGCCTATTTAGAGGTCTGTGGTGTTGAAAGGGTTAAGCACTCACTTATAGACGAGAAGCCACTTTGAAGCCATAATCTGGTGGTAAATATATAGGCGAGTATGACTGGCAAGCCAAACTGCTGTTTTGTTCAATTATTACATTTTTCACCTGGAAAAAGCAATTTTAGATACTGCATTGTGGTTGATCATTTACGTTTTTCTATTTGCAATGGTTGGAAGCTGGTTGCTGTAAAACTTCCTATCATACGTATGTCTGCGCTCAAGTGTGCTTTTTAATGATATTTCAAATGCGACAATTTTCAATTTTATCTGTTGTACTAAATTTGCTGTTTATTAATATATTATTATATGCTGATACCACAATACACGGCTGTTGAAATGAGCATTGTGTTCATTTATTTATTGACCCGGAAATGGACCAAACAATGTCGTTATCATCTGAAAGTACTGAACAGAATTTGATTGGTTTAAAACTTTATTTATTTTACGATTGCGAAACAACTTAAATGATATATATATCATTTAAGTTGTTTCGCCATCGTAAAATATATATATCTTTATATATATAACTTTATCACTCTCATTGGTGCAGGTGAAAGTGTGTATGTGGTCATTCATGTGGGAAGAAACCGGAGAAAACACACCTGTCCAATGGACGCTTAGTGTTCAGTGTGGGATCGCTAGGGGGTCCACCTGCAGTGCATTCTGGGAACTGTCCAATGGACGTTTAGTGTTCAGTGTGGGATCGCTAGGGGGTCCACCTGCAGTGCATTCTGGGAACTGTCCAATGGACGTTTAGTGTTCAGTGTGGGATCGCTAGGGGTCCACCTGCAGTGCATTCTGGGAACTGTCCAAGGACTTAGTGTCAGTGTGGGATTGCTGGGGGGAGGGGGGTCCACCTGCAGTGTATTCTGCAGTGTATTCTGGGAATTGTCCAATGGACGTTTAGTGTTCAGTGTGGGATTGCTGGGGGGAGGGGGGTCCACCTGCAGTGTATTCTGGGAATTGTCAATGGACGTTTAGTGTTCAGTGTGGGATTGCTGGGGGGAGGGGGGTCCACCTGCAGTGTATTCTGGGAACTGTACAATGGACGTTTAGTGTTCAGTGTGGGATTGCTGGGGGTAGGGGGGTCCACCTGCAGTGTATTCTGGGAACTGTACAATGGACGTTTAGTGTTCAGTGTGGGATCGCTAGGGGGTCCACCTACAGTGTATTCTGGGAACTGTACAATGGACGTTTAGTGTTCAGTGTGGGATTGCTTGGGGGTCCACCTGCAGTGCATTCTGGGAACTGTCCAATGGACGTTTAGTGTTCAGTGTGGGATCGCTAGGGGGTCCACCTGCAGTGTATTCTGGGAACTGTACAATGGACGTTTAGTGTTCAGTTGGGATTGCTTGGGGGTCCACCTGCAGTGCATTCTGGGAACTGTCCAATGGACGTTTAGTGTTCAGTGGGGGGGGGGTCCCGCCTGCAGTGCATTCTGGGAACTGTCCAATGGATGTTTAGTGTTCAGTGTGGGATCGCTAGGGGTCCACCTGCAGTGCATTCTGGGAACTGTCCAATGGACGCTTAAGTGTTCAGAGTGAGGGGTCCACCATATTTCACCTGCAGTGCATTCTGGGAACTGTCCAAGGGATGTTTAGTGTTCAGAGTGGGATTGCCAACCTCATATCACCTGCAGTGTATTCTGGGAACTGTCTAACTGTGATTTTCACAACAACTAAATTTTAAATGCGATATCTTGCGAGACCCGATGAGCTAAATTCCAATCTTACACTGAAAAACACAAATATCCTCTTATTGTTATGCATTCACTATTAGTGGGTTACTGAAAGATGTTACTGAGAAGAGAAATTCCATGGCATGCCAAGTAATGTCAAAAGTATCACAACAATGTGGTCCAGTGGTAGAGCGTCGGATTTGGAATCGAACGGTCCCGGGTTCGATAGTAGGTCAAGCCACGTATGGAATATACATATATGTGTATATATATATATATACAATAGGGATGTGAGAAATAGACTAGCTAGCGTTCAGGACACTCAAGGATACAAACTTAATACGAGTATGGACTGATCTTGTAGTTACAAAACTAGCACAACGTAATATTCATGCAAAACATAGAACCCTAAAACGTGTCAAAATATACCACTAGCACAAAGTAATATTCATGCAAAACATAGAACCCTAAAACGTGTCAAAATATACCACTAGCACAAAGTAATATTCATGCAAAACATAGAACCCTAAAACGTGTCAAAATATACCACTAGCACAAAGTAATATTCATGCAAAACATAGAACTGTCATTTGCTAGAATTCAATTTCCACAGCATGAATATTATGGTGGTCTATTTACGTGATTTAATACTGTCGTTTGCTAGAATTCAATTTCCACAGCATGAATATTATGGTGGTCTATTTACGTGATTTAATACTGTCGTTTGCTAGAATTCAATTTCCACAGCATGAATATTATGGTGGTCTATTTACGTGATTTAATATTGTCGTCTGCTAGAATTCAATTTCCACAGCATGAATATTATGGTGGTCTATTTACGTGATTTAATATTGTCGTCTGCTAGAATTCAATTTCCACAGCATGAATATTATGGTGGTCTATTTACGTGATTTAATATTGTCGTCTGCTAAAATTCAATTTCCACAGCATGAATATTATGGTGGTCTATTTACGTTGATTTAATACCGTCGTCTGCTAGAATTCAATTTCCAGATCTTTATTTTAGGGATGTCTATTACACCCTTTATCACTGTCGTCTGCTTGGATTCAATTTCCACATTTTGAACATTATGGTGGTCTATTACGCCTTTAATACTGTCTTTGGCACCGATTCGATTTTCACATCAGCATCTGCCTGTACATCAGACTGGTCTACCGCAGAAACATTGGTTGTGATATCATTGTGTAGGGTATCGTAGTCTTCAGGAATGTCTCGGGATATTCTCACATGCAGACACCTGAAATACACAAACCTAGCATAGATACGGGTATGTAACATGCAAATACAGTAACATAGTGGTCCTCATATACCGACCAAAACTTCTAACTAGACAGCTCGACCAAAACTACTAACTAGAATGCTCGACCAAAACTTCTAACTAGAATGCTCAACCAAAACTTCTAACTAGACTGCTCTACCAAAACTTCTAACTAGACTGCTCAACCAAAACTACTAACTAGAATGCTCAACCAAAACTTCTAACTAGAATGCTCGACCAAAACTTCTAACTAGAATGCTCAACCAAAACTTCTAACTAGACTGCTCTACCAAAACTTCTAACTAGACTGCTCAACCAAAACTACTAACTAGAATGCTCAACCAAAACTTCTAACTAGAATGCTCGACCAAAACTTCTAACTAGAATGCTCAACCAAAACTTCTAACTAGACTGCTCTACCAAAACTTCTAACTAGACTGCTCAACCAAAACTACTAACTAGAATGCTCAACCAAAACTTCTAACTAGAATGCTCGACCAAAACTTCTAACTAGAATGCTCAACCAAAACTTCTAACTAGACTGCTCTACCAAAACTTCTAACTAGACTGCTCAACCAAAACTACTAACTAGAATGCTCAACCAAAATTTCTAACTAGAATGCTCAACCAAAACTTCTAACTAGACTGCTCTGGGTCCATGCTGCTTTCAATTCAGTAGTGGGGCGACCATCCCCTACCCAGCGGGTCCTCAGGTGGCGGATAGGGGAAACAGCCCTCAGATATGGGGGTTAGCTGTGAATCAAATAAGCAGTCCCGGACCATATGGCGGTGTACCTACCAGGACGGGGCAGGATAGCACATGGCAAAGCTACTCCTATTAAATACTCCACGTGTCCCACAACGGGTGCATCAGGCGAATATATGGACCGCCTTAAAAGTCCTAGCCTAAGGGTGAGGTAACCCCAACAGAAACCTCGAATGCTGAAGCCGGAAGTACTGGGCCGCAAGGCACATTCTAATAAACCACGGTACTACGCATAACGCAATATGAATCACAATGACAGAAAGAGTAAACCGAGATGGTGCTGGACCTGTGAAGACCCGCCAGGCAGGTACAGTGCCGGGTTCCATACCTCGAAGGAACCCATCCTTAGCTACTGGAGGTCACCCTAAGCCGCCCTGTGGAGCCAGGGGACGGCGAAGGACAGCTACTGGCCGAAACGTGAAGCAGAAACCTCTTGTGCTCATGCAGTGGAATGCTGAAGGAGTCTTTAACAAAAAGACTGAACTTGAGCAAGTACTACAGGACAAAGAGGTAAGTGTTTGCTGCATACAGGAAGCACACCTGAACAAAGACAAGACGTTCAAAGTACGAGGCTACCAGTGCCTCCGAGCAGACCGACAAGACAGACACAAGGGTGGTGTGCTCACTCTAGTCCGGAACAACATCAATGCGAGCGAAGTGAAAACCTACCTTGAAGGAGCAGAATACCAGGAGTTCAAGATCAAGACCAAATCAACTGAGTTGAACCTCGTCAACTACTACTGCCCAAATGACAAAGCCCTTGCCCTTGACACTATTGGAGTTTCAAACAGTCGATACATGGTTGTTGGTGACTTCAATAGTCATTCCCAGAGTTGGGGATATGCAGTCTGATAGGCGTGGGGATGAAGTGGAGGACTGGCAGGATGAGCACAACTTGATTCTCGTCAACCAGCCCTATGATGTACAAACATTCTACTCTAGGCGATGGCACACTACTACCGCTCCAGATCTAGCATTCTGCACAGAGGACATCCAGAAAGGTACGGTTAGAGAAGTTGGCGATCAACTTGGTGGAAGTGACCACAAACCAGTGTTCCTCACACTCAGCAGTGAAGTGATACAGACAGACCATCTCTACCCTAGATGGAACTACAAGAAAGCCAAGTGGAGTCTCTATGCTATTCGGTCCAATTCTCTTACTCGAGGCATACAGGTACAAGGAAGAGATGTTAACAATGTGGTGAAAGAGTTCAACAGCTGCATACTCAAAGCTGCCCATGAAACCATACCTAGAGGTGCGAGAAGAGAATACAAGCCCTACTGGACCAATCAGTTGCAGACCCTCCAAGATGAACTCACTGAAGCAAGGAACAGGGCAGAAGAACAGCCATCACAAGAACACCATGAACAACTTCAGAAAGCAAAGGCACAGTTTCAAAAATCTAAACTGGAAGCTACACGACGAAGTTGGAGGGAGAAAACTGCTGCCCTGAACCTTGAGAAGGACGGGAGGAAGTTGTGGAGGCTCACGAAACAGCTAAATGATGAAGAAAATAACAGACAGAAAATCACGTTGGATGAGGATGGGAAACTGTTGACCGGCAAAGAGACTGCAGACTGTCTCGCCAAAGCCTACCAGAAAGAGGGCAACATCAAATTCACACGCCAACAGCAAAGAGAGGCACGGAAAGAACAGAAGGATAGAAGTAAAAGGCATACGGAACAAGACTCCATGAAACTTCCACTTACATACCAGGAACTGTACACAGCGCTCAGACAACTGAAAAAGAGGAAGTCACCTGGACCAGATGGAATCTCCAATGAGATGCTAACTCATCTTGGATGCTCAGCCATGCTGAAACCTCTTGACATCTTCAATCTTAGCTGGAAAGAAGGCATAGTTCCGCAGATCTGGAAGGAAGCCAATGTTATCCCAATCTACAAGAACGGCAAGGATAGAAAGAAAGCTTCCAGCTATCGCCCTATTAGTCTCAGTAGCTGTGTGGTCAAGACAATGGAGAGGATAGTTAACAAGAGACTCATGTGGTACCTTGAGACAGAAAACCTCCTATCCAAGGAACAAGCAGGATTCCGACAGTTCAGATGCACAGAGGACCAGGCAACATACCTCGCTCAGGAAGTTGAGGATGCATTCCAAGGCCAGAAGGTAGTTTTTGCAACCTGGATAGACCTCCAGAAGGCTTTTGACAATGTCTGGACTGATGGGCTGCTGGTCAAGATGCAACGATGCGGAATTGCCGACAAGATGCTCCGATGGACCAAATCCTTCCTACACAATCGCAGAGCCAGAGTACTTGTTGACAACCAGAAGAGCAAGAAATTCCTCATCCGACACGGTGTTCCTCAAGGAGGAGCGATCTCGCCTATGCTGTTCCTCATCTTCATCGATGACTTGCTTGCAGAGCTGCCACATGGTATCAAAGCAGCACTCTATGCTGACGACTTGGTCATGTGGTGTGTTGAAGAATATGCAACGACTGCCACATACAGAATGCAGATGGCCGCAGACAAGCTCACAGCATGGGCAGAAGACTGGTGCATCTCTATTAATAAGGAGAAGTCGTCAACCACACTCTTCACACTTTCCACCAAACAGA
Source organism: Archivesica marissinica (assembly GCA_014843695.1). NCBI lineage: Eukaryota > Metazoa > Mollusca > Bivalvia > Venerida > Vesicomyidae > Archivesica > Archivesica marissinica. The sequence goes on from CM026404.1 coordinate 23,984,596, forward strand.
AAGCTGGAACCATCAAAGTCGGTGGAACTGCCTTGAAAACCGACAATGAGCCAACATACTTGGGGGTGACAGACGGCAGACATGGAAGCCACATATCCAGAAAGCAGAGGCCAAAGCCAAGCGCAAGCTTGCAATCCTTCGGAAGCTTGCTGGCACCACATGGGGTGCCAATGATCACATCCTGAAGACTATATACCAAGGTGTGGTCAGGCCTCACCTGGAATATGGATCCACCGCCTGGACCTCATCAGCCAAGACAAACCAACAGACACTCGACAAGGTTCAGAACAAGGCTCTCAGGCTGATCACAGGTGCAATGAAGAGCACTCCAATCAAGGCCATGGAGAAAATTACTTCTATCCAGCCACTGCAAGAACGTTGCGACACAAGAATTCTTCTACAGACAGAGAAGTTTCGATGTCAGGAAGAACAACCGATGAAGCAGAGAGTTGAGGCACTAACGAAGAATCGTCTAAAGCGAAGCAGTTTCATCCACCAGTCCAAGAAGCTTGCTCGAAAGCACACCAGCCATCTCCCAGCCAAGACATTGCCTCCAACGCCATTTCTATCCAAGCCCTGGTTGACTAGCGATGAATCCAAGGTTACCATCTGCAGTACAATCCCATACATGACATCCAGAGATAGACAACATGATGACGTCAAACGTGCCCTCACACTAGCACACATCGACAAGAGTTATCCTGGAGAAGCATGGCTACAAGTCTACACAGATGGTTCAGCCACAAGAGCAGTAGCAAACGGAGGAGCAGTCGTGTATGTCCGACACCCAGATGGACACACACAGTCAGTTGCTCTACCTACTGGAGTACACTGCAGCAACTATGGGGCAGAAGTACAGGCCCTTGAAACTGCAGCATCTCTAGTACACAACACTGTAGAGTGTGCCCAGGTTGTCTTCCTGACTGATGCGCTCTCAGTTCTGGACGCCCTGTCTAACAACAAAGAACCCCACCTGATGGAAGCCCTTCGAACAGTCAGCGTAACTAAAAGAACTGTCCTCCAGTGGGTACCTGCACACATAGGCATTCCTGGCAATGAAGCCGCTGACCAGCTTGCCAAGCAAGGTTCTACCGAGAGGCAACCAGACAAAGATTTGACTTACAAGGAGAAATGCACCATAATCAAATCTGCATCAAAGCCAACAGTCGAGAAGAATGACTACCACCTTCTCACCAGACAGGAGCAAGTCACGATATTCCGGCTTAGAACAGGGCATAACCGCCTGAACTTCCATATGTGTCGGAAGCTTGGACTAGCTCCATCAACTGCCTGCAGCTGCAAAATAGGGGACCAGACTGCAGAACACATCCTCCAGGAGTGTCCCAATCTTCATGGGCTGAGGACAACAACCTGGGCAACAGATACTTCTCTCCAGACGAAGTTACATGGCTGCCGGGAGGATCTGAGGAGGACGGCCCATTTCGTGTTTGCTGCCGGCTTGTCCATGTGATTTGCGAACGACAAGAAGAAGAAGACGAGACTGCTCAACCAAAACTTCTAACTAGAATGCTCAACCAAAACTTCTAACTAGACGGCTCAACCAAAACATCTAACTAGACTGCTCAACCAAAACTTCTAACTAGACTGCTCGACCAAAACTTCTAACTAGACTGCTCAACCAAAACTTCTAACTAGACGGCTCGACCAAAACATCTAACTAGACTGCTCAACCAAAACTTCTAACTAGACTGCTCACTTCTAACTAGACTGCTCGACCAAAACTTCTAACTAGACTGCTCAACCAAAACTTCTAACTAGACGGCTCGACCAAAACATCTAACTAGACTGCTCAACCAAAACTTCTAACTAGACTGCTCGACCAAAACTTCTAACTAGACTGCTCAACTTCTAACTAGACGCTCACCAAAACATCTAACTAGACTGCTCGACCAAAACTTCTAACTAGACTGCTCACTTCTAACTAGAATGCTCAACCAAAACTTCTAACTAGACGGCTCGACCAAAACTTCTAACTAGACTGCTCAACCAAAACTTCTAACTAGACTGCTCAACCAAAACTTCTAACTAGACTGCTCAACCAAAACTTCTAACTAGACTGCTCGACCAAAACTTCTAACTAGACTGCTCGACCAAAACTTCTAACTAGACTGCTCAACCAAAACTTCTAACTAGACGGCTCGACCAAAACTTCTAACTAGACTGCTCAACCAAAACTTCTAACTAGACTGCTCAACCAAAACTTCTAACTAGACTGCTCAACCAAAACTTCTAACTAGACTGCTCGACCAAAACTTCTAACTAGACTGCTCGACCAAAACTTCTAACTAGACTGCTCAACCAAAACTTCTAACTAGACGGCTCGACCAAAACTTCTAACTAGACTGCTCAACCAAAACTTCTAACTAGACTGCTCAACCAAAACTTCTAACTAGACTGCTCAACCAAAACTTCTAACTAGACTGCTCGACCAAAACTTCTAACTAGACTGCTCGACCAAAACTTCTAACTAGACTGCTTGACCAAAACTTCTAACTAGACTGCTCAACCAAAACTTCTAACTAGACTGCTCGACCAAAACTTCTAACTAGACGGCTCAACCAAAACTTCTAACTAGACTGCTCGACCAAAACTTCTAACTAGACTGCTCAACCAAAACTTCTAACTAGACGGCTCGACCAAAACATCTAACTAGACTGCTCGACCAAAACTTCTAACTAGACTGCTCACTTCTAACTAAACTGCTCAACCAAAACTTCTAACTAGACTGCTCGACCAAAACTTCTAACTAGACTGCTAACTATTTTGTCTGGCATCTTAATGTTTTTCAACCAATACTGGTACAATTTGGTAGAATGGAAGACAAACCATGTTTACTGACGTGGAATGAATTTCATTCCATTTATAATTAGCAAGACTGGAATTGTTTACACTAGACAACCCTAAAGTACAGTCACACTTCGTTCAACCGAATCTTCAGTATCTTGTATGCCCTCCTCCCGCGTTCAAAGCAGCCGGACATCATCGTCGCATGAAATGTATGAATGGTTTTAATGTATACTTGGGAGAAGTTGGCTGGCTCAGACTGGTGCCCTCGGCTAGACTTTCCTGTTAGACAGAAGTCTAAGGTATAAGAGGGAGAAGTTGATTGGCTCAGACTGGTGCCCTCGGCTAGACTTTCCTGTTAGACGGAAGTCTAAGGTATAAGAGGGAGAAGTTGATTGGTTCAGACTGGTGCTGCCCTCGGCTAGACTTTCCTGTTAGATAGAAGTCTAAGGTATACGAGGGAGAAGTTGGCTGGCTCAGACTGGTGCACTCAGCTAGACTTTCCTGTTAGACAGAAGTCTAAGGTATACGAGGGAGAAGTTGATTGGTTCAGACTGGTGCTGCCCTCGGCTAGACTTTCCTGTTAGACAGAAGTCTAAGGTATAAGAGGGAGAAGTTGGCTGGCTCAGACTGGTGCCCTCAGCTAGACTTTCCTGTTAGACAGAAGTCTAAGGTATATGAGGGAGAAGTTGATTGGCTCAGACTGGTGCCCTCGGCTAGACTTTCCTGTTAGACAGAAGTCTAAGGTATAAGAGGGAGAAGTTGGCTGGTTCAGACTGGTGCCCTCGGCTAGACTTTCCTGTTAGACAGAAGTCTTAAGGTATAAGAGGGAGAAGTTGGCTGGCTCAGACTGCTGCCCTCGGCTAGACTTTCCTGTTAGACAGAAGTCTAAGGTATATGAGGGAGAAGTTGGCTGGCTCAGACTGCTGCCCTCGGCTAGACTTTCCTGTTAGACAGAAGTCTAAGGTATAAGAGGGAGAAGTTGGCTGGCTCAGACTGGTGCCCTCAGCTAGACTTTCCTGTTAGACAGAAGTCTAAGGTATAAGAGGGAGAAGTTGGCTGGCTCAGACTGGTGCCCTCAGCTAGACTTTCCCGTTAGACAGAAGTCTAAGGTATATGAGGGAAAAGTTGGTTGGCTCAGACTGGTGCTGCCCTCTGTATAATCCTAAGCTCAGAATGTGAAGAAGTGACACTATAAGCTCGGGGAGTCTATTTCTAACAAATCGACTCCTAGCCACAAATTGACCCCTAGCCCCAAATCGACCCCTAGCCCAAATTGACCCCTAGCCCCAAATCGACCCCTAGCCCCATATTTTTATAAATTATTAATCACTCTCGAGACCTCATTCCTGACGGAATCCATCGCCACGAGGGAGAAAGAATAGGCATGTGGAATTTAAATGCCTTGCCTAAGGGCACAATCATAACAGCTCCAGCGGGGCGCAAACTCCGGGCATTTCACACCTGAAGCGAACGAGCTGCAACTGCACTATCATGCCCTCCACTATTGTTGAGATTAGAGAATGGTGTAACTATATTTACCCAGCAATAGCTATACAGATTCCTAAAATGCCAGCTGCCATGAGGAAAGAGAAGCCATGGTATATATCCAAGGTGGCATTATATACATTGTTGAAGAGACTGGTGGCTGCAAGGCTGGATATGCTCTCAAACATGCCGATCAAACTGAACAGCTTCGCTGAAATAAACAAGCTGTCTCTGTAAGTAGACAACCTCTGTGAATGCAGCTATATATGTAAGTAAACAACCTCTGTGAATGCAGCTATATATGTAACAACCTCTGTGAATGCAGCTATATATGTAACAACCTCTGTGAATGCAGCTATATATGTAACAACCTCTGTGAATGCAGCTGTCTCTGTAAGTAAACAACCTCTGTGAATGCAGCTATATATGTAAGTAAACAACCTCTGTGAATGCAGCTATATATGTAAGTAAACAACCTCTGTGAATGCAGCTATATATGTAAGTAGACAACCTCTGTGAATGCAGCTATATATGTAAGTAAACCACCTCTGTGAATGCAGCTTATATGTAAGTAGACAATCTCTGTGAATGCAGCTATATATGTAAGTAGACAACCCCTGTGAATGCAGCTATATATGTAAGCAAACAACCTCTGTGAATGCAGCTATATATGTAAGTAGACAACCTCTGTGAATGCAGCTATATATGTAAGTAGACAACCTCTGTGAATGCAGCTATATATGTAAGTAGACAACCTCTGTGAATGCAGCTATATATGTAAGTAAACAACCTCTGTGAATGCAGCTATATATGTAAGTAGACAACCTCTGTGAATGCAGCTATATATGTAAGTAGACAACCTCTGTGAATGCAGCTATATATGTAAGTAAACAACCTCTGTGAATGCAGCTATATATGTAAGTAGACAACCTCTGTGAATGCAGCTATATATGTAAGTAGACAACCTCTGTGAATGCAGCTATATATGTAAGTAAACAACCTCTGTGAATGCAGCTATATATGTAAGTAGACAATCTCTGTGAATGCAGCTATATATGTAAGTAGACAACCTCTGTGAATGCAGCTATATATGTAAGTAGACAACCTCTGTGAATGCAGCTATATATGTAAGTAAACAACCTCTGTGATTGCAGCTATATATGTAAGTAGACAACCTCTGTGAATGCAGCTATATATGTAAGTAGACAACCTCTGTGAATGCAGCTATATATGTAAGTAGACAACCTCTGTGAATGCAGCTATATATGTAAGTAAACAACCTCTGTGAATGCAGCTATATATGTGTAACCGGTGACTCGGGAAACGATAATATACCAACCCGAAACGAGGTTTGTTCTATCCTTTATATAACATACATGTATATATATATAATGAAACAAGGAGACCTGTAATATAATAATATCACAGATATACACACATATACTAAAATCTAATCCACGCGGAACATAACTCCACTATCACATAAATATCAAATTCTCCAAATACTAATATTGCCAATAAACGGGTCTTACCAGAATCGACAATGATTAATGTGTAAATAGATAAATAGATCAGAGGTAGATCTGTTTAACGAGTTGATTGATATACATATACAATAGTTCGACATTGTCTTACGACAATGTCGAGGTATCTCTAACGACTTCCTTCTCTCAAGTGCGCGGAATGTTATTAGGGCGGTAAAACGGGTTTAGTTGGGGTTAACCGTAGATTGGTTAGTTGACCTATCATACGTCATTCTCCCATACTATCACTCAGACATAAATACATGACGTTACACAACAAGTAGAGAACACAATAGACTGGACACACATCGGTAACCACCATAGAAGAGAAGGAACAGCTACCGTACATATACAGATAAGAGAGCATTGCTTGCAGTACATGAATAATACATAATATAATATATTCTACAAACAGATAAACTAAGCCTGGGCTACACATGTAAGTAAACAACCTCTGTGAATGCAGCTATATATGTAAGTAGACAACCTCTGTGAATGCAGCTATATATGTAAGTAGACAACCTCTGTGAATGCAGCTATATATGTAAGTAAACAAACTCTGTGAATGCAGCTATATATGTAAGTAGACAACCTCTATGAATGCAGCTATATATGTAAGTAGACAACCTCTGTGAATGCAGCTATATATGTAAGTAAACAACCTCTGTGAGCTGTCACAGTATATAGTCGGGAAGGGCCGTAACAAATATTGCTAGAACTTGTGGCCAGACCCTAGCCTGGCGTCGATATATTTTACCTGGTCAGTCGAATAAATATATTTTAACACCGAGACCATTAATTGGGCCGTATTGAGTTTCTGATCATATCAACGCCTGGGGAAACTCGGCGGGTTTTCTGTGTAATTGTTGATTATCATTAATCCTATTAATAGGCCTATTAGCACGTGACTTAATTAATGACGTACTTGAATCAAAAGCGAGGCACTGCATTGTTGATAAAACTGAACGATAAATAGTTTGAAAAAGTACAATGTGCGGCTGATTTGATATATTTACTAAAGAGTTAAGTCGTCCTTACTTTTCTTACAATTACGCCGAATCGACACATTACCACCTAAACGTAATAGTTAAGATCCACCATCTCGTCGATATAACACAGAAATTAGAAATTATATGTTTGCTATGTAAATGAGGCTAAGGGAGCACTCGTGTATATTCGAAAATGATCGTGTATAATCGTGCCTGTTCGGCGATTTCCAATAGAATTCCGTTTCTATATTTAGCGATAGTATCTTGTAGAGAAGAGTTGTCATTCTTCAAATCTACACCCTAAAAAATTAGGGTGTAAGTAGATGGCGCTACAAGCGGAAATCAAGTTTCCCCAGGCTGTCATTTTGTTAGAAGCTAAAAAGTAAAAAATCGACAAGACTGGAACCCAGGCTAGCCCGACCCATTTGCTTTTCTTGAAATATCATGTCTTGTATTAGATGTATATAAATTGAATCAAGCAATAAAATATGATTAAACTAAACTAACTATAACGACCAGTCTGCATGAAATATAATATTGAAAAAGACTTTCATTGAATCATGGATACAGCGACAAGCAACGATAACCACCAGGCTCAACGATAACCACCAAGCCCAACGATAACCACCAAGCCCAACGATAACCACCAAGCCCAACGATAGCCACCAGGCCCAACGATAACCACCAAGCTCAACGATAACCACCAAGCCCAACGATAGCCACCAGGCCCAACGATAACCACCAAGCCCAACGATAACCACCAAGCCCAACAATAACCACCAAGCCCAACGATAGCCACCAAGCTCAACGATAACCACCAAGCCAACGATACAAGCCCAACGATAACCACCAAGCCCAACGATAACCACCAAGCCCAACGATAGCCACCAGGCCCAACGATAGCCACCAAACCCAACGATAACCACCAAGCCTAACGATAACCACCAAGCCCAACGATAACCACCAAGCCCAACGATAGCCACCAAGCCCAACGATAACCACCAAGCCCAACGATAACCACCAAGCCCAACGATAACCACCAAGCCCAACGATAACCACCAAGCCCAACGATAACCACCAAGCCCATCAGCCAGGTATTGTCAGATATACATTTATACAACAAAATACATTAAATAAAATACAAAACAGGTAATCATATAAATTCTAAAACTACATGTATACATGTACTGTGCTTTCAAAGTAAAGTAATAACGGTTGTAAACAAACATTCGATACACTATTGCATTATAGGTAAGTCAGGTATAACCTATTAAACAATAAATCACAGTACCTGTAAGCTATCATATATTGCCTTACCTATACAGTAGTGTAATATTCCAATGGTATTATTACTTTACTTTGAAAGCACAGTACATGTATACTTTTATGTCATGTCAAAATTCACATTGTTGTTGTTGTTGCTCTGTTAAAACTAAGTAAATAAATGAAACTTTATGATATAGAGCAGCATGGATGCCTGGAACTGCCATACTGCTCCTTGAAAATGGTCGGACAATGAGAATTCTTGTGGTGGTCCAATATTTTGTGAGGCATACCAATAGGGTCCACCATGACAATGACCATTAAATGAGAATTTTGTATGCAGACCCTTTGGTGGGGAGTGTGTAATGTGATTTGATACCGAGGACAATTACATACCTTGTTCATGACTGGAGACCATACCAGAGCATAGAGACCGGATAGCTGCTGCACTAAAGCCTTGAAATACACCGGACACGGCACCTGCAGTACACAAGTTCATATAGAAATACACTGGACACGGCACCTGCAGTACACAAGTTCATATAGAAATACACCTGATACGGCACCTGTAGTACACAAGTTCATATAGAAATACACCTGATACGGCACCTGCAGTACACAAGTTCATATAGAAATACAACCGATACGGCACCTGCAGTACACAAGTTCATATAGAAATACACCCAATACGGCACCTGCAGTACACAAGTTCATTTAGAAATACACCCAATACGGCACCTGCAGTATACAAGTTCATACAGAAATACACCCAATTATCAATACGGCACCTGCAGTACACAAGTTCATATAGAAATACACCCAATACGGCACCTGCAGTACACAAGTTCATATAGAAATACAACCGATAAGGCACCTGCAGTCACAAGTTCATATAGAAATACACCTGATACGGCACCTGCAGTACACAAGTTCATATAGAAATACAACCGATACGGCACCTGCAGTACACAAAAGTTCATTTAGAAATACACCCGATATGGCACCTGCAGTACACAAGTTCATTTAGAAATACACCCAATACGGCACCTGCAGTACACAAGTTCATTTAGAAATACACCCAATACGGCACCTGCAGTACACAAGTTCATTTAGAAATACACCCAATACAGCACCTGCAGTATACAAGTTCATACAGAAATACACCCAATACGGCACCTGCAGTACACAAGTTCATATAGAAATACAACCGATACGGCACCTGCAGTACACAAGTTCATATAGAAATACACCTGATACGGCACCTGCAGTCATAAGTTCATATAGAAATACACCTGATACAGCACCTGCAGTACACAAGTTCATATAGAAATACACCTGATACGGCACCTGCAGTACACACGTTCATATAGAAATACACCTGATACGGCACCTGCAGTACACAAGTTCATATAGAAATACACCCGATATGGCACCTGCAGTACACAAGTTCATATAGAAATACACCTGATACGGCACCTGCAGTACACAAGTTCATATAGAAATACACCTGATATGGCACCTGCAGTACACAAGTTCATATAGAAATACACCTGATACGGCCCCTGCAGTACACAAGTTCATATAGAAATACACCCGATACGGCACCTGCAATACACAAATTCATATAGAAATACACCTGATACAGCACCTGCAGTCACAAGTTCATATAGAAATACACCTGGTATGGCACCTGCAGTACACAAGTTCATATAGAAATACAACCGACATGGCACATGCAGTACACAAGTTCATATAGAAATACACCTGATACAGCACCTGCAGTCACAAGTTCATATAGAAATACACCTGATACGGCACCTGCAGTACACAAGTTCATATAGAAATACAACCGATAAGGCACCTGCAGTCACAAGTTCATATAGAAATACACCTGGTATGGCACCTGCAGTACACAAGTTCATATAGAAATACACCTGATACGGCACCTGCAGTACACAAGTTCATATAGAAATACAACCGATACGGCACCTGCAGTACACAAAAGTTCATTTAGAAATACACCCGATATGGCACCTGCAGTACACAAGTTCATTTAGAAATACACCCAATACGGCACCTGCAGTACACAAGTTCATTTAGAAATACACCCAATACGGCACCTGCAGTACACAAGTTCATTTAGAAATACACCCAATACAGCACCTGCAGTATACAAGTTCATACAGAAATACACCCAATACGGCACCTGCAGTACACAAGTTCATATAGAAATACAACCGATACGGCACCTGCAGTACACAAGTTCATATAGAAATACACCTGATACGGCACCTGCAGTCATAAGTTCATATAGAAATACACCTGATACAGCACCTGCAGTACACAAGTTCATATAGAAATACACCTGATACGGCACCTGCAGTACACAAGTTCATATAGAAATACACCTGATACGGCACCTGCAGTACACAAGTTCATATAGAAATACACCCGATATGGCACCTGCAGTACACAAGTTCATATAGAAATACACCTGATACGGCACCTGCAGTACACAAGTTCATATAGAAATACACCTGATATGGCACCTGCAGTACACAAGTTCATATAGAAATACACCTGATACGGCCCCTGCAGTACACAAGTTCATATAGAAATACACCCGATACGGCACCTGCAATACACAAGTTCATATAGAAATACACCTGATACGGCACCTGCAGTCACAAGTTCATATAGAAATACACCTGGTATGGCACCTGCAGTACACAAGTTCATATAGAAATACACCTGATACGGCACCTGCAGTACACAAGTTCATATAGAAATACACCTGATACGGCACCTGCAGTACACAAGTTCATATAGAAATACACCTGATATGGCACATGCAGTCACAAGTTCATATAGAAATACACCCGACACGGCACCTGCAGTACACAAGTTCATATAGAAATACACCCGATATGGCACCTGCAGTACACATGTTCATATATAAATACACCTGATACGGCACCTGCAGTACACAAGTTCATATAGAAATACACCCAATACGGCACCTGCAGTACAAAAGTTCATTTAGAAATACACCCAATATGGCACCTGCAGTATACAAGTTCATACAGAAATACACCCAATACGGCACCTGCAGTACACACGTTCATATAGAAATACACCCAATACGGCACCTGCAGTACACAAGTTCATATAGAAATACAACCGATAAGGCACCTGCAGTCACAAGTTCATATAGAAATACACCTGGTATGGCACCTGCAGTACACAAGTTCATATAGAAATACACCTGATACGGCACCTGCAGTACACAAGTTCATATAGAAATACAACCGATACGGCACCTGCAGTACACAAAAGTTCATTTAGAAATACACCCGATATGGCACCTGCAGTACACAAGTTCATTTAGAAATACACCCAATACGGCACCTGCAGTACACAAGTTCATTTAGAAATACACCCAATACGGCACCTGCAGTACACAAGTTCATTTAGAAATACACCCAATACAGCACCTGCAGTATACAAGTTCATACAGAAATACACCCAATACGGCACCTGCAGTACACAAGTTCATATAGAAATACAACCGATACGGCACCTGCAGTACACAAGTTCATATAGAAATACACCTGATACGGCACCTGCAGTCATAAGTTCATATAGAAATACACCTGATACAGCACCTGCAGTACACAAGTTCATATAGAAATACACCTGATACGGCACCTGCAGTACACAAGTTCATATAGAAATACACCTGATACGGCACCTGCAGTACACAAGTTCATATAGAAATACACCCGATATGGCACCTGCAGTACACAAGTTCATATAGAAATACACCTGATACGGCACCTGCAGTACACAAGTTCATATAGAAATACACCTGATATGGCACCTGCAGTACACAAGTTCATATAGAAATACACCTGATACGGCACCTGCAGTACACACGTTCATATAGAAATACACCTGATACGGCACCTGCAGTACACAAGTTCATATAGAAAAACACCCGATATGGCACCTGCAGTACACAAGTTCATATAGAAATACACCTGATACGGCACCTGCAGTCACAAGTTCATATAGAAATACACCTGATACGGCACCTGCAGTACACAAGTTCATATAGAAATACACCTGATACGGCACATGCAGTCACAAGTTCATATAGAAATACACACGACACGGCTCCTGCAGTACACAAGTTCATATAGAAATACACCCGATATGGCACCTGCAGTACACATGTTCATATAGAAATACACCTGATACGGCACCTGCAGTACACAAGTTCATATAGAAATACACCCAATACGGCACCTGCAGTACACAAGTTCATTTAGAAATACACCCAATACGGCACCTGCAGTATACAAGTTCATACAGAAATACACCCAATACGGCACCTGCAGTACACAAGTTCATATAGAAATACACCCAATACGGCACCTGCAGTACACAAGTTCATATAGAAATACAACCGATACGGCACCTGCAGTCACAAGTTCATATAGAAATACACCTGGTATGGCACCTGCAGTACACAAGTTCATATAGAAATACACCTGATACGGCACCTGCAGTAAACAAGTTCATATAGAAATACAACCGATACGGCACCTGCAGTACACAAAAGTTCATTTAGAAATACACCCGATATGGCACCTGCAGTACACAAGTTCATTTAGAAATACACCCAATACGGCACCTGCAGTATACAAGTTCATACAGAAATACACCCAATACGGCACCTGCAGTACACAAGTTCATATAGAAATACAACCGATACGGCACCTGCAGTACACAAGTTCATATAGAAATACACCTGGTATGGCACCTGCAGTACACAAGTTCATATAGAAATACACCTGATACGGCACCTGCAGTACACAAAAGTTCATTTAGAAATACACCCGATATGGCACCTGCAGTACACAAGTTCATATAGAAATACACCCAATACGGCACCTGCAGTACACAAGTTCATATAGAAATACACCCGATATGGCACCTGCAGTACACAAGTTCATATAGAAATACACCCGATATGGCACCTGCAGTACACAAGTTCATATAGAAATACACCCAATACGGCACCTGCAGTACACAAGTTCATATAGAAATACAACCGATACGGCACCTGCAGTACACAAGTTCATATAGAAATACACCCGATACAGCATCTGCAGTACACAAGTTCATATAGAAATACACCCAATACGGCACCTGCAGTACACAAGTTCATATAGAAATACACCCAATACAGCATCTGCAGTACACAAGTTCATATAGAAATACACCCAATACGGCACCTGCAGTACACAAGTTCATTTAGAAATACACCTGATACGGCACCTGCAGTACACAAGTTCATATAGAAATACACCTGATACAGCATCTGCAGTACACAAGTTCATATAGAAATACACCTGATATGGCACATGCAGTACACAATCTTATATAGAAATACACCTGATATTGCACCTGCAGTCACAAGTTCATTTAGAAATACACCTGACACAGCACCTGCAGTACACAAGTTCATATAGAAATACACCTGATATGGCACATGCAGTACACAATCTTATATAGAAATACACCTGATATTGCACCTGCAGTCACAAGTTCATTTAGAAATACACCTGACACGGCACCTGCAGTACACAAGTTCATATAGAAATACACCTGATACGGCACCTGCAGTACACAAGTTCATATAGAAATACACCTGATACAGCATCTGCAGTCACAAGTTCATATAGAAATACACCCGATACAGCACCTGCAGTACACAAGTTCATATAGAAATACACCTGATACGGCACCTGCAGTACACAAGTTCATATAGAAATACACCTGATACAGCATCTGCAGTCACAAGTTCATATAGAAATACACCCAATACGGCACCTGCAGTACACAAGTTCATATAGAAATACACCTGATACAGCACCTGCAGTACACAAGTTCATTTAGAAATACACCTGATACAGCACATGCAGTACACAAGGTCATTTAGAAATACACCCAATACGGCACCTGCAGTACACAAGTTCATATAGAAATACACCTGATACAGCATCTGCAGTCACAAGTTCATATAGAAATACACCCAATACGGCACCTGCAGTACACAAGTTCATATAGAAATACACCTGATATGGCACCTGCAGTACACAAGTTCATATAGAAATACATCCAATACGGCACCTGCAGTACACAAGTTCATATAGAAATACACCTGATATGGCACCTGCAGTACACAAGTTCATATAGAAATACACCTGATATGGCACCTGCAGTACACAAGTTCATATAGAAATACACCTGATATGGCACCTGCAGTACACAAGTTCATATAGAAATACACCCGATATAGCACATGCAGAATACAAGTTCAGAATAATTCTAGAATAAAAATTATATAAATATATCTTAAAACAGCTAAACTTCATAACGGAATAAAAAATACTGATAAGCCTTTCTGGCTTTCAAGGGGTGGAATTTAATTTTGTACAAACCAACAAAAAGCACTGAAGTAGAATTGCCAACACCAAGAACTAGCATAGCGGCTGTTTTGGAAATCAGTCCTAATATCATCAGAGTCGTGTCCCTTGCCTTTAACTTCCACTTGAACAAAGGCAGCAAAGTGAGCACCGCTGCACCACGCAGGAATGCCTCCAGACCTTTGTACAGTCCTAGTGTAGTCTGAGACCATTCAAATGGACGGTGTCGTGTAAATACCAGAATGATGTCATTCTCACCTGTAACACATGTATATCATGTTGTATTATATATCTTAGTGCACTCCTACACTAAACTACATAATTACACCAAAATGTACAACTCTCCAATAAATACCAGAATGATGTCGTTCTCACCTGTAACACATGTATATCATGTTGTATTATATATCTTAGTGCACTCCTACACTAAACTACATAGTTACACCAAAATGTACAACTCTCCAATATTACACTTTGTCCGATATCATAATATGTAAAACACAAGGCTGTGGAAGATTGACATTTCTTACGTACCTGCAGTCAATTAAGCTGACTACACACATTTCTTATGTACCTGCAGTCAATTAAGCTGACTACACACATTTCTTACGTACCTGCAGTCAATTAAGCTGACTACACACATTTCTTATGTACCTGCAGTCAATTAAGCTGACTACACACATTTCTTATGTACCTGCAGTCAATTAAGCTGACTACACACATTTCTTATGTACCTGCAGTCAATTAAGCTGACTACACACATTTCTTACATACCTGCAGTCAATTAAGCTGACTACACACATTTCTTACGTACCTGCAGTCAATTAAGCTGACTACACACATTTCTTACGTACCTGCAGTCAATTAAGCTGACTACCCACATTTCTTTATCCCCATTATGTGAAGAGAATTTTGAGGTGAATCACTGACATACTTACAAATGGATGTTATGTGAATACTCCATTCCTCTCTCTTACGATTTTCACAAAATTAACTCAACTTGGCATTTCCTCGATCAATATTTATTCCTCAGGCCAACAATATTGACTAAACTTGGCTTTTCCTCAGGTATATATATATTCCTCAGGCCAACAATATTAACTAAACTTTGCTTTGCCTCAGGTCTATATATATTCCTCAGGCCAACAATATTAACTAAACTTGGCTTTGCCTCAGGTCTATATATATTCCTCAGGCCAACAATATTAACTAAACTTGGCTTTGCCTCAGGTCTATATATATTCCTCAGGCCAACAATATTAACTGAACTTGGCTTTGCCTCATGTCTATATATATTCCTCAGGCCAACAATATTGACTGAACTTGGCTTTGCCTCAGGTCTATATATATTCCTCAGGCCAACAATATTAACTAAACTTGGCTTTGCCTCAGGTCTATATATATTCCTCAGGCCACAATATTAACTAAACTTGGCTTTGCCTCAGGTCTATATATATTCCTCAGGCCAACAATATTGACTGAACTTGGCTTTGCCTCAGGTCTATATATATTCCTCAGGCCAACAATATTAACTAAACTTGGCTTTGCCTCAGGTCTATATATATTCCTCAGGCCAACAATATTAACTCAACTTGGCTTTGCCTCAGGTCTATATATATTCCTCAGGCCAACAATATTAACTAAACTTGGCTTTGCCTCAGGTCTATATATATTCCTCAGGCCAACAATATTGACTGAACTTGGCTTTGCCTCAGGTCTATATATATTCCTCAGGCCAACAATATTGACTGAACTTGGCTTTGCCTCAGGTCTATATATATTCCTCAGGCCAACAATATTGACTGAACTTGGCTTTGCCTCAGGTCTATATATATTCCTCAGGCCAACAATATTGACTGAACTTGGCTTTTCCTCAGGTCTATATATATTCCTCAGGCCAACAATATTGACTGAACTTGGCTTTGCCTCAGGTCTATATATATTCCTCAGGCCAACAATATTAACTAAACTTGGCTTTGCCTCAGGTCTATATATATTCCTCAGGCCAACAATATTGACTGAACTTGGCTTTGCCTCAGGTCTATATATATTCCTCAGGCCAACAATATTAACTAAACTTGGCTTTGCCTCAGGTCTATATATATTCCTCAGGCCAACAATATTGACTGAACTTGGCTTTGCCTCAGGTCTATATATATTCCTCAAGCCAACAATATTGACTGAACTTGGCTTTGCCTCAGGTCTATATATACTGAGTCAAAAAAGAAACGATACCAAACTAAAAATGACGTAAAACGGATAAAACCATAGAAAGGTTTAATATATTATTACGTATCAGTACCGGGTATCTTATTGCAACGTCAGCCAACCATAAACATAGGTAAATACACACCCGATAATCCTGGAATGCCGAATTTCCGATTTGCACGTGCTCCTCAACAAAGACAACTTCCTACACATGTACAAATCGGAAAACCGGTTTATTGTACTGGTATTGCATTATCATCGAGGAAAAACACCTTATATACCCATTGTTACCTCTAACAAAATGCCTAGGCTAAACCGCAATCAGAGAATGCGTGCCATTGGCATGATTGACGGCGGTTTACGTCAGCGTGACGTCGCAAATCGACTCGGGGTTACGCGGATCACGATAACACGTCTACTTCGACGTTATCGAACACATGGATCGGTGGACGACCGCCCAAGATCTGGTCGACCACGTGTGACGACGCGTGAACAGGACCGTCACATTCGGACGTCACATTTACGTGACCGGTTCCTACCTGCTACGCACACAGCTGCCGTTACTCATGGGATGACCAACAATCGCATCAGTGCACAAACAGTCAGGAACCGGCTCGGTGAACGTGGCATTCGTGCCTATCGGCCATACGTTGGACCCATCCTGACACGACGTCACCGTGACATATGGCGGGAATGGACGACGGAACGTGCTCGCTGGACTCGGTTACAGTGGAATTCGGTGATGTTTAGCGATGAATCGCAGTTCTGTTTGCGTCGAGCGGATGGCAGAGAGCGGGTATATCGCAGACGCGGTGAACGTTACGCCGACGCATGTGTACGTCAGGTCGATCTGTTCGGGGGCAGAAGCGTTATGGCGTGGGGCGGTATCACCTTCGGCAGTCGCACTGAACTGTTAGTGGTGGACGGGAACCTAAACACCCAGCAGTACTGTGATGAGATCCTTGCGCCAGTTGTTGTGCCGTTCTTTAACGCCAACAGAAACGTCACACTGTTCCAACAGGACAACGCCAGGTGTCATACTGCTCGGATTTCCACCACATTATTAGAGCAGAACAATATTGAAACCCTGCCGTGGCCTGCTTTGTCACCAGACTTGTCACCCATAGAACATTTGTGGGATACGTTAGACCGCCACATCAGACGACGTCAGCCGGTAACGTTAAACCAACTGAGGGATGTTTTGCGTCAGGAGTGGACAAATATTAACCAGCAAGAGATTCAGACACTCTTCCGTTCGATGCGACAGCGGTGCATTGCAGTGAGAGACGCAAATGGTGCCCATACTCGGTATTGACGTCTGTGTGAAAACTCCATTAGACCCCTGTCCGACGAATTACGTCATCACGCAGCAGACAGTTTCGGAGGCTCATTATGCTTTATGTGCTCCTCTTTCAAACATGTTGGACTATCATCTTATGAATTTTCAAAGAATTTTCTTAATAAATGTTGAAATTATAGACACATAAACACCAGGTATCGTTTCTTTTTTGACTCAGTATATATTGCTCAGGCCAACAATATTGATTGAACTTGGCTTTGCCTCAGGTCCTCAGACTGACAAATATTACCTTGAATACAATATGTTAGAAATTCATACAATGATGTTAACGTATTGGCCAGGACATGTACCGGTATACAACACATCATCTCAATGTGGTGAACATTTGTATGAAGCATTAATCCGCTCATGGGTGCAAAGTTATTGCCAAGACAGGAAATTGACAAACTGACCAATATATAACCCATCCCTGTTCTTAGCCAGGCCCCCTGTTTGAGTGCAGGGCTGAGGCCCATCGAGACTGGGCCCAGGCTGTTTGAGTGTGGGGCCAGGCCCTTCAAGACCTGGCACAGGCTGTTTGAGTGTGGGGCCAGGTCTTCGAGACTGAGTCTAGGCTGTTTGAGTGTGGGGCCAGGTCTTCGAGACCGGGCCCATGCTGTTTGGGTGTGGGGCTAGGCACTTCGAGACCGGTCCCATGCTGTTTGAGTGTGGGGCTAGGCCCATCGAGACCGGGCCCATGCTGTTTGAGTGTGGGGCTAGGCCCTTCGAGACCGGGCCCACGCTGTTTGAGTGCATACAATGTTGTGCTTACCTACAGTAACGAGCATCATGAAGAAGAGGATGGTGATCGACAAGGCCAAATGAAGAAAATTCTTGCTTCTACGTTTATCGTATACACATACAAACACATCTTTAACGGAGTCCAGAATCAAAGATTTACAGCAGCCTTCCGAGTCGGAATTACCATCCAACGTATTTTCCGGCTTGATGTTGTCCACCCAGACGAGAGTATACATCAAGGCCAGCAGCATGATACCAGCTAGTAAACTGAACACAAAAACATAACTAGTATGATCCAGGATCACACCCGACAGGGCTGTTCCTACGGTTCCCGACAGAAATATCATCGATTCGAGAATTCCTATTTTGATAGTTCTATATGTGGGTGTCGATACATGCGCGATGTAGCTGTACATGGCCATTAAAGCTGCGATGTAGCCCCCCATCAATCCATTCAGAACATTTCCAATCAGTAAATATGATAGCGAGGCGTCCATGTAAACTGAATTAATCATGTTACATACAGATGCAAATAAAGCACCGATTAATGGACTTAGAACTGGTAATTTTCTCCCTACACGGTCTCCCCATGGCCCCAGAAACAGAACCACGGTGAACAGTGACGGAATTCCCATCGCTAGGTTACTATACATAAGCCACGACGACGTTGTCTTCTGTACCACTTTTTCCTGCGCTTTGTACGTTTCATTGTCAAGATTTGCGCAGACGGTGGCGTTAAACCTCTCGTTACAAACTTTCTCATACACCAAGGCTTGGAACGTGATGAACATCAGAAATGTTGTGAACATGTACAGGAACATAACCGGCTCCACCGTGATCGACTTCATGTTGAATCTGTGTCTCCCGCAACTAGTGATCCGTAACCCTACACACGCACGCACACAATACTGCTGCTTCTTCAGTATCTGGAAGAGAAATGTACGTGTTATGATGTGCATTGTAAAGCTTGAGCCCCGCGTGAGCCGTTACGATTGTGCCCTTAGGCAAGGCATTTAATTTCCACGTTGCCTCTTCTCTCTCCCTTGTGGCAATGGATTCCATCAGGAATGAGGTCTCAAGAGTGATTAATATAAGTTAAGAACTTGTTTCACAATCGAGCTAAACTAAATTTGTATAAACTAAAGCTTGATGTATTACAATGAGCAAGTGTTTTACACCATATCAATAATTCAATATTAATCAATTTCTTGGAGAGGAATTAATATAAGTTTTTTGAAAACTTGTTTTCCAATCCAAACCATTCACAATTTATGTAATTTGTAACATTTTTTGTGTTACACATGTAAATTTATTGGAATAAATACTGTTTAAACCAATATTAATCGATTAATTATAAAATTATACAAATTTATATGCCTAAGGACACAACCAATATGGTTCTGACAGGGTTCAAACTCGCAACCTCTTGCTTACAAGGCAGACACCGTATCCATTACTCAATTGGAAGTCGTGATAGCGCAATGGTAGCGCGTTCGCTTCAGGTGCAAAAGGTCTGGTGTTCGAATCCCGCTGTAGCTGACAAGGCATTTAAATTCCACATTGCCTCTTCCTCGTGGCGATGGATTCCATCAGGAATGAGGTCTCGAGAGTGATTAATATAAGTTATAAGAACTTGTTTCGCAATCGAGCTAAAATAAATTTGTATAAACTAATTGGAAACAAACAAAGGTGACACTGTTCCACAATGATGCTTACTGTGATTTCAGAATGATTGGTCAGCTCATGATATGTCAAGAACAGAACAAGACTGTTGAAGAGTCTAGCATCCGTGTTGGCTTCGATCTACAACCTACTCTTTCACGCTTCACTGGACAAAGGCACAAAAGTGGATGACTGGAAATCTGCCATTGTAGTTCCAATCAATCAGAATGGTGATGAAAGCAAGCCGGAGATCTACAAGACTGCCTCACTGACCTCCAACACATGCAAGACACTAGAACACATGGTCAGCAGCTCCATCATGAAACATATGAACAAGCATTCAATCATCAAAGATGTGCATCATGGTTTCCGGAATACAATATTGTGTGAGACTCTGTTAACTGTCAAAGATCTCACCAGCATTATTGACACCATGGGTACAACATGTGTAGATTTACTAGACTTTTCCAAAGCCTTTGACAAGATACTACACCTACATCTTCTTTCTAAGACCAAGCGCTAAACAACCTGAACAAATGGATAAGCAGCTTTCTGGAATTTCGCAGCAAACAGGTACAACTTGATGGAAGCTCATCGGCTCCTGCACCAGTACAGCCTGGCGATCAGTGCAACGATACACAAGAAGATGTCACCAAAATACTACTGTAAGCACATATAATAGTCATACTAAAATGAGTGTGTCTTGTGCCTGCCCTGTGTTTGTGATTACATATGGAGTTAATCTACAGTTATATGGTTACACACTATTTAGGAATTGGTCGGACCAGGTTCAGAGTGTAGGCATTTATCTGTTTATGTACATATACATTCACTGTCCGATTAGCGCAGTGGTTAGCACGCTCACTTCTCACCCGGGTTTGATCCTCTGACTGGGTAGTATGTGAGAAAGGATACGGTGGGCGCCAGATCGGACAGGTGAGTTATCTCCAGGTACTCCGGTTTCCTCCCACACAAATGACCACATTTAGGCCTACGCTTTCATCCGCGCCAACGAGAGTGATTAATATAAGTTGTTAAAACAACAGCATATACAACTTAGGATTTCATTAAAGTCTGATTTTCAGTGTACATATTCACAATATGCATAGCCATATAATAGGGGTATGACTGAAACCCGCCGCGGAAGGAGCATTCGGCTACGGAAGGAGCGCATTAAAAGCTTATTTCGTATACAATCTTTAAAAAAGTGATTGTTTTATGTAAATAATTATAAAATACGTTAAATCTGAAAGTTTTATGCAAATCGATTGTAAAATGGTGATCTTGTAGCATAATTTGTCAAATTCCTCGGAAGGAGTGCTCCTTTCGGTCTTCAGTCATGACGCGGAAGGAGCATTCGACTACGGAAGGAGCGCATTACAAGAGTATTTCGTACACAATCTTTAAAAAATTTATGGTTTTATGTAACTAATTATAAAATACGTTAACTCTGAAAGTTTTATGCCTATCGATTATAAATTGGACCTTATAGCATAATTTGTATAATTTGATGGTAGGAAATCCCTAAGTCTATTTATAGCGGTGATGACTGAAACCCGAAAGGTGCGCTCCTTCCGCACCTACCATAAAATTATATCCTTCCGGGTTTCAGTCATACCGATATAATAGGACGAAAATATTTGGAACGAATCTAGCCAATTAGGCCTACATGTTTCCCCTTTGAGACATGTTGGATGTCATGCATGACTAGATATATTGTTTCACTTACTATTCCTTACTCATTATTATCAGCTTTCCACGTAGACACAAATGTTCGAGGTAAAGGTTCTGGCCAAAGTGATGTATGTTAAGAAAATCAGCTGATCAGTTCATTTTCCGAGACAATAGATAAAAGCCACCTATTCCCGTACCATAACCAGCCCCGAGTGGGGGTTAATATGTATAAAGTTGGTTCAGAGTGCCCAAACACTCTCTGGCGAGTTTTTAAATCTCACTTAATTTGCAGTAAATAATTAGTAAATTAGGATTATATTTATAATATTACTAAGAACATAATAAATACTGGACTAGTCTAGATAATTCCAGGAATAATATAGGAACACGTTTTTAAACTGCACATCTCGTTCACAGGGATTCGGCACGTTTGAGGGTACTATTTAAATATATATACTAGTACCCCCAAACGTGCCGAATCCCTGTGATCTCGTTGTTATGTCTGCCTGACGGATCTTGATGAGTAAAGACATTGAAGTTGAAGTTGAAGGAATAATATAAGAATTATCATAGGAACTTGAAATGTTATCCATAAGCCACCAAAGGTCTTGTATAGTCGTTTCTTAACATACCGCTGGTCTTGACATACCGAGGCATCCGCAATTTTTCAGAACAAGGTAAAATAACGCCACCTATCATTCTTTCCATTGGATCATTGTTGACCCAGAAAGGTAAACGCCAGTATGTTATACTTGTTGGTTATTACACGGTTACTTCCCTTGTCTGATTCTCCGCCATTGACGCGTTTAAGTCGCGTAATTTTACTGATTAAACAATCTGTTTATTAAACCATTTGTCTGGTGTCTTTCTCGTTCTGGCGTGGTGGCAGCGGTCTTAAAGTACTTACGACGCAATCGCTTTACTCTACAGACTACAAAAACAGACGAGAAATCGGCATTTTCCATTACGAAGGACAGACAAGGCAACCAATTCCGTGGTATTTGCTTCATGGTTAAGAACTAAACAGTACCAAAACAATGGCTCACAACATTCGAGCCCCAAAACAATGTTCGTTGAGCAAACAGGAGACAATTTCATCGTTTGAAGCCTGGCGACAAAACCTTTTGTATACATTATCCCTTGATGCAAACTTTGCACCCTTTATTGTGGATGGGACTAACTGGGGTCGGAAAACACCGGGCTCACCACTTCGTGGATTCACTGACGATGCAGGGGATGATGGAAAAACAGCAGCACAAAAAGTGGCACTTCTTGAACTAATGTTGGGCCAAATAGCCAACTATTGTCCTATAATATCGAGAAATACAATCATTAAGAACTCGACTAGCATCAATACTGTCTGGCAGACCATCCGTCAACATTTCGGGTTCCAGACTACAGGTGGTCACTTTCTTGACTTCGACAACATACAATTAGAACCTGGGGAGAGACCAGAAGACTTATATCAACGGCTCGCAAGTTTTGTTGACGATAGTTTACTTCGGAGAGGTGGACCTATCAGCCATCACGATGAGGTACCCACGGTGGATGAGGAACTTACGCCTACCGTGGAAAACTTTATCATCATAACATGGCTCCGACTTATTCATGCAAGTTTACCAGCTCTTGTGAAACAAAAATATGCCACAGATTTAAGGTCTAGAACATTGGCTTCGTTGAAACCTGAAATATCCCTTGCCATTCCCAGCCTCATTGATGAAGTTCATACCCTTGCTGAAGCAAGAGTCTTGCGTTCATCATTCAGAAAGACTTTCACTCCAAGTTCAAAACCTAGTCGCGGATCTCCATCCTGCCCTCTGTGTAAACAAGCTGGTCGACCAAAATATCAGCACTTTCTGAGCAACTGCAAGTATTTACCAGATGAAGACAGAAAATACATGACCTCTTCAAGTAGAATCCGCCAAACTACAAATTTAGAGTCGGATGACGAGCCAGAAGACGTCACATTTCCCAATGACACAGAACAAGACGCGCCTACTTTTAGCCAACGAGTCACACCATCACTTAGGCGCGTTAGCACAAAACAGTCTCCCTCCATGAAGACCTTCTTTAGACAGTTTCCAGTTGTAATAACTATTGATAGTGGTGCAGAAATCAGTATGATCAAACAGTCAGTGGCAGATCAAATTGGGGTGCCCATTAGCAGGACTAAACAAAGTGCTCTCCAAGCAGATGGCGTCACACCCCTAAATATTGTTGGGGAAACTCATATCACACTTGCAAGGGGCGATAACAAACTGTTTCTGGATGCTCTAGTCGTAAATGACCTGGATGTGGATGTGTTAGCCGGGATTCCATTCATGACAGTCAACGACATAGCTATACGTCCGGCCAAACACGAGATTACAATAGGTGAGGTTGACAAAGTACATTATGGAACAGACAATACAAAAAGTCCAAATAATTATGTACGACGCACTCAAGCATTTGTGTTACGATCACAGCCACATAAGACAGTCATATGGCCTGGCGCCTTTCTAGAAATACACTTACCACCTGAGATAAATCCTGAAGACACCGTAGCTATTGAACCAAAAGCAGTACCTGTTGACAGCAAGTGGCCATACCCACAGATCGTTGAAGCTGTTGGAGGACGTATACGAGTAGTCAATGATACCAACAAACCAAAGCTCATACGTCAACATGATCATGTTGGGTTTGTAAGAAATACAACTTGCCCCCAGACAGAAACATTGAGTGACCACAATACACACACTTCTCAAAGTGAAAGCAATCAGTTACACATTGAAAGTGTTTCCATTGATCCAGATAACATACTCCAAGAAAAAGACAGAGTTAGGTTTCGAGACCTACTAACACAGCACAGTGATGTTTTTACACCTACATTTAATGGGTATAATGGTGCTGCCGGCAAATTTGAGGCTACTGTCAATATGGGACCTGTTGAACCCCCACAGCGTAAAGGTAGAGTGCCACAATACTTAAAGGACAAACTCGTAGAACTGCAGGAAAGATTCGATGATTTAGAGAAACAGGGTGTATTTGCCAGGCCCGAGAATGTGGGTGTGACTGCAGAGTACTTAAACCCCTCATTTCTTGTCAAAAAGCCACACGGAGGTTTTCGTCTAGTGACTGCCTTTGCAGATGTAGGACGCTATAGCAAACCCCAGCAAAGCTTAATGCCAGATGTTGATTCTACACTCAGGGCTATTGGACAATGGAAATATTTGATCAAGACAGACCTCACCAGCGCCTTTTATCAAATCCCACTTGCTAAACAGTCTATGAAATATTGTGGTGTTGCAACTCCATTCCGAGGTGTACGCGTATATACTCGCTGTGCTATGGGCATGCCCGGGTCAGAGACAGCCCTGGAAGAACTTATGTGCCGTATCATTGGTGACCAGGTACAAGATGGCCATGTTGCTAAGTTAGCCGATGACCTGTATTGCGGGGCCAACACAATTGATGACTTATTACACAACTGGCAAAACGTCCTTAAAGCCCTACAGAGAAATGGTTTACACCTATCAGCACCCAAAACTGTGATTTGTCCGAGAACAACAAGCATTCTTGGATGGATTTGGTCTTCTGGTCAACTGTCCGCAAGTCCTCACCGTATTGCAACGCTATCAACCTGTGCCATTCCAGAAACTATCCATGGTTTACGTTCGTTTGTTGGAGCCTACAAATTTCTTGGAAGAGTTCTTCCTCATTATTCAAGATTTCTTAGCCCATTAGACGACATATCAGCAGGCAAAAAATCCCAGGAAAAGATCATTTGGTCAGACTCATCCATCAAGCTATTTAGAGACGCTCAGTCAGCTCTTACTAACCACAGATCTATTGCCATACCTAGGCCCACTGACCAGTTATGGATAGTTACAGACGGTTCGGTATCCCGACATGGCATTGGAGCAACATTATACGTTATGAGGAATGAGAAATTGCTCTTAGCTGGATTCTTTAGTGCTAAGCTGCGCAAACACCAAGTAAATTGGCTACCATGTGAGATAGAAGCTCTTAGTATTGCAGCCGCAATAAAACATTTTAGTCCCTACATAATACAATCTACATCTAAGTCATGTGTTTTAACAGACAGCCAACCGTGTGTTCAGGCAGTGGAAACACTATGCCGTGGCGAATTCTCAGCTAGCCCGAGAGTGACATCATTCCTGTCTATTGTTAGTCGTTACCAACTCAGCGTCCGCCATCTTGCAGGTTCAGCAAACGTGCCATCCGACTTTTCAAGCAGGAATGCACCAGAATGCAATGAGCCAAACTGTCAAATTTGCTCATTCATATACACCACAGAAGACTCGGTTGTTCGCTCAATACGTATTGAAAACATCATAAACAAGTCAACACGTCTACCATTTACAACTCGGTCATCATGGTTACAGATCCAGTCAGACTGTCCAGACCTCCGCCGAACACGTGCTCATCTTAAACAAGGCACGCGTCCATCAAAAAAACTCACCAACATCAAGGACGTTAAGCGTTACCTACAAACAGCCACTATTGCAAAGGACAATTTAGTAGTAGTTAAGCGCAGTGACCCCCTCTCAACCTCTTCAGAACTTATAGTGGTCCCACGCTCCGTACTAGATGGATTAGTCAGTGCTCTACATATTAAACTGGACCACCCAACTAGAGCTTGTCATGAAAAGGCACTTCTTTGCGTTAGACCTGCATAGTGCCATTGAACGGGTAACTTCACAGTGTCATTTATGTGCCTCATTGCGATCTTTCCCAGACTGCGCATCCAAACAGACTAGTGAGGACCCCCCAGATGTCATAGGTGTTTCATTCGCAGCAGATATTTTGAAACGCAATTTACAAACTATTCTTTTGGTGCGTGAAACTGTAACAAGTTACACAAAAGCCTGTATCATCACCGACGAAAGAAGGGACACAATCCTTGAAGCCTTAATGTGTATGTGTACAGAGTTGCATCCCTTAGATGGTCCCCCAGCTATTATTCGTGTAGACCCTGCGCCTGGTTTTATATCTCTTCAGTCAGAGACACTTCATTACAAAAGTTGAACATTGTTTTAGAGATCGGGCGCGTTAAAAACGTTAACAAAAATCCTGTCGCAGAGAAAGCTATCCAAGAGTTAGAACATGAAATACTACGCTATGAACCCGGAGGAGGCCCAATCTCGAAATTAGACCTTGCCATTGTTGTCGCAAGATTAAACTCACGTCTACGAAAATCTGGTCTTTCGGCTCGCGAGTTATGGACACAGAGGTCACAGTTCACCCATGATCAACTCCCCATTTCTGACAGAGAGCTCATTCTACAGCAACACGAGTCCAGAAATTTGAATCATCAACACAGCGAAGATTCCAAGTCGAAACATCACCGCCACAGGCCATCAGATCGTGTGTGTGTAGGTGATATAGTATATTTGTTCTGTGATAAAAGCAAGTTGAAAGCCCGTAATAGGTATCTTGTGGTTTCATGTGATGGAGAGTGGTGTTTTGTGAAAAAGTTCTCCGGTAGTCAGTTACGTGCCTCTAGTTATAAAGTGAAACAAAGCGAGTGTTACCGTATTCCAAGTGATTTCAGTGATATTCATTCTGGGCATTCGTTTGTGCCTTTTGATCATAGTCATATGTCTGATGACGAGAGTGAATCTAGTCCTACAATCAGTGAACCCCCGTCATTAGTTACAATTCCAACAACATTGTCCACACCTGATACCAGTCAACAAGACGTTGCTCCCATTCCTATCTTGATTGGTGTACCAGGACCACCATCATCTCCAGGTCTCGAGAACACCGGTGACATTCATGATGACAGTCATAACATACAAAAAAGGCCACAACGCATCAGAAAGCCACCGGCTTACCTATCTGACTATATTTAGTAGGGAAACAACACTACAAACAGTAATTACATTAGGTTATTTTAGTGAACATTGATAGTATGTCCTAGCAGTGAGGCTAGCAGAACCAGTATTTCAGTTTATGTCGGTTACTAGTACCTATAATTTGGAAGTGTAGTGATTATGTATCACTGTTTATGACAATTTAACTCTTCAGGTAGAAGTTTGTAGTACATAGTTTTGTTTCTGTTTGTTATTTCTAATTACTATATGGATAATAGTTTGGTTTATTATAATAGCATCTGTGCTTACCTTTAACACTACTGTTTATCATATAATTTCTCGTCTAGTATTACTTGCTTGATATTGTATCATGAAAGGTAGCTTGACATTGTATCATGAAAGTTATACTGAATAATTCAGTATATATTTGAGTACTGGATTTAATCTTTTAAAAAAAAAGAGGTAGCGCCAGTATGTTATACTTGTTGGTTATTACACGGTTACTTCCCTTGTCTGATTCTCAGCCATTGACGCGTTTAAGTCGCGTAATTTTACTGATTAAACAATCTGTTTATTAAACCATTTGTCTGGTGTCTTTCTCGTTCTGGCGAAACATGTGTTGATAAACAAGAAATCATAAACTGTCAACGTAAGTGGTGAGTAATTTACTGATGCAAGATACTCAGTGAATATCAAGATGATATCGCCAGATTCCCGCATTTTATTATTCATAAAAAGTAGGCCCATCGTGGGCCTAAAGCTATTTGTTGTTTTCTGGTGGGAGATATTCATGTTTTATGTTAAAATGATAAATTTACTGCTAGACTTACATATAATACAGATTAAGGTCTATATCAAATACTCACATACTTTTATTATGACTACCTTTGTAGTGGCTTATGGATAAATTTCAACTGGAATATCATTCGTTACTCGGTCAGGCCACAGAGATTCGGCACGTTTGGGGGTACTAGTATATATATTTAAGTATATATACTAGTACCCCCAAACGTGCCGAATCCCTGTGGATCAGGCCACGTATGTAGTGTCATTGAGCAAGGCACCTCACACACATTGCTTAGTACTGGTTAACCACTTTAAGACCCCCGTGCTGCCCCTCCGAGAAGTATATCGGGCAAGGGTGGGTACCTGGGTAGAACCACCAGTCCTTCCTCAGTGAATTAGACAACCCAAGTGTGATTTGTATCTACAGCGGTTAGGGGCAAATGCTTCGAAGTGAACAACCATAACCACTCGGCCACTGAGGTCCCATATAAGGGAAGTACTTGGTAACAATAACAAAAGAAACATGCAAACACAAAGTAAAATTAAAAGTTCAGTGTAAGTTGCTGATCTTGACAAAGTCACACGCAGTTACACAACAAGCTATAAATACGTTTACATTAATACTGCACAAAAACCAAAGATTGCATGAGCTACAAACTAAAACTTAGCAATCAAGAGAACATAGAACAGGTTTACGGCATGAATCACTGCCCACTGTCAATATGGGAGCTCTCCCTGCTCACTGTCAATATGGGAGCTCTCCCTGCCCACTGTCAATGTGGGAGCTCTCCCTACCCACTGTCAATGTGGGAGCTCTCCCTACCCACTGTCAATATGGGAGTTCTCCCTGCCCACTGTCCAATATGGGAGCTCTCCCTACCCATTGTCAATATGGGAGCTCTCCCTACCCACTGTCAATATGGGAGCTCTCCCTGCCCACCGTCAATGTGGGAGCTCTCCCTACCCACTGTCAATATGGGAGCTCTCCCTGCCCACCGTCAATGTGGGAGCTCTCCCTACCCACTGTCAATATGGGAGCTCTCCCTACCCACTGTCAATATGGGAGCTCTATCCCTGCCCACTGTCAATATGGGAGCTCTCCCTGCCCACTGTCAATATGGGAGCTCTCCCTACCCACTGTCTATATGGGAGCTCTCCCTTCCCACTGTCAATATAGTATAGGAGCTCTCCCTACCCACTGTCAATATAGTATAGGAGCTCTCCCTATCCGGTGCATGCGGAACAATGACCTTCCGGTCTACTCTAGGTTC
The DNA here is from genome assembly GCA_014843695.1 of Archivesica marissinica. Classification (NCBI taxonomy): domain Eukaryota; kingdom Metazoa; phylum Mollusca; class Bivalvia; order Venerida; family Vesicomyidae; genus Archivesica; species Archivesica marissinica. The sequence goes on from CM026404.1 coordinate 24,014,655, forward strand.
CGATCAGGGAGTTCAACTTGCTGTATGACGAGCACTGTCTAGCAGGGAGAGCCACAGCTTGGCTACCGAGACGGACGAGGAGAGTTTATGCCATACATTTCGGTTCTTGGTGACGAGAGTTTGGCTCGATTTGGGTAAATAAAATTGTATGTTTAAGAAGGAATCGCGGGTTAATAGTTTCCATCGGGGTATGAACTATATTGGGGGGTGGATAAAGTGTGTGGAGGATTTGAGGTTTTCGCTATTTTTCAATTTCATCCGCTACCTTTTATCTGTATCCAAGTCTGACCGAAAGTATGCTAGTACACTTGCTGTTCTGTCAGCCCTCCACAATATATATTATGCAGTTTTCAACCACATATGCGGGGGGTTCAAAACCAAAAAACCTTCTCTTTTTTTTGGCCTTAAGAACATTGCGATACACTATAGGGCGTGACCCTATACATACATTGTTTAGGCCATTCCAAGCAAGTTTAAAAACAACACCCCATCACTATCAATGGTATATTCTGGCATTTTAGGTTTTTGTTTTGAACCCAAAACCATTTGTCCAGACCCCAAGTGTCTGTGTTTTCAATATTAACCCTTTCAACACCACAGACCTCTAAATAGGCTTACAAAAAGTGTAGATCCAGATGAGCCGGCTCGTGACGAGCCGTCTCATCAGGATCTGCACTTTTTGCCAGTGATATGACTATTTTTAGACAATTACCCATCTTGATAAATGAACTGGTCCGAATGTAATTTTCTTATTCATTTATTGGTCTAAGAATATCATGGACCAGTCCATGTCAGTTACTTGGTGTTGAAAGAGTTAAACTAGGCATCAAGTTTACTCTCAGCTATGAATAGGAGATCTATTACATTTTTCTGTAATAAATCCTGTAACTTCATAATTTACCGGGTATACAAAAAATTAAGTTATTTCGATTGCAAAACAAGGTTTTTACAACATTAGTTTAATCGCTCTAGAGACCTCATTCCTGATCAAATCCATCGCCATGAGGGAGAGAGAATTAAGAGGCAAGATGGCTAAATCAATTGGAAGGAATGTGCAAACAATATAGAGCCAGATCAGCTGTGGCATAACACCGTGTCTGATCTGGATCCATGTTGTTTGCTATTCAGCCAAGTACATTAGCTCCATTATCAGAATAGCAAAGAGCCCGATTAGCTCACTTAATTTGCAGTAAATAATTAGTAAATTAGGATTATATTTATAATATTACTAAGAACATAAAAAATACTGGACTAGTCTAGATCATTCCAGGAATAATATAAGAATTATCACAGGAACTTGAAATTTTATCAATTTTTGTTTACGTTTATTTAACGTCACTACCGGTTGGCCATATGAGCGACGCCTCCTGAAGATATTAGTCATTTTAGATTTTGGAGGATAGTGCATGATACAGAGAGAGACCCATTCCAGAATCTCCTCTGGTTCTTTTACGTGCACGATGTAAACGGTGTTCATAATTTATACAAAAAATTAAGTTATTTCGATTGCAAAACAAGTTTTTACAACATTAGTTTAATCGCTCTAGAGACCTCATTCCTGATCAAATCCATGAGGGCAAGATGGCTAAATAAATTGGAAGGAATGTGCATGTCTGATCTGGATCCATGTTGTTTGCTATTCAGCCAAGTGTATTAGCTCCATTATCAGAATAGCAAGAGCCCGATTAGCTGGCACATTCTGTGCCATCTGTGCCACCTGATCTGGCTCAATGCTGTTCGCCAAACAAATATACTCGTTTCCAGTACAATAAGGGTTACGGGTCTTGAGTAAAAATATCACCACCGCTGTTCTGGAGGGGTTCAAACCCACAGTCTCAGTGACAACACCCAGTATTACTCAGTTTGCTACACCCAG
>CM026404.1:24017530-24078733 GCA_014843695.1 Archivesica marissinica
CATGTATGATACTATATATGCAAGGTGAACATGGACCTTAACAGACAAACCATCAGTTGTATGCATTTATGATACTATATATACAAGACAAGGTGAACATGGACCTTAACAGACACTGGGAGAAGGGAATGGGACGATTGGACACTGGGAGGAGGACGATTGGACACTGGGAGGACGACGATTGGACACTGGGAGGACGATTGGACACTGGGAGGAGGGAGGGGGACGATTGGACACTGGGAGGAGGGAGGGGGACGATTGGACACGCTCGTAATCTTAGCAAATGTGCAAGTGAACCGATCATATATAATGATAACTTACGAGGCTGTCGGTGGGTGACACTGACCAATGATTTATTTCTCTACACAACAAACAATCTTCCGACATAGCAGTTGATGTTTGTTCGTTTGGGTTTTACGACTTCATCAGCAACATTTTGGGCTATATCTCCAGCAGGCAGCAGTTTACCGAACACCTTCCTGGTCAAGCACAAGCGGTTAACCAGTACTTAGTGCACCAACCTCCGTAAGAAACTGATAAGGGTTTTATTATATACAGACACGGTGTGAGCGGGGCTCGAACCCGTGACCATCACTGATGATAGGTTACAGTGGTATACAAGTCAGCGACTGTAACCACGGAGACAGCCCTACATTGCAGTTGAACTGCATAGTATGTCGTTATAAACTAATCTAGGCGCAGTTACACATAAATCCATAGCCATCTTAGAAACAAATCTACACAACACAAACACATTCATCCAAGTTGACAGAGAACAAGTATTTACCTTTCTGCTGTCAGACGTTGGTTTCTCCGTTTCAACAGATCGGATCGGCGACAGCTTCTCAGCGGATGAAATATACAAGACATCATTATTCCTGGTGTATATGCTAAATCAAAGTCACAGAGTAATGAATGTTTGTTTACAATTTAAGCAATATGATAACTTGTAATTCCAGATTATTCTATAAATACGTCATTTATTTGCCATTTTGCATTTTGGAATGACTACAATTTGCAACATGATCGACAGACACGAAATCGTGTCGGTGCTTTACACCGTGCACGTAAAAGAACCAGAGGAGACTCTAGAATGGGTCTCTGTCTGTATCATTGCACTATCCTCCAAAATATAAAATGACTAATCTCTTCAGGAGGCATCGCTCATATGGGCAACCGGTAGCGACGATAAATAAACGTAAAACACGAAGACACGAAATCAAATGTTAGTTTATACAAATTTATTTTAGCTCGATTGCGAAACAAGTTATTTCAACTTATATAAATCACTCTCGAGACCTCATTCCTGATGGAATCCATCGCCACGAGGGAGAGAGAAGAGGCAACGTGGAATTTAAATGCCTTGCCTAAGGGCACAATCGTAACGGCTCCAGTGGGGCTCGAACTCCGGACCTGAAGCGAACGCGCATCCACTGCGCTATCACGACTTCCACTTCAAATAATCCTACTATTGGGTAAATTAATACAGTATAACACTGCCTGGACAGTAGGGATTGTGTTAATGTGAAGTCTTATACTGTGATTACAACTTGAATGGTCAGGTCTGTCGTACAAAACATAACATTCTAACTAAAACTGAATGGTAAAAATACTAATAATGGACCATTCACCAAGTGTATGTGGTTTTTTCTCTCCAAATTAATTATCGAACAAAACACAATGCATAGAAGTATAAATTTGAGTTTTAAATGTATGATTCATTAATGAAGCCATAGAACAAATCATTTTGGCATCAAAATTGATCACACGGTATGGGTTATATAGCTTACATAGACTGACAGAATAAAACTCCACGGTATGGGTTATATGACAGAATAAAACTCCACGGTATGGGTTATATAACTTACATAGACTGACAGAATAAAACTCCACGGTATGGGTTATATAACTTACATAGACTGACCGTATGGGTTATATAGCTTACATAGACTGACAGAATAAAACTCCACGGTATGGGTTATATAACTTACATAGACTGACCGGTATGGGTTATATAGCTTACATAGACTGACAGAATAAAACTCCACGGTATGGGTTATATAACTTACATAGACTGACCGGTATGGGTTATATAACTTACATAGACTGACCGGTATGGGTTATATAACTTACATAGACTGACAGAATAAAACTCCACGGTATGGGTTATATAGCTTACATAGACTGACCGGTATGGGTTATATAACTTACATAGACTGACCGGTATGGGTTATATAACTTACATAGACTGACAGAATAAAACTCTTTAAAAGTCTTCTTCTCAGAAACCACAAAGCCCAGATCTTAAAAATGGTATGTAGCATCACACAGTGAACCTCTTAGTTTGCTCAAATTGTGATCCTGTGGTCATAATCTAACCCACGGTAGGGGTCACATACTTTACATAGACTTATATAGTACAACTCTTTACAAATCTTTTCATAAAGACAAGAGGAGAGTCACCATATAACCTATGCTGTTGGTCGACTTAAACAGTAACAACAAAACACAATACCGACACGAATGTGGCAACTTAATATCAAACAACAAGGGTGTCAAAATACACTTACCGGTACCAGTCTTGTATGCAGTTCTGGAACTGGCAGCCACTTCAGAATCAATGTGTTCTGCTACTCTGTGTCTGGCATGGTGTGCTGCTTTGTATGCAGTTCTGGAACTGGCAGCCACTTCAGAATCAATGTGTTCTGCTACTCTGTGTCTGGCATGGTGTGCTGCTTTGTATGCAGTGCTAGAACTGGCAGCCACTTCAGAATCAATGTGTTCTGCTACTCTGTGTCTGGCATGGTGTGCTGCTTTGTATGCAGTGCTGAACTGGCAGCCACTTCAGAATCAATGTGTTCTGCTACTCTGCGTCTGGCATGGTGTGCTGCTTTGTATGCAGTTCTGGAACTGGCAGCCACTTCAGAATCAATGTGTTCTGCTACTCTGCATCTGGCATGGTGTGCTGCTTTGGGACTGCGAGTTGGAACGGCACTGGTTGGCCCGGTTTTGTGTGTCAAGGTAGGCAGTGTTGGCACGGTGGACTGTGTATTAATAATAATAAATGTAATAATAATAATAACAACAACAACAACAACATCAATAGTAATACTACTATATGGTCTATTCTATTCCATATCATACCTCAATCAACAATAATTCTGCCTATAACATTATTTATCTTTTACGCGTCTTCTTAGTTCGTTTATTTGTTAATAGAAAATGCTGTCCGATTAGCGCAGTGGTTAACGCGCTCGCTTCTCACCAATGCAACCCGGGTTCGATCCTCGGACCGGGAAGTATGTGAGATGGTACGGTGGTCGCCAGATCGGACAGGTGGGTTTTGTCCAGGTACTACGGTTTCCTCCCACACGAATGACCACATTTACGCTTTCATCCGCGCCAACGAGAGTGATTAATATAAGTTGTTAAAACTTGCTTCGCAATCGTTGTAAAATAAATAAAGTTTAAAAAAAAAATAATAGAAAATGCAAAACATAATGTAAGAACCAACATGTCTACATCCCCGCGAGGGGTTCGACATTAAATGTAAGAACCAACATGTCTACATCCCCGCGAGGGGTTCGACATTAAATGTAAGAACCAACATGTCTACATCCCCGCGAGGGGTTCGACATTAAATGTAAGAACCAACATGTCTACATCCCCGCTAGGGGTTCGACATTAAATGTAAGAACTAACATGTCTACATCCCCGCGAGGGGTTCGACATTAAATGTAAGAACCAACATGTCTACATCCCCGCGAGGGGTTCGACATTAAATGTAAGAACCAACATGTCTACATCCCCGCGAGGGGTTCGACATTAAATGTAAGAACCAACATGTCTACATCCCCGCTAGGGGTTCGACATTAAATGTAAGAACTAACATGTCTACATCCCCGCGAGGGGTTCGACATTAAATGTAAGAACCAACATGTCTACAGCCCCGCGAGGGGTTCGACATTAAATGTAAGAACCAACATGTCTACATCCCCGCGAGGGGTTCAACATTAAATGTAAGAACCAACATGTCTACATCCCCGCGAGGGGTTCGACATTAAATGTAAGAACCAACATGTATACATCCCCGCGAGGGGTTCGACATTAAATGTAAGAACCAACATGTCTAAATCCTCGCGAGGGGTTCGACATTAAATGTAAGAACCAACATGTCTATATCCCCGCGAGGGGTTCGACATTAAATGTAAGAACCAACATGTCTAAATCCCCGCGAGGGGTTCGACATTAAAGGAAGATAGATAGATTGAACACCATATTCGCTTCAAATTTTAAAAAATGTCCGCTAACGTTTTCCCCGGGTATATTAAAGATGTTAATTCCAGTATTTGGAGAAAAATGTGAGAAATATTTAATGGTTTTAAGATTTGACCATCTACTGTGCTGCTTATCAAACTCAGGATGTTTGGTCAGTGGAAAACAGAAATATTGGACGTTGGATGTTGTAATCAACAATTGTAGGCTCTAAAACTTGTACTTTAGAATTTACATTCTGTTTAATTAAATGTTATATTTTTTTATATTTCGGGTTTTACGCCTGCATCAGCACCATTTTGGGCTATATCGCCGGCGGGCAGTTTACCTAACAACACCTTTCCTGGGCAGGCTCCAGCGGTTATCCAGTACTTGGGTGCACCAACCTCCGTAAGAAACTGCCAACTTTTTCATATAAATGAGACACGGCCTGAGCGGGGCTCGAACCCGTGACCATCAGTGATGATAGGTTACAGTGGTATACAAGTCAGCGACCATAACCACTCGACCACTATTTAATTAAATGTATTTCTGTTGTAGAATACATGAAACAAAACATGTGCAATGGTTGTAAATTTACTTAGGATGTGCTTAACGAAAATATAAATTGTTTTGTGTAAGCGGGTTGCATACTATTAAAAATAGTCTCTGTGTCGGGAAGCTTGTGAAAAATGACAGTATTTACATAAGATTTTTAAAATTAGCATTTATTTCTATACAATTTTTATTAAACATTATGAATAAATATGATTTCTATTTTAATGGTTATAATGTAATTGGAGTTTTACCATCTAACAAATGAACAAGGAAATTGATCACCTCTAATGTAAAAGATAGCCACAATCTCTGTGTCGGGAGCAGTTCATTTCCAGTGGAATTTAGCGGTCATGCCTAATTTATTTCCAAATGGATTAATAAATATGCTCGTGCATCTATTTTAAGATTGGTGGAAGTCGTGATAGCGCAGTGGATGCGCGTTCGCTTCAGGTGCGAAAGGTCCGGAGTTCGAGCCCCGCTGGAGCTGTTACGATTGTGCCCTTAGGCAAGGCATTTAAATTCCACATTGCCTCTTCTCTCCTTCATGGCAATGGATTCCATCAGGAATGAGGTCTCGAGAGTGATTAATATAAGTTTGAAAGAACTTGTTTCGCAATCGAGCTAAAATAAATTTGTATAAACTATTTTAAGATTGTTTCGCAACATTTCTGTTGTAGTACAACTATTTAAAAAATAAATGACTGAGTTAAATGATTTAATAATAATACACGTTTAGTTTCAACTGTTATTCGTCATAATTTTGATAAATGGATGGGTGGGATAGTGCTATATAACAACATGGATGGGTGGGATAGTGCTATATAACAACATGGATGGGTGGGATAGTGCTATATAACAAAATGGATGGGTGGGATAGTGCTATATAACAACATGGATGGGTGGGATAGTGCTATATAACAACATGGATGGGTGGGATAGTGCTATATAACAACATGGATGGGTGGGATAGTGCTATATAACAAAATGGATGGGTGGGATAGTGCTATATAACAACATGGATGGGTGGGATAGTGCTATATAACAAAATGGATGGGAGGGATAGTGCTATATAACAAAATAGATGGGTGGGATAGTGCTATATAACAACATGGATGGTTGGGATAGTGCTATATAACAACATGGATGGGTGGGATAGTGCTATATAACAACATAGATGGGTGGGATAGTGCTATATAACAAAATAGATGGGTGGGATAGAGCTATATAACAACATGGATGGGTGGGATATTGCTATATAACATGGATGGGTGTTATATAACAAAATGGATGGGTGGGATAGTGCTATATAACAACATGGATGGGTGGGATAGTGCTATATAACAACATGGATGGGAGGGATAGTGATATATAACAAAATGGATGGGTGGGATAGTGCTATATAACAACATGGATGGGTGGGATAGTGCTATATAACAACATGGATGGGTGGGATAGTGCTATATAACAACATGGATGGGTGGGATAGTGCTATATAACAAAATGGATGGGTGGGATAGTGCTATATAACAACATGGATGGGTGGGATAGTGCTATATAACAAAATGGATGGGTGGGATAGTGCTATATAACAACATGGATGGGTGGGATAGTGCTATATAACAACATGGATGGGTGGGATAGTGCTATATAACAACATGGATGGGTGGGATAGTGCTATATAACAACATGGATGGGTGGGATAGTGCTATATAACAACATGGATGGGTGGGATAGTGCTATATAACAACATGGATGGGTGGGATAGTGCTATATAACAACATGGATGGGTGGGATAGTGCTATATAACAAAATGGATGGGTGGGATAGTGCTATATAACAAAATGGATGGGTGGGATAGTGCTGTATAACAACATGGATGGGTGGGATAGTGCTGTATAACAAAATGGATGGGTGGGATAGTGCTGTATAACAACATGGATGGGTGGGATAGTGCTATATAACAACATGGATGGGTGGGATAGTGCTGTATAACAAAATGGATGGGTGGGATAGTGCTGTATAACAAAATGGATGGGTGGGATAGTGCTATATAACAACATGGATGGGTGGGATAGTGCTGTATAACAAAATGGATGGGTGGGATAGTGCTATATAACAACATGGATGGGTGGGATAGTGCTATATAACAAAATGGATGGATGGGATAGTGTTATATAACAACATGGATGGGTGGGATAGTGCTATATAACAACATGGATGGGTGGGATAGTGTTATATAACAACATGGATGGATGGGATAGTGTTATATAACAACATGGATGGGTGGGATAGTGCTATATAACAACATGGATGGGTGGGATAGTGTTATATAACAACATGGATGGGTGGGATAGTGTTATATAACAACATGGATGGGTGGGATAGTGCTATATAACAACATGGATGGGTGGGATAGTGTTATATAACAACATGGATGGGTGGGATAGTGCTATATAACAACATGGATGGGTGGGATAGTGTTATATAACAACATGGATGGGTGGGATAGTGCTATATAACATGGATGGGTGGATAGTGCTATATACAACATGGATGGGGATAGTGTTATATAACAACATGGATGGATGGGATAGTGTTATATAACAACATGGATGGGTGGGATAGTGCTATATAACAACATGGATGGGTGGGATAGTGCTATATAACAACATGGATGGATGGGATAGTGTTATATAACAACATGGATGGATGGGATAGTGTTATATAACAACATGGATGGATGGGATAGTGCTATATAACAACATGGATGGGTGGGATAGTGTTATATAACAAAATGGATGGGTGGGATAGTGATATATAACAACATGGATGGGTGGGATAGTGCTATATAACAACATGGATGGGTGGGATAGTGCTATATAACAACATGGATGGGTGGGATAGTGCTATATAACAACATGGATGGGTGGGATAGTGCTATATAACAAAATGGATGGGTGGGATAGTGCTATATAACAACATGGATGGGTGGGATAGTGCTATATAACAAAATGGATGGGTGGGATAGTGCTATATAACAAAATGGATGGGTGGGATAGTGCTATATAACAAAATGGATGGGTGGGATAGTGCTATATAACAAAATGGATGGGTGGGATAGTGCTATATAACAACATGGATGGGTGGGATAGTGCTATATAACAAAATGGATGGGTGGGATAGTGCTATATAACAATTATAGTATTGCTATCACTTGTATAACCATAACTCGTATCATTGGGATTATAGAGAGTGCATATTGTCCTTGGGATTATAGAGAGTGCATATTGTCCTTGGGATTATAGTGAGTGCATATTGTCCTGTCCTTGGGATTATAGAGAGTGCATATTGTCCTTGGGATTATAGAGAGTGCATATTGTCCTTGGGATTATAGAGAGTGCATATTGTCCTTGGGATTATAGAGAGTGCATATTGTTCTTGGGATTTTAGAGAGTACATATTGTCCTTGGGATTATAGTGAGTGCATATTGTCCTTGGGATTATAGAGAGTGCATATTGTCCTTGGGATTATAGAGAGTGCATATTGTCCTTGGGATTATAGAGAGTGCATTGTTGTCCTTGGGATTATAGAGAGTGCATTTTGTCCTTGGGATTTAGTGAGTGCATATTGTCCTTGGGATTTAGTGAGTGCATATTGTCCTTGGGATTATAGTGAGTGCATATTGTCCTTGGGATTATAGAGAGTGCATATTGTCCTTGGGATTATAGTGAGTGCATATTGTCCTTGGGATTATAGTGAATATTGTCCTTGGGATTATATGTGAATATTGTCCTTGGGATTATAGAGAGTGCATATTGTCCTTGGGATTATAGTGAGTGCATATGTCCTGTCCTTGGGATTATAGTGAGTGCATATTGTCCTTGGGATTATAGTGAGTGCATATTGTCCTTGGGATTATAGAGAGTACATATTGTCCCTTGGGATTATAGAGAGTGCATATTGTCCTTGGGATTACAGTGAGTGCATATTGTCCTGTCCTTGGGATTATAGTGAGTGCATATTGTCATGTCCTTGGGATTATAGTGAGTGCATATTGTCCTTGGGATTATAGAGAGTACATATTGTCCTTGGGATTATAGTGAGTGCATATTGTCCTTGGGATTATAGAGAGTGCATATTGTCCTGTCCTTGGGATTATAGTGAGTGCATATTGTCATGTCCTTGGGATTATAGAGAGTGCATATTGTCCTTGGGATTACAGTGAGTGCATATTGTCCTGTCCTTGGGATTATAGTGAGTGCATATTGTCCTTGGGATTATAGTGAGTGCATATTGTCCTTGGGATTATAGTGAGTGCATATTGTCCTGTCCTTGGGATTATAGTGAGTGCATATTGTCCTTGGGATTATAGTGAGTGCATATTGTCCTGTCCTTGGGATTATAGTGAGTGCATATTGTCCTGTCCTTGGGATTATAGTGAGTGCATATTGTCCTTGGGATTATAGTGAGTGCATATTGTCCTTGGGATTATAGTGAGTGCATATTATCCTTGGGATTATAGAGAGTGCATATTGTCCTTGGGATTATAGTGAGTGCATATTGTCCTTGGGATTATAGTGAGTGCATATAGTCCTGGGATTATAGTGAGTGCATATTGTCCTTGGGATTATAGAGAGTGCATATTGTCCTTGGGATTATAGTGAGTGCATATTGTCCTTGGGATTATAGTGAGTGCATATTGTCCTTGGGATTATAGTGAGTGCATATTGTCCTCTCCTTGGGATTAGTGTGAGTGCATATTGTCCTGTCCTTGGGATTATAGTGAGTGCATATTGTCCTGTCCTTGGGAATATAGTGAGTGCATATTGGTCTGTCCTTGGGATTATAGTGAGTGCATATTGTCCTTGGGATCATAGAGAGTGCATATTGTCCTTGGGATTATAGTGAGTGCATATTGTCCTGTCCTTGGGATCATATAGTGCATATTGTCCTTGGGATTATAGTGAGTGCATATTGTCCTTGGGATTATAGAGAGTGCATATTGTCCTGTCCTTGGGATTATAGTGAGTGCATATTGTCCTTGGGATTATAGTGAGTGCATATTGTCCTTGGGATTATAGAGAGTGCATATTGTCCTGTCCTTGGGATTATAGTGAGTGCATATTGTCCTGTCCTTGGGATTATACCCATATTAACATTTCTATGATTAAATAGACAGAGAAGAGAAGTTCAATACAACCAAATTATACATCTAATTATTAATTAATATAAAAATGATGTCATGTCATTTAATATACGTTCCTTGATACAGTTTTAGTTTCCTCTTTACTACAGAATAACAGCTCACTAGATAATTACATTTTGCTGATAAGTCGCCTGCAGTAATTAAAATGGAGTTTCAAATCGTTATATTTAATTAGTCTTTCCTACTTACCGTCGATGTTGGATGTGGAATGCTAGGTTTTCCATTCAACCATGCATTCTTCAATATTTCCGCGGTCGTTGGACGCTCGGCAGGGTTGAATCGAATCATGCTTCGCACCAGCTCCATAGCTTCTGTAAGGATGAATATAATATCAGCTTACACAGTGTATTAACCCTTTCAACACCACATACCTCTAAATAGGCTTACAAAAAGTGTAGATCCAGATGAGCCGGCTCGTGACGAGCCGTCTCATCAGGATCTGCACTTTTTGCTAGTAATATTACTATTTTTAGACAAAATTACCCATTTTGGTAAATGAACTGGTCTAAAAGTAATTTTCTTATTAATTTATTGGTCTAAGAATGTCATGGACCAGTCCATGTCAGTTACTTGGTGTTGAATGGGTTAAGTGAGTATGTACATGTATTTGTGTCGTTTTTGTATGCATGTTTAATTACGGTATGTGCCCAGTTTGTTTTAAGGGGCATCAGCGACCGGGTGGCACCGTTAACAGTTACTGTAAATCAATAGTCCCATCATGGCTGCTGTGGGTTCGAGTTTTATCTGCATATAACTCTCTATACGTGAGGAAGCTATCCCTTTTGCGTGTGGAAGGTCAGTGGTTCAAACCTGTACGTCCACCCGTGCTTCATACACTATTATGAGAGACAAGTGTAGTGTTCCTACAATGCACAGAGCTGAGATCGTTATTTGACATTATTGTTGATGCAACGCTAAGTCTACTAAACAAAAACGAAAAATTTATTTTTTATAAAATGATAAAAGTTTTTGTGGATTACCGATTGAATCAAAGTTTCGGAGCAGCGGCAGCCTCGACTCCAAATCCAACAGCTGCGTATCACTGAATGGTACATCACCATTTAACATATTGCACAAAGTGATGCCCCTGGAAAAGAAACAAGATGATTGTTTAGTATGGAAACCAGCACTATAAACTCAAGTAAAAATATGACACGATGGTCGTTTAGCATGGCACCTGGTAGTGAATAGGATACAATGGGTGTTTAGCATGGCACCTGGTAGTGAATAGGATACAATGGGCGTTTAGCATGGCACCTGGTAGTGAATAGGATACAATGGGCGTTTAGCATGGCACCTGGTAGTGAATAGGACACGATGGTCGTTTAGCATGGCACCTGGTAGTGAATAGGATACGATGGACGTTTAGCATGGAACCTGATAGTGAATAGGATATGATGGGTGTTTAGCATGGCACCTGGTAGTGAATAGGATACGATGGGTGTTTAGCATGGCACCTGGTAGTGAATAGGATACAATGGGTGTTTAGCATGGGACCTGGTAGTGAATAGGATACAATGGGTGTTTAGCATGGGACCTGGTAGTGAATATGATACAATGGGTGTTTAGCATGGCACCTGGTAGTGAATAGGATACAATGGGTGTTTAGCATGGCACCTGGTAGTGAATAGGATACAATGGGTGTTTAGCATGGCACCTGGTAGTGAATAGGATACGATGGGTGTTTAGCATGGCACCTGGTATTGAATAGGATACGATGGGCGCTTAGCATGACACCTGGTAGTGAATAGCATACGATGGACGTTTAGCATGGCACATGTTTAGTCAACAGCAAATAGAACGTGTTCAGAATATATAGATCTACACAATATTTAGTCAAGAGCAAATAGAACATGTTCAGAATATATAGATATATGGGATATTTAGTCGACAGCAAATAAAACATGTTCAGAATATATAGATATAAAAGATATTTAGTCAACAGCAAATAAAACGTGTTCAGAATATATAGATATACAAGATATTTAGTCAACAGCAAATAAAACGTGTTCAGAATATATAGATCTACAAGATATTTAGTCAACAGCAAATAGAACGTGTTCAGAATATATAGATATACGGAATATTTAGTCACCAGCAAATAAAACGTGTTCAGAATATATAGATATACTTTAAGCTACATGTATGGAATAATTTTATTTATCGACTTCCGAACAGTTCAACTCATTTTCTAATCCGCTATTTACAAGCGGTGAATCGACACGCTGCTTTATTTACAAGCGGTGAATCGACACGCGTCGTGCTTTATTTACAAGCGGTGAATCGACACGCGTCATGCTTTATTTACAAGCGGTGAATCGACACGCATCGTGCTTTATTTACAAGCATTGAATCGACACGCATCGTGCTTTATTTACAAGCGGTGAATCGACACGCGTCGTGCTTTATTTACAAGCGGTGAATCGACACGCGTCGTGCATTATTAAACAAGCGGTGAATCGACACCCGTCAGGCCATTACAATATTAACATATAATCTATGACTATTAAATGCTGATAAGAACTGTAATATGTGTAAAATGTTAGAGGATGAATATCACTTTATTATTGTACATAAAATTTCCGAACTGCATTTCTAGTTTCATTACATAACAAATTTAAGCCCATTAGGCCTATTCCAGTAATATGTCTTGATGTAACATGTTCTTAATTCATTATAAAGTGAGCGTTCAATAATGAAATGATATTCATCCCCTAACATTTACACATATTGCATTTCGTATCAGCATACGGTGCACTTTGTGGTATTTCCATCTGCCACATACATTTTATATGCAAGACAACGGATCAGTACTGCAAACAAAATGATATCCCTGACATAGTCAGGTTTGAATCACTTACATGCTCCAAACGTCCGATTGTACCCCGTTGTACGGTTCTTGGAACACCACCTCCGGGGCCCGGTACCCAAAGGTACCGCAACTCTCTAACAGCAATTTACTTTTCCCAGACACAAACCTTGTGGACAACCAGAGATCTGAAAATAACATATGGAACATTATGTCATGGGGAACATGGTTGGTGTATGGACAGACAACACACAGTAAATGATGACAGATCTATAAACAATGACATATTGCAATCGTTGAACGGCAGTACAGCTATGCGACAGTAATGACTTCAATTAAGGAAGACATCGACACAAGCTTATATATGAGGGTGACTGTTTTATAATAATGATTGTGCCGTTTATGTACATAATGCGAAAATCATTTATCTAAGATAACATAAATCATAGGGTGCCTATATATACCTGCAATCTTCACACTTCCATCTGGCTGTAGCAGAATATTATTGCATTTAAGGTCCCTGAAACGGAATACAATATTGTTAGTGTGTTTATATTTTGACAAAATATTAAATAGGTAGATGTTTATTTTTTGACAAAGTATTAAATAGGTAGATGTTTATTTTTTGACCAAGTATTAAATAGGTAGATGTTTATTTTATTATAGTGACATGTCCTATAAATGACAATTCATCCATATTACAGTATAAACAAGAAATATCACAGTAGAAGCAATGCTATCGATCAACCATGAAAACAGTTACAAAGTGAACATAATACAAAATTTATTATAGCAAAATGTTAACGGGTGCCCTAGAACGGGTGCCCTAGACCCCATATGCATTGCCTGCTTTAGGTAATCCGCTACTGCAGCTCTAACAACAAAGAACAAATAGGTAATCCACTACTGCAGCTCTAACAACAAAGAACAAATAGGTAATCCACTACTGTAGCTCTAACAACAACATCAAAGAACAAATAGGTAATCCACTACTGCAGCTCTAACAACAACATCAAAGAACAAATAGGTAATCCACTACTGCAGCTCTAACAACAAAGAACAAATAGGTAATCCACTACTGCAGCTCTAACAACAACATCAAAGAACAAATAGGTAATCCACTACTGCAGCTCTAACAACAACATCAAAGAACAAATAGGTAATCCACTACTGCAGCTCTAACAACAACATCAAAGAACAAATAGGTAATCCACTAC
Source organism: Archivesica marissinica (assembly GCA_014843695.1). NCBI lineage: Eukaryota > Metazoa > Mollusca > Bivalvia > Venerida > Vesicomyidae > Archivesica > Archivesica marissinica. The sequence continues at coordinate 24,031,576 of CM026404.1, forward strand.
TGCAGCTCTAACAACAACATCAAAGAACAAATAGGTAATCCACTACTGCAGCTCTAACAACAACATCAAAGAACAAATAGGTAATCCACTACTGCAGCTCTAACAACAACATCAAAGAACAAATAGGTAATCCACTACTGCAGCTCTAACAACAACATCAAAGAACAAATAGGTAATCCACTACTGCAGCTCTAACAACAACATCAAAGAACAAATAGGTAATCCACTACTGCAGCTCTAACAACAACATCAAAGAACAAATAGGTAATCCACTACTGCAGCTCTAACAACAACATCAAAGAACAAATAGGTAATCCACTACTGCAGCTCTAACAACAACATCAAAGAACAAATAGGTAATCCACTACTGCAGCTCTAACAACAACATCAAAGAACAAATAGGTAATCCACTACTGCAGCGCTAACAACAACATCAAAGAACAAATAGGTAATCCACTACTGCAGCTCTAACAACAAAGAACAAATAGGTAATCCACTACTGCAGCTCTAACAACAAAGAACAAATAGGTAATCCACTACTGCAGCTCTAACAACAACATCAAAGAACAAATAGGTAATCCACTACTGCAGCTCTAACAACAACATCAAAGAACAAATAGGTAATCCACTACTGCAGCTCTAACAACAACATCAAAGAACAAATAGGTAATCCACTACTGCAGCTCTAACAACAACATCAAAGAACACATAGGTAATCCACTACTGCAGCTCTAACAACAACATCAAAGAACAAATAGGTAATCCACTACTGCAGCTCTAACAACAACATCAAAGAACAAATAGGTAATCCACTACTGCAGCGCTAACAACAACATCAAAGAACAAATAGGTAATCCACTACTGCAGCTCTAACAACAACATCAAAGAACAAATAGGTAATCCACTATTGCAGCTCTAACAACAACATCAAAGAACAAATAGGTAATCCACTACTGCAGCTCTAGCAACACCATCAAAGAACAAATAGGTAATCCACTACTGCAGCTCTAACAACAACATCAAAGAACAAATAGGTAATCCACTACTGCAGCTCTAACAACAACATCAAAGAACAAATAGGTAATCCACTACTGCAGCTCTAACAACAACATCAAAGAACAAATAGGTAATCCGCTACTGCAGCTCTAACAACACCATCAAAGAACAAATAGGTAATCCACTACTGCAGCTCTAGCAACATCATCAAAGAACAAATAGGTAATCCGCTACTGCAGCTCTAACAACAACATCAAAGAACAAATAGGTAATCCACTACTGCAGCTCCAGCAATATCATCAAAGAACAAATAGGTAATCCACTACTACAGCTCTAACAACAACATCAAAGAAACAAATATTTTAATAAATGTTCAATAAAGGCACAAAACTGCGTAATTAATACCGGTATGTATTCGAAAATTGCACAGTGGTTAGTATAAGGAATATAAGTAGTACCTATGCACGATTCCGTTTGCATGCATGTGTTGCATCCCTTCTGCAATCATACGGAACATCATCCTCGCATCATTTTCATCAAGCCCCTTTGTACCGTTCCTGTTAAGGTAGTCAAGCAGCTGACCTAAGGACCCCTTGCAATATTCCATGACTATGTAGTCACGGTCCAATGATTTGAAGTGCTCAAACATGTGTATCTGAAATATCAGAAGCAGACACATGTAACCACGCTCTTGATTTGCAATGTGAGATTTGAACGCTAGGCGCAATTCACTTATAATGTAAATGTATGTTTCTATAATCTCCGTCCTGCTATTTCGTTTATTCTTAATCCACGACTTCTGTGTTACCTTTTCTATATACAATGTAGTTCACACAGTATCCACTTCCAGTGCATTATAGATTGCATAGTTTGTAACATTTCTTGTACTATTTTCATTATTTGGCGCATTTTTCAACTCATTAATAAGAACAGTTCGTAAATCTATTTAATAGAACAGCACGCTGTCAGTAAAACCATCGATTATTAAGCTAAAATCCAGTCAAAGACTTACAGGAATATGGTCGCCTAGCGATGCATAATCAGAAAGAAAACAATACCCTCAACGCCCTAATATACGATTACTCCAGTCTGAGTATTATCTCACTTCTACTATATTAACAATACCCTCCAACGCCCTAATATACGATTACTCCAGTCTGAGTATTATCTCACTTCTACTATATTAACAATACCCTCCAACGCCCTAATATACGATTACTCCAGACTGAGTATTATCCCACTTCTACTATATTAACAATGCCCTCAACGCCCTAATATACGATTACTCCAGACCGAGTATTATCTCACTTCTACTATATTAACAATACCCTCCAACGCCCTAATATACGATTACTCCAGACTGAGTATTATCCCACTTCTACTATATTAACAATACCCTCAACGCCCTAATATACGATTACTCCAGACTGAGTATTATCCCACTTCTACTATATTAACAATACCCTCCAACGCCCTAATATACGATTACTCCAGACCGAGTATTATCTCACTTCTACTATATTAACAATACCCTCAGCGCCCTAATATACGATTACTCCAGTCCGAGTATTATCTCACTTCTACTATATTAACAATACCCTCAGCGCCCTAATATACGATTACTCCAGTCCGAGTATTATCTCCGTTTGGTACAGATTATTTCAAAATTATCTTTCCCCCCATATACTGAAGTATTTTGGAGTAATCTGCCTCCCTAATCACATTATTGTATGGCTCAGCTCGCTCCCATTCAAGTCGGCTACAATGTATATGGAATTGCGTATAGGTAACTACCCGCCTGTTCATCTTTCTCTACTATATTTTACAGCTGGTTTTGATTTTCCACGCTCACTATCAGCGCAGAACATTCCATGTAGTTTTTTAATATTTCCCATAACAAATTTATAGTGTGCACTCCTGTCGATAACACTCGAAAGAGAGGTGTGACAGTATCTGAAGATATATAGATAAAACAAAGCTATGCTTACGACATTCTTGTGAGGCGGCAGGCGATGGAGGTTAGACAATTCCTCGGGAAGATAGTGCGCTAGGTACTCCGTTGATGTTGTGTGTCTTTCTATAACTTTTATCGCGACCTGATCATTATAAGAAAATAGAGTTTTATAGAATACATGGATGTAAAAGTAACGTACATTCTAACTTATGAGACACCTCTTACGAACATCGTAATTCCGGAACCCTATGCTTGTATGCGAGGCTTGTATGTCAGGCAATCTGCAACAATTATTCAATTAGCTGGCTACTCAGCAGCCGGCCATATCAGAATGAACCATTGATGAGGTTCGAACCGGTGACCTTCCGCTCCATACATGCAAGTATACTGATTTAACGACATGTGCAGGATATAAAACATTTTTAAATTGCACAATTTTGCGAAACTAAATAATTATACGGGGATATCCGAAGGCCCCCCAGGCTTGTACCGCCAACAGATAACGTGTACGAGACACAAAATATACACAAAAAAGAACATAAATCTTACAAATCAATTATCCGAATCTACAATACTAGCAAATAATATTTGATGGACCGATCACTTCTCACAGTTGATATAAATTACACGATGTCACCGCTTGGACTTGTTCACGACATCCGATTAATCATAAATTGCAGACGCTCTATGAAATAATACAATTTATCAAGTGTTTTAATTCTTGATGATACAAGAAATTGATTCTCGTCCATGTTTTGTCTGCAAAGGAAAGCAATCGTTGGCGGTCCTCCGTGATATTTATGGCAGTGTTACCTCCCGTATAAGGCCTCCTAAAATCATCTAGCTGTACATAGAATAATGATTTCTTTAAGAATGTCCTGTTCCATTTAAAGTGAACATAATTATAGCTTAAATCCTACAAAGCGATGAGCTAATGTTTCATATCAATATAGTTAATGCAAACAGATAGAAAATAAACAACACCATGTCAGTTGTGTCCAGTTATCATCATGACACTAGCAATCAATTAATCTGCAGCCATAGTGGACGGATCAAATTCATAGTTATACAAATTTATTTTAGCTAGATGGGGAAACAAGTTCTATCACAACTTATATTAATCACTCTCGAGACCTCATTCCTGATGGAATCCATCGCCACAAGGGAGAGAGAAGAGGCAATGTGGACCTTAAATGCCTTGCCTAAGGGCACAATTATAATGGCTCCAGCGGGGCTCAAACTCCGGACCTTTCGCACAGGAAGTGAATCTCTACCACTGCGCTATCACGACTTCCACAATAATGTCTAGTAATGATAGATAGTGCCTAGTTCATATTACATTCTGCCAGACTATGCCTTGAACTACTAGTACTGTAAATGAAACATCTAAATACTCGGGTCAAGTTGATTTTGGACTAAATTCTAATCACTATGTGATGGCTTTTTTTCTTTATACAAATTTATTTTAGCTCGATTGCGAAACAAGTTCTTTCAAATTATATTAATCACTCTCGATACCTCATTCCTGATGGAATCCATCGCCATGAAGGAGAGAAGAGCCAATGTGGAATTTAAATGCCTTGCCTAAGGGCACAATCGTAACGGCTCCAGCGGGGCTCGAACTCCGGACCTTTCGCACCTGAAGCGACCGCGCATCCACTGCGCTATCACGACTTCCACTATGTGATGGACATCCATACATTTATTGGATATATTTACCTTGACAGTCCCATGACTATCTGCGTACGCAGACATTTTGGGAAACTTTGCCACTGTGGCTGGCATCACTTCGGCTACCCTGACCTCACCATACCCTCCTTTTCCTAGCGTATCACCTGTGATATACCCGTGTTTGAAGCACTCATCACGGATGACGTCAATGGGTAAGTTCCGGGTCTTACAAACTTCTTTTACAGGAGGGACCTTCCCGGTGTTCGATGTTTTCTGGAATGTTTCACAAGTTAATTATGCTACATCAAGATAATTTACAGAGTTGTGCCAATCCTGGATGAATTGGTCTCGGAGACGACGTTTAAATACATCGAATAGGTAAATAATTAATGTTATTACTAAAACTATATCTAACGTTAGTAAATCCAAGATGATAGATAGTATATATAATGTTAGTAAATCCAAGATGATAGATAGTATAGATGTTAGTAAATAAAAGGAGTTCAATGATAAGATAGTATAGATGTTAGTAAATCCAAGGAGTTCAATGATAAGATAGTATAGATGTTAGTAAATCCAAGGTTATCAATGATAAGATAGTATAGATGTTAGTAAATCCAAGGTTATCAATGATAAGATAGTATAGATGTTAGTAAATCCAAGGTTATCAATGATAAGATAGTATAGATGTTAGTAAATCCAAGGTTATCAATGATAAGATAGCATAGATGTTAGTAAATCCAAGGTTATCAATGATAAGATAGTATAGATGTTAGTAAATCCAAGGAGTTCAATGATAAGATAGTATAGATGTTAGTAAATCCAAGGAGTTCAATGATAAGATAGTATAGATGTTAGTAAATCCAAGGAGTTCAATGATAAGATAGTATAGATGTTAGTAAATCCAAGGAGTTCAATGATAAGATAGTATAGATGTTAGTAAATCCAAGGTTATCAATGATAAGATAGTATAGATGTTAGTAAATCCAAGGAGTTCAATGATAAGATAGTATAGATGTTAGTAAACACAAGGTTATCAATGATAAGATAGTATAGATGTTAGTAAATCCAAGGTTATCAATGATAAGATAGTATAGATGTTAGTAAATCCAAGGAGTTCAATGATAAGATAGTATAGATGTTAGTAAATCCAAGGTTATCAATGATAAGATAGTATAGATGTTAGTAAATCCAAGGTTATCAATGATAAGATAGTATAGATGTTAGTAAATCCAAGGAGTTCAATGATAAGATAGTATAGATGTTAGTAAATCCAAGGTTATCAATGATAAGATAGTATAGATGTTAGTAAATCCAAGGTTATCAATGATAAGATAGTATAGATGTTAGTAAATCCAAGTCAAGAGAGATATAGTTAGTGCATATTGACCTGACCTTCTTGTGATCCATACGATTATTCATAGTGCATAGTTAATTGTTGAACAAATGTAACTGTTGAATATACTGTTTATTCATAGTGCAGTTAATTGTTGAACAAATGTAACTGTTGAATATACTGTTTATTCATAGTGCATAGTTAATTGTTGAACAAATGTAACTGTTGAATATACTGTTTATTCATAGTGCATAGTTAATTGTTGAACAAATGTAACTGTTGAATATACTGTTTATTCATAGTGCATAGTTAATTGTTGAACAAATGTAACTGTTGAATATACTGTTTATTCATAGTGCATAGTTAATTGTTGAACAAATGTAACTGTTGAATATACTGTTTATTCATAGTGCATAGTTAATTGTTGAACAAATGTAACTGTTGAATATACTGTTTATTCATAGTGCATAGTTAATTGTTGAACAAATGTAACTGTTGAATAACTGTTTATTCATAGTGCATAGTTAATTGTTGAACAAATGTAACTGTTGAATATACTGTTTATTCATAGTGCATAGTTAATTGTTGAACAAATGTAACTGTTGAATATACTGTTTATTCATAGTGCATAGTTAATTGTTGAACAAATGTAACTGTTGAATATACTGTTTATTCATAGTGCATAGTTAATTGTTGAACAAATGTAACTGTTGAATATACTGTTTATTCATAGTGCATAGTTAATTGTTGAACAAATGTAACTGTTGAATATACTGTTTATTCATAGTGCATAGTTAATTGTTGAACAAATGTAACTGTTGAATATACTGTTTATTCATAGTGCATAGTTAATTGTTGAACAAATGTAACTGTTGAATATACTGTTTATTCATAGTGCATAGTTAATTGTTGAACAAATGTAACTGTTGAATATACTGTTTATTCATAGTGCATAGTTAATTGTTGAACAAATGTAACTGTTGAATATACTGTTTATTCATAGTGCATAGTTAATTGTTGAACAAATGTAACTGTTGAATATACTGTTTATTCATAGTGCATAGTTAATTGTTGAACAAATGTAACTGTTGAATATACTGTTTATTCATAGTGCATAGTTAATTGTTGAACAAATGTAACTGTTGAATATACTGTTTATTCATAGTGCATAGTTAATTGTTGAACAAATGTAACTGTTGAATATACTGTTTATTCATAGTGCATAGTTAATTGTTGAACAAATGTAACTGTTGAATATACTGTTTATTCATAGTGCATAGTTAATTGTTGAACAAATGTAACTGTTGAATATACTGTTTATTCATAGTGCATAGTTAATTGTTGAACAAATGTAACTGTTGAATATACTGTTTATTCATAGTGCATAGTTAATTGTTGAACAAATGTAACTGTTGAATATACTGTTTATTCATAGTGCATAGTTAATTGTTGAACAAATGTAACTGTTGAATAAACTGTTTATTCATAGTGCAGTTAATTGTTGAACAAATGTAACTGTTGAATATACTGTTTATTCATAGTGCAGTTAATTGTTGAACAAATGTAACTGTTGAATATACTGTTTATTCATAGTGCAGTTAATTGTTGAACAAATGTAACTGTTGAATGTACTGTTTATTCATAGTGCAGTTAATTGTTGAACAAATGTAACTGTTGAATATACTGTTTATTCATGGTGCAGTTAATTGTTGAACAAATGTAACTGTTGAATATACTGTTTATTCATAGTGCAGTTAATTGTTGAACAAATGTAACTGTTGAATATACTGTTTATTCATAGTGCATAGTTAATTGTTGAACAAATGTAATTATTACCTAATGCTCTATATAACTTGTAATTCGTTATTTTTGCCTGTTTCATTGCATTTTTTATCCTTCGCTCAGGTCTGGGCAACAGTTCGAACTGTTGACCGGGCAATAGTTTGAACTGTTTCATACTAGACTTTTGAACCAATCATACTCCGAGTATGCTTTCACTGTGCGCAGTAGGATGCGCAATAGGGTGTTATGGAAGTCAAAGTAAAAAATACGTCCCGAATACATTTTAGCTCTGACTGCGCCTGAAGTCATCGATATACGTTATGTGAAGCCCTCCTTTCCGTTCATTAATTCCTTTCCGTATTTTATTGCATACTTACCGGCGTACCGGCTTTTAGACCAAAACCAAGCGTTTACAAATGATGATTGATTAGTCATCAGCCGACAAACTGGGAAAAACAGAAATTTATCTTGAATTATGGCCCAGGCTAGGTTTGAAGACATGACTGAGGATGTTTTTTGAGTTAGTCAAATATTATAGAATATAAGGTATGTACAACAGTTATATATCGCATTAGGTAATAAAACAGTTATTTCATGGGTGTTTGGGGAACAGTCAGGGAAGACATTTCGAACTGTTGCCCTCGGCCTAACGGCCTCAGTTCGAAAGTCTTCCCTGATACCTCGGGACAATAGTTTTGACTGTTCCCCAAACACCCATGAAATAACTGTATACTGTTGAATATACTGTTTATTCATAGTGCATAGTTAATTGTTGAACAAATGTAACTGTTGAATTTTTACTGTTTATTCATAGTGCATAGTTTTGATAGTGTTGAATGTACTGTTTAACAGTTGTCTGTAATCCTATTATACCCGTATCAACAAAGTGCACTATCTATATTTCTATGCATTTAACAGACAGGGAAGAGAGTTCAATACACACAAACTATACATCTAATTATTAATTAATATAAATCTATGCATTTAACAGACAGGGAAGAGAGTTCAATACACACAAACTATACATCTAATTATTAATTAATATAAATCTATGCATTTAACAGACAGGGAAGAGAGTTCAATACACACAAACTATACATCTAATTATTAATTAATATAAATCTATGCATTTAACAGACAGGGAAGAGAGTTCAATACACACAAACTATACATCTAATTATTAATTAATATAAATCTATGCATTTAACAGACAGGGAAGAGAGTTCAATACACACAAACTATACATCTAATTATTAATTAATATAAATCTATGCATTTAACAGACAGGGAAGAGAGTTCAATACACACAAACTATACATCTAATTGTTAATTAATATAAATCTATGCATTTAACAGACAGGGAAGAGAGTTCAATACACACAAACTATACGTCTAATTATTAATTAATATAAATCTTATGGCATGTAGCTTAACATACGTTCCCTGATCAAGTTTCAGCTTACTCTCTACTATAGAATAACAGCACACTAGTTAACAACATTTTGCTGACAAGTCGCCTGTTTAAAGTAATTAAGATGTTCTTACAAATCGTTATTTTGAATTCGGCTTTCCCTACTTACCTTCGGAATGTCAATGTGGCTAGTTCCCAAAATCGACGGGTCTCTTAATGTGCCCGCTGTCGTAGTCGGAGCGGCAATGTGGCTAGTTCCCGAAATCCATGCATCTCTTGGTGTGCCCGCTGTCATAGTCGGAGCGGCAATGTGGCTAGTTCCCAAAATCCATGCATCTCTTGGTGTGCCCGCTGTCATAGTTGGAGCGGCAATGTGGCTAGTTCCCAAAATCCATGCATCTCTTGGTGTGCCCGCTGTCATAGTTGGAGCGGCAATGTGGCTAGTTCCCAAAATCCATGCATCTCTTGGTGTGCCCGCTGTCATAGTCGGAGCGGCAATGTGGCTAGTTCCCGAAATCCATGCATCTCTTGGTGTGCCCGCTGTCATAGTCGGAGCGGCAATGTGGCTAGTTCCCAAAATCCACGGATCTCTTAAAATTCCCGCTGTGGTAGGACGATAGTCTGGGTTGCTTCGTAGCATATTCCGTGCCAGCGGCTTACATTCTGTTAGAGAGAACATAACATTAACTTACCAGTAAATAGAGTATTAAGTGAACATGTACTATATAGTTTTCAGTTCAACGCCCGAGTGGCATCGCTAACAGTTACTGCCAATCAATAGTCCCATCAATCATGACCGCTGTGTGTTCGAGCCCTATCTGGGTAGAATTCTCTATAAGTGAGGAAACTATCCCATTTACTTGTGGAAGGTCAGTGGTTCAAACCTCATACACTATTGTAAGAGACAAGTGTGGTCTTCCTACAGCGCCATATAGTCAGTGGTTCAAACCCGTACGTCCACCTGTGCCTCATACACTATTGAGAACAACATGTGTGGTCTTCCTACATCACATATAGTCAGTGGTTCAAACCCGTACGTCCACCTGTGCCTCATACACTATTGAGAACAACAAGTGTGGTCTTCCTACATCACATATAGTCAGTGGTTCAAACCCGTACGTCCACCTGTGCCTCATACACTATTGAGAACAACAAGTGTGGTCTTCCTACAGCGCATATAGTCAGTGGTTCAAACCCGTACGTCCACCTGTGCCTCATACACTATTGAGAACAACATGTGTGGTCTTCCTACATCACATATAGTCAGTGGTTCAAACCTGTACGTCCACCCGTGCCTCATACACTATTGAGAACAACAAGTGTGGTCTTCCTACAGCGTATAGAGCTGGAGTCGTTAATTGACATCATTGTTAATGCGAAGCTAAATCAACTAAACAAACATGATATAATTATAAAGATTATATTACCGGCTGAATCAAGGGCCCGGAGTCGGCGCTTTTTCAGTGCCCGGCATGTGAGCCGCCTGGCATTATATTGACGCCCGATGCGCATATCACACAGAATTATACCCCTGAAAAAGAAACAAGACGATTGCTTAGCATGTAAACAAGAACTATACATCAAAATAAAAGCAAGATGGCCGTTAAGCATGGCACCTGAACAGAGTAATATGGCCATGAATTGAGCAAGATGGCAGGTTGGAATGTAAACATGAATTTTGCTTTGGACCTGTAAAGCAGACATAGATAGTTATCTATTTATTTCGTATTAAACCATTTCTGGCAATGAAGCATAAATCAAAAAGCAGTTACAAAGTGAAGCATGTATTGTTATGTTATGTTATATTTCGGGTTTTACGCCTGCATCAGCACCATTTTGGGCTATATCGTCGGCGGGCAGTTTACCTAACAACACCTTTCCTGGGCAGGCTCCAGCGGTTAACCAGTACTTGTGTGCACCAACCTCCGTAAGAAACTGTCAACTTAGCATGTATTGTAATGAACACTAATATCAACAAACATTTCTTAAAGAGACCACAATCAGGTAAAAAATAAGCGTAACTGATTAGATATTAACATATAATCTACAATGTTCAAATGCTTTAAAAACATATACAGATAACTTCTGAACAGCATTTGCATTTTCAAGTTTCAATAACTTAACAAATTTAAGCCCAGTAGGTCTATCCAAATACTATTTCTTCATGTAACATTTTCTTAAATCATTATAAAGTGAGCAATCAATAACAAAATGATATTCATCCTCTACTCCTCTACTTATTTCACAAATTCACACATTACATTTCTAATCAGCATACGGTGCACTTTGTGGTATTTGCATATATGCAAGGCAACGGATCAGTATTGCAAACGATACTGGTCAGTAGTCCAGTGGTTAACACGTTGGCTTGCGAATCCAGTAATAATAGGTTCGATCCCCCCCCACCATATCTTAACAATATTAACAGTCTTTCAGATGCGACTTTAACCTGAAATATTGTGTATGTTGTTAATAACGTGCACATAAAATAACAGGAGGAGACTCTGGAATGGGTCTCTATCTATATCATTGCACTACCCTCCAAAATATCAAATGGAAGTCGTGATAGCGCAGTTGAGGCGCGTTCGCTTCAGGTGCGAAAGGTCCGGAGTTCGAACCACACTGGAGCCATTACGATTGTGCCCTTAGGCAAGGCATTTAAATTCCACGTTGCCTCTTCTCTCTCCCTCGTGGCGATGGATTCCATCAGGAATGAGGTCTCGAGAGTGATTTATATAAGTTGAAATAACTTGTTTCGCAATCGAGCTAAAATAAATTTGTATAAACTAAATATAAAATGACTAATCTCTCCAGAAGGCGTCGCTTATATGGGCAACATGTAGCGATGATAAATTAAAACAAAAATCAAAACGTCATACAAACAGAATTGTATCGCTGACATTATCGGATACGAATCACTTACATGCTCCAAATATCGGCTTTGGTTCCATCATACCCTCTTCGCTTGACAACCTCGGGGGCCTGATAGTCGGCAGTTGCACAAAACGAAGTAAGCAAGTCATCGTGACTATGCCTAAATCGAGTGGAGCTACCGAAATCTGAAGAAAACATGAAACATTATGATAGACGTACATGGACATAAGACACCCAGTAAATGATGATGGATCTATAGACAATGACGTAGACACCCAGTAAATGATGATGGATCTATAGACAATGACGTAGACACACAGTAAATGATGATGGATCTATAGACAATGACGTAGACACAGAGTAAATGATGATGGATCTATAGACAATGACGTAGACACCCAGTAAATGATGATAGATCTATAGACAATGACGTAGACACACAGTAAATGATGATAGATCTATAGACAATGACGTAGACACACAGTAAATGATGATGGATCTATAGACAATGACGTAGACACACAGTAAATGATGATGGATCTATAGACAATGACGTAGACACCCAGTAAATGATGATAGATCTATAGACAATGACGTAGACACACAGTAAATGATGATGGATCTATAGACAATGACGTAGACACACAGTAAATGATGATGGATCTATAGACAATGACGTAGACACCCAGTAAATGATGATAGATCTATAGACAATGACGTAGACACACAGTAAATGATGATGGATCTATAGACAATGACGTAGACACACAGTAAATGATGATGGATCTATAGACAATGACGTAGACACCCAGTAAATGATGATAGATCTATAGACAATGACGTAGACACACAGTAAATGATGATGGATCTATAGACAATGACGTAGACACACAGTAAATGATGATGGATCTATAGACAATGACGTAGACACCCAGTAAATGATGATAGATCTATAGACAATGACGTAGACACCCAGTAAATGATGATAGATCTATAGACATGACGTAGACACACAGTAAATGATGATAGATCTATAGACAATGACGTAGACACCCAGTAAATGATGATAGATCTATAGACAATGACGTAGACACACAGTAAATGATGATAGATCTATAGACAATGACGTAGACACCCAGTAAATGATGATAGATCTATAGACAATGACGTAGACACCCAGTAAATGATGATCGATAGACAATGACGTAGACACACAGTAAATGATGATAGATCTATAGACAATGACGTAGACACCCAGTAAATGATGATAGATCTATAGACTATGACGTAGATACCCAGTAAATGATGATAGATCTATAGACAATGACGTAGACACCCAGTAAATGATGATAGATCTATAGACTATGACGTAGACACCCAGTAAATGATGATAGATCTATATACAATGACGTAGACACCCAGTAAATGATGATAGATCTATAGACTATGACGTAGATACCCAGTAAATGATGATAGATCTATAGACAATGACGTAGACACCCAGTAAATGATGATAGATCTATAGACAATGACGTAGACACCCAGTAAATGATGATAGATCTATAGACTATGACGTAGATACCCAGTAAATGATGATAGATCTATAGACAATGACGTAGACACCCAGTAAATGATGATAGATCTATATACAATGACGTAGACACACAGTAAATGATGATAGATCTATATACAATGATGTAGACACCCAGTAAATGATGATAGATCTATATACAATGACGTAGACACACAGTAAATGATGATAGATCTATATACAATGATGTAGACACCCAGTAAATGATGATAGATCTATATACAATGACGTAGACACACAGTAAATGATGATAGATCTATATACAATGATGTAGACACCCAGTAAATGATGATAGATCTATATACAATGACGTAGACACACAGTAAATGATGATAGATCTATATACAATGATGTAGACACCCAGTAAATGATGATAGATCTATATACAATGACGTAGACACACAGTAAATGATGATAGATCTATATACAATGATGTAGACACCCAGTAAATGATGATAGATCTATATACAATGACGTAGACACACAGTAAATGATGATAGATCTATAGACAATGATGTAGACACACAGTAAATGATGATAGATCTATAGACAATGACGTAGACACCCAGTAAATGATGATAGATCGATAGACAATGACGTATTGCACTCATTAGAATAGAAGTAGAGCTATGCGACATTAATGATATCAATTAGGACACTATGAAGGAGCTGTACTTCCATCAATTCATTCATTTACACGGGGCATCAAAGTGTTACGTCTGTCGCTGTTTCTGTTCAGTTTAAAACAAAATGTATCACGTTCTTTTTCCATAGCAATACTACATGTACTAAGTCTCCGCACATGTTTATCTTGTTTGAGATTGATATCTCCAGCCATTGTGAGGTGGTTATTGTTTGAGATTGATATCTCCAGGCATTGTGAGGTGGTTATTGTTTGAGATTGATATCTCCAGGCATTGTGAGGTGGTTATTGTTTGAGATTGATATCTCCAGGCATTGTGAGGTGGTTATTGTTTGAGATTGATATCTCCAGGAATTGTGAGGTGGTTATTGTTTGAGATTGATATCTCCAGGCATTGTGAGGTGGTTATTGTTTGAGATTGATATCTCCGAGTATTGTGAGGTGGTTATTGTTTGAGATTGATATCTCCGGGTATTGTGAGGTGGTTATTGTTTGAGATTGATATCTCCAGCCATAACTCAGGCTAGTAAATATGTGTTAGTGTATGAGACTGGTAAATATGTGTTAGTGTATGAGACTGGTAAATATGTGTTAGTGTATGAGGATAGTAAATATGTTAGTGTATGAGGCTGGTAAATATGTGTTAGTGTATGAGGATAGTAAATATGTGTTAGTGTATGAGACTGGTAAATATGTGTTAGTGTATGAGACTGGTAAATATGTGTTAGTGTATGAGGCTAGTAAATATGTTAGTGTATGAGGCTGGTAAATATGTGTTAGTGTATGAGGATAGTAAATATGTGTTAGTGTATGAGACTGGTAAATATGTGTTAGTGTATGAGGATAGTAAATATGTGTTAGTGTATGAGACTGGTAAATATGTGTTAGTGTATGAGGATAGTAAATATGTGTTAGTGTATGAGACTGGTAAATATGTGTTAGTGTATGAGGATAGTAAATATGTGTTAGTGTATGAGACTGGTAAATATGTGTTAGTGTATGAGGCTAGTAAATATGTGTTAGTGTATGAGACTGGTAAATATGTGTTAGTGTATGAGGCTAGTAAATATGTGTTAGTGTATGAGACTGGTAAATATGTGTTAGTGTATGAGACTGGTAAATATGTGTTAGTGTATGAGGCTAGTAAATATGTGTTAGTGTATGAGACTGGTAAATATGTGTTAGTGTATGAGACTGGTAAATATGTGTTAGTGTATGAGACTGGTAAATATGTGTTAGTGTATGAGGCTGGTAAATATGTGTTAGTGTATGAGACTGGTAAATATGTGTTAGTGTATGAGACTGGTAAATATGTGTTAGTGTATGAGACTGGTAAATATGTGTTAGTGTATGAGGCTGGTAAATATGTGTTAGTGTATGAGACTGGTAAATATGTGTTAGTGTATGAGGATAGTAAATATGTGTTAGTGTATGAGACTGGTAAATATGTGTTAGTGTATGAGACTGGTAAATATGTGTTAGTGTATGAGACTGGTAAATATGTGTTAGTGTATGAGACTGGTAAATATGTGTTAGTGTATGAGACTGGTAAATATGTGTTAGTGTATGAGGATAGTAAATATGTGTTAGTGTATGAGACTGGTAAATATGTGTTAGTGTATGAGGATAGTAAATATGTGTTAGTGTATGAGGATAGTAAATATGTGTTAGTGTATGAGGCTGGTAAATATGTGTTAGTGTATGAGGCTAGTAAATATGTGTTAGTGTATGAGACTGGTAAATATGTGTTAGTGTATGAGACTGGTAAATATGTGTTAGTGTATGAGGCTGGTAAATATGTGTTAGTGTATGAGGCTAGTAAATATGTGTTAGTGTATGAGGCTAGTAAATATGTGTTAGTGTATGAGACTGGTAAATATGTGTTAGTGTATGAGACTGGTAAATATGTGTTAGTGTATGAGGCTAGTAAATATGTGTTAGTGTATGAGGATAGTAAATATGTGTTAGTGTATGAGACTGGTAAATATGTGTTAGTGTATGAGACTGGTAAATATGTGTTAGTGTATGAGGCTAGTAAATATGTGTTAGTGTATGAGACTGGTAAATATGTGTTAGTGTATGAGACTGGTAAATATGTGTTAGTGTATGAGACTGGTAAATATGTGTTAGTGTATGAGGATAGTAAATATGTGTTAGTGTATGAGACTGGTAAATATGTGTTAGTGTATGAGGCTGGTAAATATGTGTTAGTGTATGAGACTGGTAAATATGTGTTAGTGTATGAGACTGGTAAATATGTGTTAGTGTATGAGGCTAGTAAATATGTGTTAGTGTATGAGACTGGTAAATATGTGTTAGTGTATGAGGCTAGTAAATATGTGTTAGTGTATGAGACTGGTAAATATGTGTTAGTGTATGAGACTGGTAAATATGTGTTAGTGTATGAGACTGGTAAATATGTGTTAGTGTATGAGACTGGTAAATATGTGTTAGTGTATGAGACTGGTAAATATGTGTTAGTGTATGAGACTGGTAAATATGTGTTAGTGTATGAGACTGGTAAATATGTGTTAGTGTATGAGGCTGGTAAATATGTGTTAGTGTATGAGACTGGTAAATATGTGTTAGTGTATGAGACTGGTAAATATGTGTTAGTGTATGAGACTGGTAAATATGTGTTAGTGTATGAGACTGGTAAATATGTGTTAGTGTATGAGACTAGTAAATATGTTAGTGTATGAGACTAGTAAATATGTGTTAGTGTATGAGACTGGTAAATATGTGTTAGTGTATGAGACTGGTAAATATGTGTTAGTGTATGAGACTAGTAAATATGTGTTAGTGTATGAGGCTGGTAAATATGTGTTAGTGTATGAGGCTAGTAAATATGTGTTAGTGTATGAGACTGGTAAATATGTGTTAGTGTATGAGACTGGTAAATATGTGTTAGTGTATGAGACTAGTAAATATGTGTTAGTGTATGAGACTGGTAAATATGTGTTAGTGTATGAGACTAGTAAATATGTGTTAGTGTATGAGACTGGTAAATATGTGTTAGTGTATGAGGCTGGTAAATATGTGTTAGTGTATGAGACTGGTAAATATGTGTTAGTGTATGAGACTGGTAAATATGTGTTAGTGTATGAGACTGGTAAATATGTGTTAGTGTATGAGACTGGTAAATATGTGTTAGTGTATGAGGTTAGTAAATATGTGTTAGTGTATGAGACTGGTAAATATGTGTTAGTGTATGAGACTGGTAAATATGTGTTAGTGTATGAGACTGGTAAATATGTGTTAGTGTATGAGACTGGTAAATATGTGTTAGTGTATGAGACTGGTAAATATGTGTTAGTGTATGAGACTGGTAAATATGTGTTAGTGTATGAGACTGGTAAATATGTGTTAGTGTATGAGACTGGTAAATATGTGTTAGTGTATGAGACTAGTAAATATGTGTTAGTGTATGAGACTGGTAAATATGTGTTAGTGTATGAGACTGGTAAATATGTGTTAGTGTATGAGACTGGTAAATATGTGTTAGTGTATGAGACTGGTAAATATGTGTTAGTGTATGAGACTGGTAAATATGTGTTAGTGTATGAGGATAGTAAATATGTGTTAGTGTATGAGACTGGTAAATATGTGTTAGTGTATGAGGATAGTAAATATGTGTTAGTGTATGAGGATAGTAAATATGTGTTAGTGTATGAGGCTGGTAAATATGTGTTAGTGTATGAGGATAGTAAATATGTGTTAGTGTATGAGACTGGTAAATATGTGTTAGTGTATGAGACTGGTAAATATGTGTTAGTGTATGAGGCTGGTAAATATGTGTTAGTGTATGAGGCTAGTAAATATGTGTTAGTGTATGAGGCTAGTAAATATGTGTTAGTGTATGAGACTGGTAAATATGTGTTAGTATACGAGACTGGTAAATATGTGTTAGTGTATGAGGCTAGTAAATATGTGTTAGTGTATGAGGATAGTAAATATGTGTTAGTGTATGAGACTGGTAAATATGTGTTAGTGTACGAGACTGGTAAATATGTGTTAGTGTATGAGGCTAGTAAATATGTGTTAGTGTATGAGGCTAGTAAATATGTGTTAGTGTATGAGACTGGTAAATATGTGTTAGTGTATGAGACTGGTAAATATGTGTTAGTGTATGAGGATAGTAAATATATGTTAGTGTATGAGACTGGTAAATATGTGTTAGTGTATGAGGCTAGTAAATATGTGTTAGTGTATGAGACTGGTAAATATGTGTTAGTGTATGAGACTGGTAAATATGTGTTAGTGTATGAGGCTAGTAAATATGTGTTAGTGTATGAGACTGGTAAATATGTGTTAGTGTATGAGGATAGTAAATATGTGTTAGTGTATGAGACTGGTAAATATGTGTTAGTGTATGAGACTGGTAAATATATGTTAGTGTATGAGACTGGTAAATATGTGTTAGTGTATGAGACTGGTAAATATGTGTTAGTGTATGAGACTGGTAAATATGTGTTAGTGTATGAGGCTAGTAAATATATGTTAGTGTATGAGACTGGTAAATATGTGTTAGTGTATGAGACTGGTAAATATGTGTTAGTGTATGAGACTGGTAAATATGTGTTAGTGTATGAGACTGGTAAATATGTGTTAGTGTATGAGGCTAGTAAATATATGTTAGTGTATGAGACTGGTAAATATGTGTTAGTGTATGAGACTGGTAAATATGTGTTAGTGTATGAGACTGGTAAATATGTGTTAGTGTATGAGACTGGTAAATAAGTGTTAGTGTATGAGGCTAGTAAATATATGTTAGTGTATGAGACTGGTAAATAAGTGTTAGTGTATGAGACTGGTAAATATATGTTAGTGTATGAGACTGGTAAATAAGTGTTAGTGTATGAGACTGGTAAATATGTGTTAGTGTATGAGGATAGTAAATATGTGTTAGTGTATGAGACTGGTAAATATGTGTTAGTGTATGAGACTGGTAAATATGCGTTAGTGTATGAGACTGGTAAATATGTGTTAGTGTATGAGACTGGTAAATATGTGTTAGTGTATGAGGCTGGTAAATATGTGTTAGTGTATGAGACTGGTAAATATGTTAGTGTATGAGGCTGGTAAATATGTGTTAGTGTATGAGACTGGTAAATATGTGTTAGTGTATGAGACTGGTAAATATGTGTTAGTGTATGAGACTGGTAAATATGTGTTAGTGTATGAGACTGGTAAATATGTGTTAGTGTATGAGACTGGTAAATATGTGTTAGTGTATGAGACTGGTAAATATGTGTTAGTGTATGAGGCTAGTAAATATGTTAGTGTATGAGACTGGTAAATATGTGTTAGTGTATGAGGCTAGTAAATATGTTAGTGTATGAGACTGGTAAATATGTGTTAGTGTATGAGGCTAGTAAATATGTTAGTGTATGAGACTGGTAAATATGTGTTAGTGTATGAGACTGGTAAATATGTGTTAGTGTATGAGACTGGTAAATATGTGTTAGTGTATGATACTGGTAAATATGTGTTAGTGTATGAGACTGGTAAATATGTGTTAGTGTATGAGACTGGTAAATATGTGTTAGTGTATGAGACTGGTAAATATGTGTTAGTGTATGAGACTGGTAAATATGTGTTAGTGTATGAGACTGGTAAATATGTGTTAGTGTATGAGACTGGTAAATATGTGTTAGTGTATGAGACTGGTAAATATGTGTTAGTGTATGAGGCTGGTAAATATGTGTTAGTGTATGAGACTGGTAAATATGTGTTAGTGTATGAGGCTGGTAAATATGTTAGTGTATGAGACTGGTAAATATGTGTTAGTGTATGAGACTGGTAAATATGTGTTAGTGTATGAGACTGGTAAATATGTGTTAGTGTATGAGACTGGTAAATATGTGTTAGTGTATGAGACTGGTAAATATGTGTTAGTGTATGAGACTGGTAAATATGTTAGTGTATGAGGTAGTAAATATGTGTTAGTGTATGAGGCTGGTAAATATGTGTTAGTGTATGAGACTGGTAAATATGTGTTAGTGTATGAGACTGGTAAATATGTGTTAGTGTATGAGGCTAGTAAATATGTGTTAGTGTATGAGACTGGTAAATATGTGTTAGTGTATGAGACTGGTAAATATGTGTTAGTGTATGAGACTGGTAAATATGTGTTAGTGTATGAGGCTGGTAAATATGTGTTAGTGTATGAGACTGGTAAATATGTGTTAGTGTATGAGACTGGTAAATATGTGTTAGTGTATGAGGCTAGTAAATATGTTAGTGTATGAGACTGGTAAATATGTGTTAGTGTATGAGGCTGGTAAATATGTTAGTGTATGAGACTGGTAAATATGTGTTAGTGTATGAGGCTAGTAAATATGTTAGTGTATGAGACTGGTAAATATGTGTTAGTGTATGAGACTGGTAAATATGTGTTAGTGTATGAGACTGGTAAATATGTGTTAGTGTATGAGACTGGTAAATATGTGTTAGTGTATGAGACTGGTAAATATGTGTTAGTGTATGAGACTGGTAAATATGTTAGTGTATGAGACTGGTAAATATGTGTTAGTGTATGAGACTGGTAAATATGTGTTAGTGTATGAGACTGGTAAATATGTGTTAGTGTATGAGGCTGGTAAATATGTTAGTGTATGAGACTGGTAAATATGTGTTAGTGTATGAGGATAGTAAATATGTTAGTGTATGAGACTGGTAAATATGTGTTAGTGTATGAGACTGGTAAATATGTGTTAGTGTATGAGACTGGTAAATATGTGTTAGTGTATGAGACTGGTAAATATGTGTTAGTGTATGAGACTGGTAAATATGTGTTAGTGTATGAGGCTAGTAAATATGTGTTAGTGTATGAGACTGGTAAATATGTGTTAGTGTATGAGACTGGTAAATATGTGTTAGTGTATGAGACTGGTAAATATGTGTTAGTGTATGAGGCTAGTAAATATGTGTTAGTGTATGAGACTTGTAAATATGTGTTAGTGTATGAGACTGGTAAATATGTGTTAGTGTATGAGGCTGGTAAATATGTGTTAGTGTATGAGACTGGTAAATAAGACTTGTATTAGGGCGATTGTTGTGTCGTTTATGAACATAGTTCACCGTAAGTCTGGCACTCTATTAGAATATGACAATATTAACCCATTTCATTCTGGATACCGTTCAAACAGTATTTGCAAAGAACATAGAGCCAGATCAACGCCACGGAACGTGTCATCTGATCAGGCTCTATGCTGTTTGCTATTCAGACGATCTTGCTAAGACACTTGGCTATGTAGCAAACAACATAGATTCTGATCAGCGCGCAGCAGCTGATCTGGATCTATGTTGTTTGCAAAAGCCTTTAAATGTATCCAGAATGAAATGGGTTAAGCAGAAACAAACACATTTAGACCTTGAGTAAATCATGAGAAAATCATTGATCTAAAACCGGTTCATACATTGTATGATGTCTATATATATACCTGAAATCTTCAGGACCCCATCTTTATCTACCAGTAGGTTGCCACAAGTAAGGTTCCTGAAACAGAATACAATATTGTTAGTGTGTTTCTCTTATGATAAAATATTAGATAAATAGATAACGGAAATGACCAGTTATTTAACACTTTCCCCCATAGAAGCACCTATTGACGCCATTACCAATACGACATAATTTGACAAAGTAGTAGCCAAACCAATGTTCATAACAAAGTCCAGAATCTCATGTAGTCCCAGTAATATCTATGGAGGTTGGATAGATATGGCGACTACTTATCCACTGCATGATAGCTAAATGGCTGTCGTTTGTATGGAGATATAATAGTATATTAACCTAAATTTCTATGTAGTCCCATTAATATCTATGGAGGTGGGATAGATATGGCGACTACTTATCCACTGCATGATAGCTAAATGGCTGTCGTTTGTATGGAGATATAATAGTATATTAACCTAAATTTCTATGAAGGAAAGGGTTAAGCTGGATTGTGCTGAACGCTGGTATATGTTATATATTTATATATATTTCGGGTTTTACGCCTGCATCAGCACCATTTTGGGCTATATCGCCGGCGGGCAGTTTACTTAACACACCTTTCCTGGGCAGGCTCCAGCGGTTAACCAGTACTTGGGTGCACCAACCTCCGTAAGAAACTGCCAACTTTTTCATATAAATGAGACACGGCCTGAGCGGGGCTCGAACCCGTGACCATCAGTGATGATAGGTTACAGTGGTATACAAGTCAGCGACCTTAACCACTCGACCACGGAGGCGGACGCTGGTATATGTAGCGCATGACATTGTTTCATTGAGCATGCTACTTTATCCGCAGCCAATAGTTCATCGGATATTATTTGGGTACTAGTAGCCAAAACTATTGCCCATCGATGCTGTGAACGTCCCAATGAACTAATGCCCCGAGGCCGCAGTCAATAGTTCATCGGATCGTCCACAGCAGGCCTCTGACATAGATCATCGGGTCGTGCACAGCAGGCCTCTGGCATAGATCATTGGGTCGTCCACAGCAGGCCTCTGGCATAGATCATCGGGTCGTCCACAGCAGGCCTCTGGCATAGATCATCGGGTCGTACACAGCAGGCCTCTGGCATAGATCATCGGGTCGTCCACAGCAGGCCTCTGGCATAGATCATCGGGTCGTGCACCGTATCTCGGGGTAATAGTTATGACTGTTCCCCGAATGGCAATGAAATAGTTGTACAATATCATAGACCAATCATTACGGATGAATTGCTATTTTATGTCCAGGCAACCGTGTCATAAATTTCATGTTCATGCATATTTATAATGATACGCCATTGAGTGACATCACATATTGTAGGTGTGCAGAGAAAACTGTCCATTATCGGAATAATAATTCAATAATTGTTCTAATGGTTTTGTTTCTTCGCAAATGAAGCAATGGTCTCGTTCAGCCAGTAAACCAGTAACAAAGTGAATATATTTAATACTATAAGAATACCTATATCAACTTGTACCTCGGCACTTATCCGGGATATACTTACGGAATTTACTTCAGCAATATGTTGCTGGATGCCTCGGAATGTTGGGGACCCCATATGTATTGCCTGCTTTATCTCATAGGTAATATAAGTGATATGTATATTGGAAAACTACACAGTGGTAAGCATAAGAAATATAATGAGTACCTATGCACGATGCCCTCGGTATGCACGTGGTGAATGCCTTGTGCAAACATATGGAACATTTTGCAGGCATTTTCTTTACCCAGGCCATTGTGACCCTGTTTGGCCCGGTTGTCGAGGAGATCATTCAAGCTTCCTTGGCTGCAATACTCGAGGACAATATAACACCTGTCCTTCGTGCTAAAATTCTCGAATAAACGAACCTGAAATATCAGAAGCAGACACATGTAACTACGCTCTGATTTACAATGCCAGATTTAAACGCTAAGCGTTATTCAATTATAAGATATGTTCCTATAATTCACGACCTTACAGATCTCTGTCCTGCTATTTCGTTTATTTTTAATTCATGACTTTCTGGATTGCATTTTATATATAGTTCGCACAGTATCCACTTCCGGTGCATTGTATATAACACAGTATCCACTTCCGGTGCATTGTATATAACACAGTATCCACTTCCGGTGCATTGTATATCGCACAGTATCCACTTCCGGTGCATTGTATATAACACAGTATCCACTTCCGGTGCATTGTATATCGCACAGTATCCACTTACGGTGCATTGTATATCGCACAGTATCCACTTCCGGTGCATTGTATATCACACAGTATCCACTTCCGGTGCATTGTATATCACACAGTATCCACTTCCGGTGCATTGTATATCACACAGTATCCACTTCCGGTGCATTGTATATCGCACAGTATCCACTTCCGGTGCATTGTATATCGCACAGTATCCACTTCCGGTGCATTGTATATCGCACAGTATCCATTGGTGTGTTTACACAGTATCCACTTCCGGTGCATTGTATATCGCACAGTATCCACTTCCGGTGCATTGTATATCGCACAGTATCCACTTCCGGTGCATTGTATATCACACAGTATCCACTTCCGGTGCATTGTATATCGCACAGTATCCACTTCCGGTGCATTGTATATCGCACAGTATCCACTTCCGGTGCATTGTATATCGCACAGTATCCACTTCCGGTGCATTGTATATCGCACAGTATCCACTTCCGGTGCATTGTATATCGCACAGTATCCACTTCCGGTGCATTGTATATCGCACAGTATCCACTTCCGGTGCATTGTATATCACACAGTATCCACTTCCGGTGCATTGTATATCACACAGTATCCACTTCCGGTGCATTGTATATCACACAGTATCCACTTCCGGTGCATTGTATATCGCACAGTATCCACTTCCGGTGCATTGTATATCACACAGTATCCACTTCCGGTGCATTGTATATCACACAGTATCCACTTCCGGTGCATTGTATATCACACAGTATCCACTTCCGGTGCATTGTATATCACACAGTATCCACTTCCGGTGCATTGTATATCGCACAGTATCCACTTCCGGTGCATTGTATATCGCACAGTATTAATTTAATTAAGTATTGTTTGTTTGGGTTTCACGCCTTCATCCGCACAATTGTTGGGCTATATTGCCGGCGGGCAGGTACCTAACAACAACTTTCCTTGGCAAGCTACAGCGTTAGATTATAAGGTGTCTCAATGCTCGCAGTTACCTAACAATAGAGTGGTGGAACCTATGCTCGGCGTAAATCCCACATATAATGACCAGTATAAAATGTTAATTGCACATTCCGTATATTATTATTTTCTTAAGTCGTGAAAACAACTTTCAAAATACTCTTGTCGATAGTTTTAGCTTCATCATGTGACCTTGCTGCTCAATACTGCTATCACAACGGTGTTGGTCGGCACACGTTTATATGGGGAACTCAAGACTTCAGGGCACCTATGCATGGCGTACTTGTTATTTTTTATTTATCCACCATAACATGTTGAATATCTTATTTTGATATAGTACATCATTGAGTAAAAACATTTATTGGTCTTAATCAGAAATGGTATAGAAACTATGTTTCGGGTTAGGTGTAGATTTTTTTAATTCGGATAGCTACCCGAATTGCTCATACACCGTTACAATTTCAGTGGACATATTCTCCCAATTATTTGCTTATTTATATTCGTCTGCTGGACCAGTCACGTGACAGTTGCCTAAGCCTACCGATACACTCAACGGAATGCTATTGAACCATGCTTCAGCTATGTCGGCGAAATTAGCCAAGAACTATATAAATATTTTAAATACGGATGAAAATGGAAAATACGCCGAGCATAGGAATACGCCGAACATAGGTTCCACCACTCTATTCATTTGCTAAATAAAGCATACTTAGTTACCCCAGCTCATGGCCATCTTGTCTGACACAGACTGCCACTCAAACAGGTTGTTCCTGAATAAACATTCAATTCTGAAAACCAGTAGTTATGTCATGATTTGGAAGGGTCCTGTTTTTTTCACTACAGTTTTTGAACCAAGGTTGTTAAACAATGGCGTAAATAAACATAAGGGACGTAACCCGAACTAGCTTGCAGGCGTTTATACAAATTGATTTTAGTTCGATTGCGTAACAAGTTCTTACAACTTTTGTTAATCACTCTCGACTCGTGTATGATGGAATCCATCTCCACGGGGGAGAGAGAACAGGCAACGTGGAATTTAAATGCATTGCCCAAGGGCACACTCGTAACGGCTCCAGTGGTGCTGCCTGGAATCACTAGACTTAGAATCACTAAATGCCATACGCCAGTACTGGCGCTGTCATGTCATGGCATGTGCTCACATCTACTGAGTCTTACACATAGCTTTGTGTTTTATCTGCCACACTCAGGCGCGTAGCTAGACCTAAATACAATTTACGCACCATCCTAGGGGTGTCCGAGGGCATGCCCCCACCCGGAGATTGTTCCGCAACTATATGGTCTCAGGTGACTTTTGCCTACTATGAACATCAGCTACAATCAATATATGTTGGTATTTCGTTCATGTCTGCTTTCTTGTGAATGATCAATGTCAGTGTCCTCCCCTTATCCCCTTACGATCCAGTTTTTATTGCATTTTTCGCATTTATTTCATTTTCAGGAACTGTCAAAATTAATCTTACGCACGTGAGTACATGCGTAAGCCTAGCTACGCGCCTGACACTCACTATCTACAAGCAACTGTCTCACTTCTACTGGGTCTTACACATATCTTTGTGTTTTTATCTTCCACACTCACTATCTACAAGCAACGTCCTCACTTCTACTGCGTCTTACACATAGCTCTGTGTTTTTATCTTCCACACTCACTATCTACAAGCATCTTGCTCACTTCTACTGAGTCTTACACATATCTTTGTGTTTTATCTTCCACACTCACTATCTACAAGCAACGTCCTCACTTCTACTGGGTCGTACACATAGCTCTGTGTTTTTATCTTCCACCCTCACTATCTACAAGCAACGTCCTCACTTCTACTGGGTCTTACACATAGCTCTGTGTTTTTATCTTCCACCCTCACTATCTACAAGCAACGTCCTCACTTCTACTGGGTCTTACACATAGCTTTGTGTTTTTATCTTCCACACTCACTATCTACAAGCAACTTTCTCAGTAGTTAAATATTTGATATCTCCTCTTGCTAACGTCATTGCACACACACACTCATGTCCATAACACTACAAAGAAAGATACAAGGAACATGTACAAGCAATGTTATTTTACGTCGTGACAAACAAATATAAACAAGTGCAACAATGACTACAGATGCCCATCCTCTGCTCTGTCTCCACACAGTAAAAACAAACTAGTATGCGCATGATGCACAGGATGAAAGTAAAACAGCAAATCACATAAAAACATAACACATATGCACGGGAGGTGTGGCAGTATATGAAGATAGAGATTTAAATAAAGCTGCACTTACTACGTTCTTGTGGTGCGACATATAGTAGTTGACATAAATAATGTTCTCCAAGTAGGCCTGTGTTACTTCTTTCTTGTCTAGCACCTTTATCGCAACCTGAAGATTATAAGAAATGTGTCGTTTGTATTGTATGCATGTACTGTATGGGTATACAGATGCGTTGCTTTCTATAGGCATAGTAGGCCTGTACCTACACATGACTATGTTTGTAATATGACCTCATGTAGACTCAACATTAAGCAAGAGTTGCCAGATCAGTGATATCGTCAGTCTGTACCTACACATGACTATGTTTGTAATGTGACCTCATGTAGACTCAACATTAAACAAGAGTTGCCAGATCAGTGAGATCGTCAGTCTGTACCTACACATGACTATGTTTGTAATGTGACCTCATGTAGACTCAACATTACGCAAGAGTTGCCAGATCAGTGAGAACGTCAGTCTGTACCTACACATGACTATGTTTGTAATGTGACCTCATGTAGACTCAACATTAAGCAAGAGTTGCCAGATCAGTGATATCGTCAGTCTGTACCTACACATGACTATGTTTGTAATGTGACCTCATGTAGACTCAACATTAAACAAGAGTTGCCAGATCAGTGAGATCGCCAGTCTGTACCTACACATGACTATGTTTGTAATGTGACCTCATGTAGACTCAACATTACGCAAGAGTTGCCAGATCAGTGAGATCGTCAGTCTGTACCTACACATGACTATGTTTGTAATGTGACCTCATGTAGACTCAACATTAAGCAAGAGTTGCCAGATCAGTGATATCGTCAGTCTGTACCTACACATGACTATGTTTGTAATGTGACCTCATGTAGACTCAACATTAAACAAGAGTTGCCAGATCAGTGAGATCGCCAGTCTGTACCTACACATGACTATGTTTGTAATGTGACCTCATGTAGACTCAACATTAAGCAAGAGTTGCCAGATCAGTGATATCGTCAGTCTGTACCTACACATGACTATGTTTGTAATGTGACCTCATGTAGACTCAACATTAAGCAAGAGTTGCCAGATCAGTGATATCGTCAGTCTGTACCTACACATGACTATGTTTGTAATGTGACCTCATGTAGACTCAACATTAAGCAAGAGTTGCCAGATCAGTGATATCGTCAGTCTGTACCTACACATGACTATGTTTGTAATGTGACCTCATGTAGACTCAACATTAAACAAGAGTTGCCAGATCAGTGAGATCGCCAGTCTGTACCTACACATGACTATGTTTGTAATGTGACCTCATGTAGACTCAACATTAAACAAGAGTTGCCAGATCAGTGAGATCGTCAGTCTGTACCTACACATGACTATGTTTGTAATGTGACCTCATGTAGACTCAACATTAAGCAATAGTTGCCAGATCAGTGAGATCGTCAGTCTGTACCTACACATGACTATGTTTGTAATGTGACTTCATGTAGACTCAACATTAAGCAATAGTTGCCAGATCAGTGAGATCGTCAGTCTGTACCTACACATGACTATGTTTGTAATGTGACCTCATGTAGACTCAACATTAAGCAATAGTTGCCAGATCAGTGAGATCGTCAGTCTGTACCTACACATGACTATGTTTGTAATGTGACTTCATGTAGACTCAACATTAAGCAATAGTTGCCAGATCAGTGAGATCGTCAGTCTGTACCTACACATGACTATGTTTGTAATGTGACCTCATGTAGACTCAACATTAAGCAATAGTTGCCAGATCAGTGAGATCGTCAGTCTGTACCTACACATGACTATGTTTGTAATGTGACCTCATGTAGACTCAACATTAAGCAAGAGTTGCCAGATCAGTGATATCGTCAGTCTGTACCTACACATGACTATGTTTGTAATGTGACCTCATGTAGACTCAACATTAAGCAATAGTTGCCAGATCAGTGAGATCGTCAGTCTGTACCTACACATGACTATGTTTGTAATGTGACTTCATGTAGACTCAACATTAAGCAAGAGTTGCCAGATCAGTGAGATCGTCAGTCTGTACCTACACATGACTATGTTTGTAATGTAACCTCATGTAGACTCAACATTAAGCAATAGTTGCCAGATCAGTGAGATCGTCTGTAGGTACCTATACATGACTATGTTTGTAATGTGACCTCATGTAGACTAAACATTAAGCAAGAGTTGCCAGATCAGTGAGATCGTCAGTCTGTACCTACACATGACTATGTTTGTAATGTGACTTCATGTAGACTCAACATTAAGCAATAGTTGCCAGATCAGTGAGATCGTCAGTCTGTACCTACACATGACTATGTTTGTAATGTGACCTCATGTAGACTCAACATTAAGCAAGAGTTGCCAGATCAGTGAGATCGTCAGTCTGTACCTACACATGACTATGTTTGTAATGTAACCTCGTGTAGACTCAACATTAAGCAAGAGCTGCCAGATCAGTGAGATCAGATCGTCAGTATGTACCTACACATGACTATGTTTGTAATGTGACCTCATGTAGACTCAACATTAAGCAAGAGTTGCCAGATCAGTGAGATCGTCAGTCTGTACCTACACATGACTATGTTTGTAATGTAACCTCATGTAGACTCAACATTAAGCAAGAGTTGCCAGATCAGTGAGATCGTCAGTCTGGATCTAGTCATGCATGTATCATGTATGTGTGTCTTACGGTTATTTATCGTCGCTACCGGTTGCCAATATGAGCGACGTCTCCTGAAGAGACTGGTCATTTTAGATTTTGGAGGATAGTGCAATGATACGGACAGAGCATCATTCCAGAGTGACAACTACGTTTTAAAGTTTATATGATGGCCATCGATACATTTATTTGAATATAATTAGTTACCTTGACTTTCCCGTCATACTCTGCATAACGGACAGCCATATCAGGGAATCTGGCCACAGTTGATGGCATCGCAGTTGCTAGAATCACGCTCCCGCCTTGTGTAATATATTTCTCTGCGACATATCCGCGATAGAGGCACTCCTCGTAGATGATATTATCCACAGAAGTGGTCATGTCCTCAGATATAGTGCTCAATGTTTTTGGGTTCATTATCCCATCTTTACTTTGTTATTTTTACGCTAATTATCAAATATTTACATTGTTAACCAGCGCGCGAAAATGGCGGCTATTGTGGAATCGTTGCTATGATCAATTGATCACGTGACGTTTTGACGTTCTGACGTTCTGACGTCATAATGTCATAATCCGGGGATTTCCGCTCGATTTAGAAGTAATTTTGTCAAATGAATTTATTATTCTAGAATAGGATTATATAAAGCGACAACACATCACAAACAGCAAGCAAAAAAAAAACACGTCGGACTGGTAATCCAGGGATCGCAGGTTCGATCCCCCGTCTGACCCTAATAATATTAACAGTTTTTCAGATGGAACTTTAAGCCGAGGTCTCGTGTTGGTGCTTTACACGTGCACGTAAAAGAACTAGAGAAGACTCTAGAATGGGTATCTGTATTGGGTCATTGCATATGGGTCATTGCACTATCCTCCTAAACTCGAAAATGACTTATCTCTTCAGGAGGCGTCGCTCATATGGGCAATCTGTAGCGACGATAAATAAACGTAAAACACACACAATTCTTCCGTAATAATTCTAACACGAACTTTCATATCAATAAACAGTGTTTTGGCAGTTTACAAACTCTCAATAGATAAAGTCATATAACGGTCAGCCACGCTCCTGAATTGACGTTTCCTTATTAGCTTATTATTATATCATTCATGATTCTGTAGTGTATAGTTGCATATAAGGCTGTCCGATTAGCGCAGTTGTCAGCGCGCTCGCTTCTCACCAATGCAACCCGGATTCGATCCTCGGACCGGGAAGTATGTGAGATAGTATGGTGGCCGCCAGATCGGACAGGTGGGTTTTCTCCGGGTACTCCGGTTTCCTCCCATGCGAATTACCACATTTACGCTGTCATCCACGCCAACGAGAGTGATTAATATAAATTGTTAAAACTTGCTTCGCTAAATAAATAAAATTTAACTATGTTTATAGAAACCATCCTTCGGGTCTTGTGTCCGTCTATAACAATCCGTTATGGGCAGGATATTACATTGGCGACGAGACAGGATTAACGGACTATAATAAAAGTGATCTAAAATGGCTAATTTACCAGCTTTTTCGAACATTGATGTCAACACAAACATAATTATATTCATGGACAAAATATGTTGCAAAATTGGAAAACTTATTCACGGGACTTAATGTGGATAAAAACGAGAGAAAATGGACAGTGCTATTATATTATTCCGGCGAAGAGGTGTTTGAGATATAGGAAACGCTAGATTTAAGCCACAGTGATGAACTATGTTTGAGATATAGGAAACGCTAGATTTAAGCCACAGTGATTTATCAAACAAAATCTAGATTACAGAACTATTGTCTACCAAAGAAAAATATTGAGTTTGAGCGCTTGGAATTCAGGAAGATACGCCAATTGAAACGAGAACAAATTGACAATTACGTAACAAATTGACCATTACGTATGCAATTGAGAACAAAAGCAGAACATTGAATTCCACAATAAAGAAGGAGATATTGATACAAGGGTGTTCTTCACAAACATTAAGACGAAGCTGTCTGGAAGAAGACAAAGCTTTAGCAAATTTATTAACATTAGCTCGCGCTATAGACTTACGAGCCAAGCAAGCCGAGCCTATGACACAGAATACGATACACATTGAGGAAAATATTGTTAAATTAACTAAATTCAAGAACAAAACTGCAACAGCATCATTTAAGCGTCTTCCGTCGGCAATATACAGAAATCAAATGCACCAATTGCAGTGATCGCAGCAATAAATGTATAAATTGTGGAGGGAGCTATCCACATACATCAAGATGTCCTGCTGTGGAGGGAGCTATCCACATAAATCAAGATGTATAAATTGTGGAGGGAGCTATCCACATAAATCAAGATGTATAAATTGTGGAGGGAGCTATCCACATAAATCAAGATGTCCTGCTGTGGAGGGAGCTATCCACATAAATCAAGATGTATAAATTGTGGAGGGAGCTATCCACATACATCAAGATGTCCTGCTGTGGAGGGAGCTATCCACATAAATCAAGATGTATAAATTGTGGAGGGAGCTATCCACATAAATCAAGATGTAGAAATTGTGGAGGGAGCTATCCACATAAATCAAGATGTAGAAATTGTGGAGGGAGCTATCCACATAAATCAAGATGTAGACATTATGGAGGGAGCTATCCACATAAATCAAGATGTATAAATTGTGGAGGGAGCTATCCACATAAATCAAGATGTATAAATTGTGGAGGGAGCTATCCACATAAATCAAGATGTCCTGCAGTTAGAGCAGAATGCCAGGCATTGTCACAAAACGGATCATTTTATGTCCGTATGTAGAAAGCGGCTTCGTCAGCTAAGTCAGCGCCGACCGGTCCGGTGAAGCCGACATGTACGTGGAACACAAGACGGACGTTACATTTGTTCGGACAGTGAAGTTTTTTTCGGTGTTAAGTCGGATGTAAAATATCTGTAAAATTGCCAACACGTACATTGAAATTAAAGGGAGTAAAATTTCAATAAATACAAACGTACTTATACTGTTCTACAGTTAACATTGTGAATGAAAATGTACTCAAAGAAAATGAAATCAGCGCAAAATTGCAGAAGGTAAAACAAATGCATTTGCTTTTGCACAGAAAACGTCACAGCTAATAAAATGGAAATGTACCCTAGCTGTCGACCGAGGCACACAATTAATAACTACGGATTTTTACGGCGTTGATAAAAACAACCAGTACTCAGTTATCAAACAGCCATATATCTTGGAATCATTCCTGTGATTCAATCGATTGAGTGTGAGAATGAGTACACGGACATTAGTACAATATATCCAAGTGTTTTCACAGGATTTGGGAACCTCAAAGACTAGCCTAGGCTAGTAAAAGTTCATGTTGATGAAACAGTAATCCCTGTTGCGCAACCGCCCAGACGAATCCCGTTTCACCTGCCCGACTAGGTAGAAAGAGAACTGGACATTCTCGAGAAATTGCAATCGCAACCGCCCACTCCGTCTATGTATGATATTATATTATATTAAATGGGGCAACGGTATGTTCAAGGGTTGATCTTTACAAAGACGTTCACCAGTATCGAGATTGTACCGAACAAGATGAAGTTTGTATCGAATATAATGAAGTGGAAGTCGTGATAGCGCTGTGGTAGAGCGTTCGATTCAAGTGCGAACGGCCCGGAGTTCGAGCCCCACTGGAGCCGTTATGATTGAGCCCTTAGGCCTATACAATGGCATTTAAATTCCACATTCCTCTTCTCTCTCCCTCGTGGCGATGGATTCCATCAGGAATAATGCCTCGAGAGTGATTCATATAAGTTGTAAGAAATGGTTTCGAAATCGAGAGAACAAAATTAATTTGTATAAACTAATATAATGAAGCGTGTACAGAACATAATGCAATTGGCACATAATATGATGGTATTTGCCAGAACATAATGCAATTGGCACATACTATGATGGTATTTGCCAGAACATAATGCAATTGGCACATAATATGATGGTATTTGCCAGAACATAATGCAATTGGCACATAATATGATGGTATTTGCCAGAACATAATGCAATTGGCACATAATATGATGGTATTTGCCAGAACATAATGCAATTGGCACATGCTATGATGGTATTTGCCAGAACATAATGCAATTGGCACATGCTATGATGGTATTTGCCAGAACATAATGCAATTGGCACATGCTATGATGGTATTTGCCAGAACATAATGCAATTGGCACATGCTATGATGGTATTTGCCAGAACATAATGCAATTGGCACATAATATGATGGTATTTGCCAGAACATAATGCAATTGGCACATGCTATGATGGTATTTGCCAGAACATAATGCAATTGGCACATGCTATGATGGTATTTGCCAGAACATAATGCAATTGGCACATGCTATGATGGTATTTGCCAGAACATAATGCAATTGGCACATACTATGATGGTATTTGCCAGAACATAATGCAATTGGCACATACTATGATGGTATTTGCCAGAACATAATGCAATTGGCACATACTATGATGGTATTTGCCAGAACATAATGCAATTGGCACATACTATGATGGTATTTGCCAGAACATAATGCAATTGGCACATAATATGATGGTATTTGCCAGAACATAATGCAATTGGCACATAATATGATGGTATTTGCCAGAACATAATGCAATTGGCACATAATATGATGGTATTTGCCAGAACATAATGCAATTGGCACATACTATGATGGTATTTGCCAGAACATAATGCAATTGGCACATAATATGATGGTATTTGCCAGAACATAATTCAATTGGCACATACTATGATGGTATTTGCCAGAACATAATGCAATTGGCACATGCTATGATGGTATTTGCCAGAATATAATGCCGTTTGTACAGAATGAAGTTTGTACCAGAAATAATGTAATTTGTACAGAGCAAAGAGTAATTGGACATCATATGGCAGCTATGGCGTTCCATAGAGTAATTGGACATCATATGGCAGCTATGGCGTTCCATAGAGTAATTGGACATCATATGGCAGCTATGGCGTTCCATAGAGTAATTGGACATCATATGGCAGCTATGGCGTTCCATACACAGCGCTGCGGACACATTATTTGAAATCAACGACTTTAATCACTCTGCCACGCAGGTCAGTCTGTTGTGATAGAGAGATCATCCACATTCAGTCGACTTGTTTCGGAATCACATGTAGTCAGTACGCATGCGCGTATAAAAGTAGACGTGTTATACGTTTTTAAAATAGAGTTATTTCAATGTGGATCTATTTTTGGCCAACCTTGTGTGACGAACACTATATTTTGTACCCAGTAGCCCAGTGGTTAACGCAATGGATTGTACATCCAGGTTCGATCCTGCGTCCTGGAACTACAACAATCATGTAACATGTAATCGTCACGGACTCCGTGTAAAAGTAAAGTGTTTGTTTATTATAGTGTCACCATTATTTAAAGAGCCAGCCAGTTCTGAATTATGAGACACCTCATTTTCATGAATATCAGTACTTCCCGAATCCTATGCTTGTATGACAAGCGCCAGGCAATCGGTAATCATTATTTAACTAGCTGGCGGCTCACCAACCGGCCATATCAGAACGGACCCCTGACGAGATTCGAACCTTCGACCCCCCGCTCCGTAGGCGGACGCCTTAACCACTAGGCCACGGAGACGGTGTATGTTAGTGGCATATATCTACGAAATACTGTTACTAGGTATTTCATGATTTCAATTTCACGAATTCACGAAGTTAAGTTGAAATCGTGAACATCGTAAGTTGAAATAGTGAATTCGTGAAGCTGAAAACATAAGATCGTGACTTCTTGAAGTTGAAATCGTTAAATTCATAGTTAAAATAGTGAATTCGTGAAGTTAAAATCGTTAATTCGTGAAGCTGAAATCGTGAATTCATGGAGGTGAAATCGTGTATTCATGGAGGTGAAATCGTGAATTCCTGGAGGTGAAATCGTGAATTCCTGGAGGTGAAATCGTGTATTCATGGAGGTGAAATCGTGTATTCATGGCGGTGAAATCGTGAATTCATGCAGGTGAAATCGTGTATTCATGGAGGTGAAATCATGTATTCATGGAGGTGAAATCGTGAATTCATGGCGGTGAAATCGTGTATTCATGGAGGTGAAATCGAGGTGAAATCATGAATTCATGGCGGTGAAATCGTGAATTCATGCAGGTGAAATCGTGTATTCATGGAGGTGAAATCGTGAATTCATGGAGGTGAAATCGTGTATTCAGCAAGTTGAAATCATGAATTCATGGAGGTGAAATCGTGTATTCATGGAGGTGAAATCGTGAATTCATGGCGGTAAAATCGTGTATTCATGGAGGTGAAATCGTGAATTCATGGAGGTGAAATCGTGTATTCATGGAGGTGAAATCGTGTATTCATGGCGGTGAAATCGTGTATTCATGGAGGTGAAATCGTGTATTCATGGCGGTGAAATCGTGAATTCATGGAAGTGAAATCGTGTATTCATGGAGGTGAAATCGTGTATTCATGGAGGTGAAATCGTGTATTCATGGCGGTGAAATCGTGTATTCATGGAGGTGAAATCGTGAATTCGTGGCAGTGAAATCGTGTATTCATGGCGGTGAAATCGTGTATTCATGGAGGAGAAATCGTGAAATTATGGAGGTGAAATCGTGTATTCATGGAGGTGAAATCGTGTATTCATGGAGGTGAAATCGTGAATTCATGGAGGTGAAATCGTGTATTCATGGAGGTGAAATCGTGAATTCATGGAGGTGAAATCGTGTATTCATGGAGGTGAAATCGTGAATTCATGGAGGTGAAATCGTGTATTCATGGAGGTGAAATCGTGAATTCATGGAGGTGAAATCGTGTATTCATGGAGGTGAAATCGTGTATTCATGGCGGTGAAATCGTGAATTCATGGAAGTGAAATCGAGTATTCATGGAGGTGAAATCGTGTATTCATGGAGGTGAAATCGTGTATTCATGGCGTTGAAATCGTGTATTCATGGTGGTGAAATCGTGTATTCATGGAGGTGAAATCGTGAATTCATGGCAGTGAAATCGTGTATTCATGGCGGTAAAATCGTGTATTCATGGAGGTGAAATCGTGAAATTATGGAGGTGAAATCGTGAAATTATGGAGGTGAAATCGTGTATTCATGGAGGTGAAATCGTGTATTCATGGAGGTGAAATCGTGTATTCATGGAGGTGAAATCGTGTATTCATGGAGGTGAAATCGTGAATTCATGGAGGTGAACTCGTGAATTCATGGAGGTGAACTCGTGTATTCAGCAAGTTGAAATCATGAATTCATGGAGGTGAAATCGTGTATTCATGGAGGTGAAATCGTGTATTCATGGAGGTGAAATCGTGAATTCATGGAGGTGAACTCGTGAATTCATGGAGGTGAAATCGTGTATTCAGCAAGTTGAAATCATGAATTCATGGCAGTGAAATCGTGTATTCATGGCGGTGAAATCGTGTATTCATGGAGGTGAAATCGTGAAATTATGGAGGTGAAATCGTGTATTCATGGAGGTGAAATCGTGTATTCATGGATGTGAAATCGTGTATTCATGGAGGTGAAATCGTGAATTCATGGAGGTGAACTCGTGAATTCATGGAGGTGAAATCGTGTATTCAGCAAGTTGAAATCATGAATTCATGGAGGTGAAATCGTGTATTCATGGAGGTGAAATCGTGTATTCATGGAGGTGAAATCGTGTATTCATGGAGGTGAAATCGTGAATTCATGGAGGTAAAATCGTGTATTCATGGAGGTGAAATCGTGTATTCAAGGAGGTGAAATCGCGTATTCAGCAAGTTGAAATCATGAATTCATGGAGGTGAAATCGTGTATTCATGGAGGTGAAATCGTGAATTCATGGAGGTGAAATCGTGTATTCGTGGAGGTGAAATCGTGTATTCAAGGAGGTGAAATCGTGTATTCAGCAAGTTGAAATCATGAATTCATGGAGGTGAAATCGTGTATTCATGGAGGTGAAATCGTGAATTCATGGAGGTGAAATCGTGTATTCATGGAGGTGAAATCGTGTATTCATGGATGTGAAATCGTGTATTCATGGAGGTGAAATCGTGAATTCATGGAGTTGAAATCGTGAATTCATGGAGGTGAACTCGTGTATTCATGGAGGTGAAATCGTGTATTCATGGCGGTGAAATCGTGTATTCATGGAGGTGAAATCGTGTATTCATGGAGGTGAAATCGTGTATTCATGGAGGTGAAATCGTGTATTCATGGAGGTGAAATCGTGTATTCATGGAAGTGAAATCGTGTATTCATGGAGGTGAAATCGTGTATTCATGGCGGTGAAATCGTGTATTCATGGCGGTGAAATCGTGTATTCATGGAGGTGAAATCGTGAATTCATGGCAGTGAAATCGTGTATTCATGGCGGTGAAATCGTGTATTCATGGAGGTGAAATCGTGAAATTATGGAGGTGAAATCGTGAAATTATGGAAGTGAAATCGTGTATTCATGGAGGTGAAATCGTGTATTCATGGAGGTAAAATCGTGTATTCATGGAGGTGAAATCGTGTATTCAAGGAGGTGAAATCGCGTATTCAGCAAGTTGAAATCATGAATTCATGGAGGTGAAATCGTGTATTCATGGAGGTGAAATAGTGAATTCATGGAGGTGAAATCGTGAATTCATGGAGGTAAAATCGTGTATTCATGGAGGTGAAATCGTGTATTCAAGGAGGTGAAATCGCGTATTCAGCAAGTTGAAATCATGAATTCATGGAGGTGAAATCGTGTATTCATGGAGGTGAAATAGTGAATTCATGGAGGTGAAATCGTGAATTCATGGAGGTAAAATCGTGTATTCATGGAGGTGAAATCGTGAATTCAGCAAGTTGAAATCATGAATTCATGGAGGTGAAATCGTGTATTCATGGAGGTGAAATCGTGTATTCATGGAGGTGAAATCGTGTATTCATGGAGGTGAAATCGTGTATTCATGGAAGTGAAATCGTGTATTCATGGAGGTGAAATCGTGTATTCATGGCGGTGAAATCGTGTATTCATGGCGGTGAAATCGTGTATTCATGGAGGTGAAATCGTGAATTCATGGCAGTGAAATCGTGTATTCATGGCGGTGAAATCGTGTATTCATGGAGGTGAAATCGTGAAATTATGGAGGTGAAATCGTGAAATTATGGAAGTGAAATCGTGTATTCATGGAGGTGAAATCGTGTATTCATGGAGGTAAAATCGTGTATTCATGGAGGTGAAATCGTGTATTCAAGGAGGTGAAATCGCGTATTCAGCAAGTTGAAATCATGAATTCATGGAGGTGAAATCGTGTATTCATGGAGGTGAAATAGTGAATTCATGGAGGTGAAATCGTGTATTCATGGATGTGAAATCGTGTATTCATGGAGGTGAAATCGTGAATTCATGGAGGTGAACTCGTGAATTCATGGAGATGAAATCGTGTATTCAGCAAGTTGAAATCATGAATTCATGGAGGTGAAATCGTGTATTCATGGAGGTGAAATCGTGTATTCATGGAGGTGAAATCGTGTATTCATGGAGGTGAAATCGTGAATTCATGGAGGTAAAATCGTGTATTCATGGAGGTGAAATCGTGTATTCAAGGAGGTGAAATCGCGTATTCAGCAAGTTGAAATCATGAATTCATGGAGGTGAAATTGTGTATTCATGGAGGTGAAATCGTGAATTCATGGAGGTGAAATCGTGTATTCATGGAGGTGAAATCGTGAATTCATGGAGGTGAAATCGTGTATTCATGGAGGTGAAATCGTGTATTCATGGATGTGAAATCGTGTATTCATGGAGGTGAAATCGTGAATTCATGGAGTTGAAATCGTGAATTCATGGAGGTGAACTCGTGAATTCATGGAGGTGAAATCGTGTATTCAGCAAGTTGAAATCATGAATTCATGGAGGTGAAATCGTGTATTCATGGAGGTGAAATCGTGTATTCATGGAGGTGAAATCGTGTATTCATGGAGGTGAAATCGTGTATTCATGGCGGTGAAATAGTGAATTCATGGAAGTGAAATCGTGTATTCATGGAGGTGAAATCGTGTATTCATGGAGGTGAAATCGTGTATTCATGGCGGTGAAATCGTGTATTCATGGCGGTGAAATCGTGTATTCATGGAGGTGAAATCGTGAATTCATGGCAGTGAAATCGTGTATTCATGGCGGTGAAATCGTGTATTCATGGAGGTGAAATCGTGAAATTATGGATGTGAAATCGTGAAATTATGGAGGTGAAATCGTGTATTCATGGAGGTGAAATCGTGTATTCATGGAGGTAAAATCGTGTATTCATGGGGGTGAAATCGCGTATTCAGCAAGTTGAAATCATGAATTTATGGAGGTGAAATCGTGTATTCATGGAGGTGAAATCGTGAATTCATGGAGGTGAAATCGTGTATTCGTGGAGGTGAAATCGTGTATTCAAGGAGGTGAAATCGTGTATTCAGCAAGTTGAAATCATGAATTCATGGAGGTGAAATCGTGTATTCATGGAGGTGAAATCGTGAATTCATGGAGGTGAAATCGTGTATTCATGGAGGTGAAATCGTGTATTCATGGATGTGAAATCGTGTATTCATGGAGGTGAAATCGTGAATTCATGGAGGTGAACTCGTGTATTCATGGAGGTGAAATCGTGTATTCATGGAGGTGAAAATGTGTATTCATGGCGGTGAAATCGTGTATTCATGGAGGTGAAATCGTGAATTCATGGAGGTAAAATCGTGTATTCATGGAGGTGAAATCGTGTATTCAAGGAGGTGAAATCGCGTATTCAGCAAGTTGAAATCATGAATTCATGGAGGTGAAATCGTGTATTCATGGAGGTGAAATCGTGAATTGATGGAGGTGAAATCGTGTATTCATGGAGGTGAAATCGTGTATTCATGGAGGTGAAATCGTGAATTCATGGAGGTGAAATCGTGTATTCATGGAGGTGAAATCGTGAATTCATGGAGGTGAAATCGTGTATTCAAGGAGGTGAAATCGTGTATTCAGCAAGTTGAAATCATGAATTCATGGAGGTGAAATCGTGTATTCATGGAGGTGAAATCGTGAATTCATGGACGTGAAATCGTGTATTCATGTAGGTGAAATCGTGTATTCATGGAGGTGAAATCGTGAATTCATGGAGGTGAAATCGTGTATTCATGGAGGTGAAATCGTGTATTCAGCAAGTTGAAATCATGAATTCATGTAATAGAAATGATGAAATAGTCCCGTCTTTCGTAATATATTGGACACATTGCAACAAGAGGGAACAATTAGCATAGACAAGAGACATCTGTACAAGAAAGTGGCTCACAAGTACGTTTTCAATTATGGTATATGCAAATTTATCTTAGTCGTATTGTGACAACATTAAACTAGACGCCACCAAGACCCGAATCCTGCTGAAATACATCGTCATGTGGAAGAGGAAAATGGGAGAGTGGATATAAATTGATTGCTGAGTGATAGCATTACTGTGCATCCTGTATTACTCGAACACACAACCTCAAGGCGGACGGACACCTTATCCATTTCCCCACCGTGACTCCATTACCACATCAGTTCATAAACAGTGTTCTAGATTCTGCAAGGTATACTGGCGATACTACACAGTGCGTGTTGTCTTATCACAGATATCATTGGTGTGTGTGGGGGGGGGGGGTACGTGTGAGAATGGTTCTGGACGTTGACTTAAGATCACTTGCCTCTCACCGCTGTAGTTCAAATTATAATGGGGTGTCGGATTATGTCATGTGAGAAAGCTATCCAACTGACATGCGGAAGGTCGGTGGTTTTACCTGAATGCCAGTCTGTACCATTATGACTATCGCAGAAGTTTAGTTTAATCCTATTTTATTGCATTCATTCTATATAATTATACGATATACAGAACAAAACAAATGAACAAACACTTGTATAAGTATGCATGCATATTATATACGATTCATGTCCTAGTTTTGCACAAGCATTGTCAATACATGTTGAAGTAAATGGGTTGGGCCACACGTTTTAGCAAGTCGACATTAGCTACAGCCCTCGCCAAAAGACAAGATTGTAACAAACAACGTGACTGAATATGTATGTATGTATGTATGTATGTTCCGTTAATGTCAAACCCCTCTAGGAGACCTAGACATGTTTTCCTGGGCAGGCTTAGCCGACCTAAGTGGCTAACCAGTACTAAGCAATGTGTGTGAGGTGCCTTGCTCAATGACACTACATACGTGGCCTGTTCGAGTATCGAACCCGGGACCATTTGATTCCAAATCCGACGCTCTATCACTGGACCACGGACGCCACATATGAGTTGTACAAACACTTTATTAAAATTGATGATTACTAATAAAAAGTGGAGAAATGAAGAAGAAAATAAGATATATATAACTATAGATAACAAGAATATAGAACCAAAGTACAAACACCAAAAAAAAGGATTAGGAAAAGCAATTGATTATAGCTACTCCAATAAAGTACCCCACCGTACAAAGCTACCCAGCCAGCCACACCTTGACATAAATCACCGCTAAAGGAGAACAACCTATATATATATATATATATATATATACACACACGCGCGCGCACCCACACAATCGCAAGCATTATCCTGAACGCTTAGAGGGCTGCTGTAATCTCAGTGTCTGTTCTGATTTCATATCTCCGACTGTCACTCACACAATAATTTATAAGAATTTGTGCCAGCGACAGTCGGAGGTAGACCGGGTGAATACATTACCCGTTGTATATGTTATACAATGCAATAACATATTATTAAACTAAACATTACCCGTGTCGCAAACTCTCCTTTTTCTTCTCGTAATAATATGTCTCGGTTGCTACGGCTCTTACCAGGGTCTATCCTATTGTAGACTCGCTGGAGTTGTCTAGGGGGTTTCTTCGTTATTATATGTATTAATGATAACTCAACACAGTATTACATTTCTTCTATATAATATCTTGTTTAAATTGGCATCAGAAATATCCATATATATATAATCAGTGATCTATATATATATACATCGTATCATTAAAAGCTTATTTAACAATCCATTTGTGTGAGCCGACTATGCGCTTACACAATATATTTAACATCCAATCTTTCTAATCCGTCATTACTCAATATCACTATAATCTAATCACTGTTTCTGATTAGATTAACTTT
This sequence comes from Archivesica marissinica, assembly GCA_014843695.1. Taxonomy (NCBI): domain Eukaryota; kingdom Metazoa; phylum Mollusca; class Bivalvia; order Venerida; family Vesicomyidae; genus Archivesica; species Archivesica marissinica. Next base: position 24,074,531 of record CM026404.1, read on the forward strand.
TAATCACCTTCTGGTGGTTCGCCGAAACTCTGTTTCTTCTATGGCTGAACAATTTAATTATTCGACAAATCTTTATAAGTTATATTTCTTATAATGTCCATAATATCTAAGTATCATAAATACAGTTTATATGTTCTATATACTAGATTGAGATCACGACCTTTCTCGCTCCTGGAGTTAGGCTCTAGTGTGTCTGATTTATGTTAATAAAATCCATTTCTTATATACATAATTGAATCAGTGTATATATGATATAACAATTCCTAAAACATCTGTTATTCCTAAACATCTGTTATGTTATCTAATATTACACCATCAAACCAGTTCGGTGCCTTTGTATTACATAACTGGACACCTGCAACCACGGCCTGTTATCTAATATTACACCATCAAACCAGTTCGGTGCCTTTGTATTACATAACTGGACACCTGCAACCACGGCCTTGATAAACTGAGATTAGGCCTAACATCTTAAGTCATTTCCCGCGCGAAGCGAGATTGATAATTTTAGGCGCGAAAATAATAGCAGACGATTATGCATAAAACAAATATATATATATTACATGGTAAACATTTGGCCATATATAGAAACAGTTTAATGTATTTATATAATACATTACTATTTATATATAACAATAATAAATATTTCGTGCAAATTGGGGTTTTGCACAATCCTCCCTACCCGGGGAGAAGTTTGACATCGCCCGCTATCGGCCGATTTACAAATCTTCATTCCTTTGAATATACAGTAGAAAACAATCATAATATCAATACATCATATGTCCTAAAATAGCATTTCTTTCGCTAGGTACCAACATTCTAATCATAGAGGCAATAACTATTTACTGAACAACTGAAATAATACCAAGTACATTTACTAAGTCAAACATCACAGTCATTGAACTCTACTGAGAAAGTCTGCTAGAACATTTTGAGTCCCTTTGATATGTTTAATGGTCAGATTAAATTCTGAGAGACACAGTGCCCATCTTAAGAGGCGTTGATTGGACGTTTTCGACCTACTTAACCATACAAGGGGATTATGATCTGAATTAATTATTGTTTTGCTTGTGCTTACATATATGCGAAAATGTTCGATACCGGCCACTATAGCTAATAATTCCTTCTCTATTGTAGAGTAGTTTTTCTCTCGTGGAATAAGTTTTCGGGAATAAAATGCTACTGGGTGTGGTACTTGGTCAACGGTCTGAGTCAGTACAGCCGAAATTCCCAAATCGGAAGCATCAGTATAGAGTTCGAACTCTTGGTTAAAGTCAGGGGCCTTCAGTATGGGTTTATTGGTTAAAGCTTTCTTTAAGGATTCGAAAGCAAGTTGATGTTTATCGCTCCACTGAGTTATGATGTTCCCTGATCGCTTGCCCTTTAATAAGTCAGTCAGGGGAGCGGCGATCTCAGCGAACTGGGGAATGAATTTCCTGTAAAATCCTACTGATCCCAGATATCCTCGTAATTGTTTCTTGGTCTGTGGGGGAGAGATATTACTAATACACTCAACCTTGCTGGAAATTGGTTTGATTTTTCCCGACCCTAATTCATGTCCCAAGTACTTGACTGTTCCAGACCCAATTTTACACTTCTTCGGATTCAAAGTAACACCACTATCCTCTAGTCTATGAAATGTCCAATCCAAGTGATTTATGTGCTGTGACCATAAATTGGATCGAACAGCAATATCATCCAGATATGCGTCGGCAAATCTATCACGGATGGGTTCTGTCGGGGATTGAGCGATTATCTCGTTTATGGCCCTCTGGAAGGTAACTCCACCGTTTTTTAAACCAAATGGGAGAGTTAATGGTTCAAACAAGCCCCAGGGGGTTATGAACGCTGCAATTTCACTAGCTCGAGGGGTTAGCGGAATCTGCCAGTAACCTTTATTAAGATCTAAAATTGATATCAGACTCGAACCTGCGACCTGATCAATGAGATCGTCTAATCTCGGGATGGGGAAGGCTTCTCCTCGAGTCAGGTCATTAATTTTCCGATAATCAATACATGGTCGCCATTCTGAGTCTGATTTGCGTACCAATATTATGGGAGAGGCCCACTGGCTTCTGCTAGGGCGGATAATTCCTAACTCCAACATTTGATCTAGCTCAGTTTTTAATATTTGTTTCTTTTCTGGAGACATGCGGTAGTAAGGCTGGACTACGGGTGAAGCACCTTGCACATCAATATCATGGGTAACACCGTGGAAACGTCCCAGTTGTCCAGAGAATAAACGGGGGTAACGGTCAAATAACTGACTAATATCGTCCCTGTGGTCTGGGTTTAAATGACTGATATCCGGCCAGGTTTTCTTAGGTACAGATTCAAGAGGACTGCAAGGATCGAATTCTTTCTCAATGTCCGTAGGGGCTTGGTAATCTAATAGGGTAGGGTCTTGGGACTCATACACCGGACTACTATCAGCTAGAGCTGCACCCTCCTCCCTACCTGTCCAGGGCTTCAACTGGTTTACATGCATAACACGGTATTTTACTCTCTTATCAGGCATGTATATAATATAGGTATGCGACGCTACCTTTTCGTGTACCGGATACGGTCCCTGGAGGGCATTTTTCAGCTTATTACCTTTTAACGGTAATCGTACTAACACTAATTCACCACGCTGGAATACACGCATTTTCGCTTTCTTACTTCTGTCATACTTTGTTTTACGACCATCTGCGGCCTGTTGTGCATTCTCGCTGGCGTCACGTAACGCTTCAGCTAATCTATGACATAATTCTTGTACATAGTTATTTATGGGGATCCCTTCATCCCGCTCATTTCTAGCCCAGAGATCATAAGTGGAATCTAGATTATCTCTAGGTTCGCGCCCATATAGAAGGTAGAAGGGAGAATATCCTGTGCTAGAGTGCTCTGCACTTCTATATGCAAATAATAGCCAGGGTAGCATCTCATCCCAAGACGATAAAGAGTTCTCCCCAAGGATTCTAAGCATGGTTTTCAATGTACCATTATATTTCTCTATTGATCCGTTGGTTTGAGGCCTGTAACTCGTGCTAGTTAAGTGACGTATATCGTGCTCGGCTAGGAAGCGTGTGAATGTTTCAGCTATGAAAGCGCTTCCTCGGTCAGTCAACAGGGTCTGGGGTTTTCCATGTCGAGATATTATCTCGATCAGGGCTTTTTGTGCATTAACAGCTGTCGCTGCGGCGCATGGGAAAGATTCCGTATATTTAGTGGCATGATCAATAAAATTCAAGATATACTGGTTCCCATTTATAGTTTTCTTCATGGGTCCAACGAAATCAGCGGATATAAATTTGAATGGTTGGGATATAATGGGCAGGGGTTTCAATGGGGCTACAGTGGCTTTCTGTCCCTTACCCGCTCTCTGGCACGGCCCACAGCTATGGCAGAATCGTTTAACATCTGCGCGGATTCCCGGCCAAAAGAAGCGGCGCTTAATGCGCTTCAGGGTCTTACTAGGTCCCTGGTGTCCCGTACTTAAACTGTCATGGGCGAGTCCCGTTATATGATCACGGAATCCCCGTGGAACTACCACCTGATCATATATTTTCCAGGGTCGAACTTTGGACGTGTCTTGAGGTTGTTCTCTCCTCATAAGTAGTCGGGGTTCGAGCTGGATGTAATATCCTTGCCGAATAGGTGTTCCTTCTTGAGCCATTTCCCAGAGGGGTGCTAAGGTCGGGTCATTATTCTGTTCTTGCAATAATTTATCAGGACTCAAATCGTCAATAGAGGGAATATTTTGGGGTTTAACTGTACTGGCTTTCTCAGAGGGGGAATTGATCTCAATTGTATTCCGAAAAGGTAAGACATTGTGATTTGTATCGGTCGTGTTTTCTGAGTCTGGGTTGGACGTGACAATTTCATCAAACGGGATAATTTTCTTATTTGAGCGTGTAACCACGCCACAGGTAATCAAATCAGTGACAGGGGCAGTTTCACAGTCGTTACCTATTATAAGATCCACCCCCGCGGTGCATCTGTGTTTTAATACAGCCACCTTCAATGTTCCTTGGTATATTGGACAATCGACGCTAATCTTTGCTATCGGATAATTACCAGGGATATAATTGACACCGCGGATTGTTACCCGTTCACCTGTGTATTCTAAATGATCAGCGGTCTGATCAGTAGCCGACAATAAACTAATTGTCGCACCTGAATCTCTCAAATACGTCACTTGTGCGGTGTTATTATTTATGC